>LR812535.1:31008348-31110848 GCA_903798195.1 Danio kyathit | reverse complement strand
TTTATCTAGAACTATAACAAGTCTAATAAATGAAATATAGCTAAATAATAAAATATAAATTAGACAATAGGAAAATAACATTAACAAGTAATACAATAGAAAAAAATATACAGAAGTATTTACAAAACAAACTAAAAATGACAAAAGCACATTAAAACTAAATTGCTAATACCTCCAACATTTAAAATATGAATACATGCCATAATATAAAACGTCTATAAAATAATAAAACAACACTTCCAGATTCCAGATTCTGCTGCTTTACAGATAGATACTAGAGTACATATATATATAATTCATATAATATCCATTGCCTGATAATGGAAACAGGTTATGTGTGACATTGATCATGTTTTATCTTATAGGTCTTTGTATAATAAATAATATCAACTGTCACAGAATGACACATTCAAAGAGAAAAGGTACAAATGTTAAGCTATTATTATCACCATGATCATTATTATGATGTTAAAGGAAAATGGTCTTTTTACATTGTGTGTGTTCCAAGCAAATGAAGTCATATCAGCATCTGAAATGCTCTTGCACGTAACCAGAACAATAAGGGTGTTTTGTTCCTGATCAGAGAGCAGCTGCTTCACCCCCCTGTGCACCTCAGAGCAGGAAGTGGCAGTCACCTTCCCTCTTTCTGTCTGTTGTGTAAACGCAAACGCTGTTTCGGTAGACTTAAGCTATCAGTCAAGAGGCATCGAAAGAGTCTTGCAATTCTGAGGGTTGCCACACTTTTTTACTTCAACAGTCTACTATAGCTCACCCAAATATTAGGAAACTCTAGTTGTATCCTCTTCCTCATCTCTTTTTTTATGCATGTAGTTAATGTTTCCACGAACATGAACAAACAAAAAACAATATATTAATGACAGCATTTATTCATGTTTGCTTAAGCTAGACCATGAAAATACCACTGTTCATTGTTAGTTCATGTTAACACACTGCGCGTTAACTAATGTGAACAAGCAAGAGTTTGGATTTTAATAATGCATTAGTAAACTATGATTAATAAATGCTGTACACGTATTGCTCTTTGTTTGTTCATATTAGTAAATACATTAACTACGCTTCTCGTATTGTAAAGTGTGTTAGAAAGATTTGCATAGTCTACTAAAATCTTCGAAAAGACAAGAAGAGATGTTGTTATAGTGTAAAAACACATTGCTATGTGTGACTGTTCAAAACCCATAGCAGTTAAACAATTACCCTGCTTTGGGTCTCTTCACTGGACATTATCACCCATCTGCAATGTAATGTGAGTGTGTGTATGCAAGCAAAGGGAACAACGATGTAATGATGTATTTAGCCCGCAATGTCTTTGCAACCTATACGTCATCCACAACCCTCCCCAATTCATTTTTAAAAATTAGACCCAAACTTCTTTAGTATTTCTCAGTCTATTCGTGATAAACAATATAACAAGAAAAACAGATTGAAAAAAAATCTGATATATACTTATTGTAGATAACATTTTATTTTAAGGTGTCCTTGTTAGACATGCTCCATGTACCTAACCCTAAACCTAATCCACATTCTAACCATACAGAAAGTACATATAATGAACAATGCTCATTTTATAATACAGTTACACTGTAACAAAGAGACCTTGAAATAAAATATAACCTTATTTGTATTTGCTAAAATGTGTACAGGGTCACTAGTGGCCTGAGGTATGTAAAAGTGGATGTGTATTTTTTCCTCTAAAGGAATTAATTATCTGAAGACTTGATTATAACTTAACTCCAAAGTGCCAATGTCTATATGTATGGCTATATGTATGATACACTACCGGTGAAAAGTTTGGGACCAGTAGGTTTTTTAAATGTTTTAAAATAAGCTTATCCTGCTCACTAAGACTGCATTTATTTCATCAAAAATACAGTACAAACTGTAAAACTGTAAAACGTTATTGCACTATAAAATAACTGTTCAAAAGAAGTTTATCATTTAATTTAATCATTTATTCCAGTGATTTTAAAGATGAATTTTCAGCTTCAATACTCCAGTCTTCAGAGTCAAATGATCCTTCAGAAATCACTCTAATATTAACTATTATTATTATTATATTAATTATTATATTTGTTATTATTATTATTATTATTAATGGTAATAGTAATAAAAGCAATAATGACTGGAGAAATAATTTAATTTGAAACTACATACAATATGAAAGCAGTTATTTAAAAATGTAAAACAAATATTTAACAATTTTTTTTTACATTTAATAATAAAATAAAAAACCAGAATAATTTTCTTTAAAAAAAAAAACATGAAAAAAAACTGACCCCAAACTTTTGACTGGTAGTGTATATGATGTGGCAATATGATGATGATGATGATGATATATACAGTTGAGACACTTCTATACAGTTTAAAGTGACATTTAAGGGCTTAAGGTTAATTAGGTTAACTAGGCAGGTTAGGGTAATTAGGCGAGTTATTGTATAATGATGGTTTGTTCCGTAGACTATCAAAAAATATATAGCTTAAAATTGTTTTTAAAAAATTACAAACTGCTTTTATTCTAGCCGAAATAAAACAAATAAGACTTTCTCCAGAAGAAAAAATATTATCAGACATACTGTGAACATTTCCTTGCTCCGTTAAATATAATTTGGCAAATATCATGAAAAAAAAAACATTCAAAGGGGGTTTAATAATTCTGATTTCAACTGTATGTAAATGTCTCTATCCTTGGTGGTTTTGGTGGAGGATACCAAATGAGGCAGAGTGCTGCTTTGGTTTTAACAATGAGGTTAAAAAAAATTAAACAAACACTAGCTAACCTTTTGCTTACCCTTCATGAGTAAAATAAGGTCTGTGGTAAACATATTCTGAAATATTTTGACATTTACTTGACAAGATAACCTACACCCAACCATGCTAAAAATGCTAAATTTGAAGCAGTTATTAAAAAGCAGATGTTTCTGATAAGGGACATAAGTACGTGTGGGGTGTGTGTGCAGTTTACTCTGGGTAACACCTGTTGTGACGTTTTCAATAATTGAACAAATGAATCTATATAAAGTAGGGTGTGATCATCAGCAGTTCTACAGAAAACAGAACAACACATACTGAACTGACACGTCTAAAGATATTACAAAAACTGAATTCACTTCGGGTACTATTTTGAGCATGTTTGCTAAAACATCCTAACGCACTTTCTTACTGGAACTAAAATCAGCCAGTAGTTAAATATTGAAAGGACCGTGCAATTGTTTAACCGCAACAGTGGTACGCTCATCCAAAACAAAAAAAAGGTACACTGAACGATTTTAAATATTTGAGTGGAGAATATGACAAAATGGATCTTTATATGCTTTTATAGTAGCTTTGCTTCAATAACATTCACCATTGTTCACATATGTTATTATGTTTACATGTCAATGGTATCCCGGTGAATGATGATTTAGCCTAAAGGTGAAAGATCGGGATTTGACCAACAGAAAGCCTTCTGAATTACTGAATGCAGCCTATTTTATAACTACACTATTGACAACAGATTATACTGTAGATTAGGATTGGCCAAAATACAGGACACCGTCACAGCACACATAAAATTATCCACGCATGATAATAAATAAATGATTATAGTTATTGTGAGAAGCAATATACAAATAAGCTTGAATTAAACTGAAGAATAATTATATTAATTTAGTCTGTCATAAAATCTTTTTACATTTACATTTAGCAGATGCTTTTGTCTGAAGCAACTTACAATTGAAGAGGCATTCAGCGATTCAACAATAGGCAGTACACACAAGAAGTGCTTATTACACGAAGGAACTGTTAGTGCAGTTGTTAGAGAATTAAGTGCTAGAGTAAGAGAGATTGTGGCGACCCCGGATTAATAAAGGGACTAAGCCGAAAAGAAAATGAATGAATGAATGAGTAAGAGAGATAGTTTTTTTTTTTTGCTTTTTAGAGAGAGAAGAGTGTTTCTACAGATCTGTTTTTAAGATATGAAGATATTTTTAAGGGATTTACTTTTGCACAAGAGGTTAACAAATGCATTCAGTATATTTAGCAGTTGGTCTTGATAACATGACATGTTGTTCACAAGCTGTTTTACTGACATATTTCTGTGGTTGAAGCATTGATTAAGTGATTACATGAAACGTTTGATGTTAATTCATGTTTTTTTGTGCTATAATTAGTATTAAATGCACCTTTGTGTCCAACTTGACACTGATATATGTGAAGTTTATTTATAAACTAATTTCTAGAGGATCACATGCTTATGATTGCTTGTTGCTGGTCCCGCATTATCCAATTTATGATTCACCAATCAGATGATTCCTAAGCCACTATAAATACCCTAAATTCCATATAACAGCCATCTTCGTTTTGAAGAATCCCCCCTTCCACCCCTACTTCTCTTCCTTTCATAGATGGGTGGCACGGTGGCCCAGAGGTTAGCACTGTTGCCTCACAGCAAGAACGTCACTGGTTCTAGTCCTTACCAAGCCAGACGACGTTTCTGTGCAGAGTTTACACGTTCTCTCTGTGCTCACGTGAGTTTCCCCCGGTGTTCTCCCACCGTCCAAAAACATGCAACTTAAGTTAATCGACTAATCCAAATCGGCTCCATAGACATGCTTCTAGTAAGTAGTTATCTTATAAGAGCAATCACTATCTGTTCATTAGCTACTACAGCAGGGGAGTTCTCGAGATCTACCTGAGCTCAAACTCCCCTCTCGCCTTGCAAATGGGAGGGAGCTCAGGGCTCTCTCCCGGGACAGCATGCCAAACAAGCTTTATAATCAATCATCAGCTAAGTGTGAATTCTTGAAATATATATATAGAGAGAGCAGTGCATAATTTGTGAATTGCGAGGTCCCAGAACAGATCGGGGTAACGGATCCAGCATGTGGCATGTTACCCGAGGATGTAGAGGTGTCGTGCACAAAAGTGGAGAGCGGGGGGGGGGGGGGGGTGTATATTAAGGCGTTGGATGGCACAGGGGTGTTGCGGGCGAAGGTTGAAGAGCGGGGAAGGGGGTTGCAGCAGACGAAAGTCAAGAGGGTTGGGGAGTCGCAGAAGAAAGTGAAAGTGAACAGCGGACGGGGGAGGATGGCGGTTGAGGAGGGGGATCGGTAACATGAAAAAATAATTCAAAGGGGGGCTAATAATTCTTACCAACTGTATATACAGTTGAAATCAGAATTATTAGCCCCCTTTACATTTTTTTTTTCTTTTTTAAGTATTTCCCAAATGATGTTTAACAGAGCAAGGAAACTTTCACAATATGTCTCATAATATTTTTTCTTCTTACGAAAGTCTTATTTGTTTTATTTTGGCTAAAATAAAAGCAGTTTTAAATTTTTTAAAAACCATTTTAAGGTCAAAATTATTAGCCCCTTTGAGCTATATATTTTTTGATAGGCAAGTTATTGTAAAACGATGGTTTGCTCTGTAGACCAATTACCCTAACCTGCCTAGTTAACCTAATTAACCTAGTTAAGCCTTTAAATGTCACTTTAAGCTATATAGAAGTGTCTTAAAAAATATCTAGTCAAATATTATTTACTGTCATCATGGCAAAGATAAAATAATTAGTAAAAGTTAATAGTTATTAAAACTATTATGTTTAGAAGTGTCTTAAAAATATCTAGTAAAATATTAGAAATGAGTTACTAAAACTATTATGTTTAGAAATGTGCTGAAAAAAAATCTTCTCTCTGTTAAACAGAAATTGGGGAAAAAAATAAACAGGGGGCTAATAATTCTGACTTCAACTGTGTGTGTGTGAGTGTGTGTGTGTTTGTGTCTTTGTGTGTGTGTGTGTGTGTGTGTGTGTGTGTATATATATATATATATATATATATATATACACAATTTGAAAAAAAAAAAAAACAGATATTAGCACATCACCCTAACATTTATCTGTATTGCTGAAAAGTAACTACGACATGTACACACATGCTTCACTAATTATCAATCCTTTATGAAAACATTTCTTATTCAATTAACTAAAATGACAAAGTAGCTGCTTGTGTCTCACATACATTTAAAAACACCATGTTGTGTGAAAAATGATGTGAAATGTGCTGTTTGTGTTTACAGATTCACACTTGCCACAATGATTGGTCATAGATGATCATCAGTGTATTTTGTAAGTGAAGGAAATGAGCTCTGCATCGACTAAATTAGATACAACCGCTTCCTGCAGTGCTGCTAAAAAAAAAATCACAATCATCTCTAATGAAATAAAGAGCAGAGTCAACAAGGGCAAATGACTGAAGAACTACTGTAATGTACATGTCATCTTGGTTAATGCGCATCTCAGAGAAATATCTTCATTTCATTAGCACCTCTTTCTTTTTCTAAACCACTCACAACATTTTTTTAAGTAAAAGCAGCAAAAGGCAGAGTAATTACATGTCAATTTAGTAACTGAATAATAGCCATGTACAAGCTGTGCATTTAAAAAAACAGTGTACATGGTCTGGTCTCTAAAAAATTACCATGAAACCAGACCCACGGCACGCAATGTTTTATCTTGGCAACTTATGAAGTTGATAACTACTGTAGAAATCAGCATTCCATCTGAAAATAAAAGCTGAATAAGAGTTAAATGGATTTATGATCTCTGTATCTTTTCTTTACCATTCATTAAATTGATTAAAAATACAGCAAAATGATTTCAAATAAGTGTTGTTCTATCTAATTTATTGATGAATCTTAAAATAAGCAGTTTACACAAAACTATTAAGCAGCATTTTCAATTGCAATAAACTATACTACAGTGAATAGTCCGGACTGCTCCATAGACTACAGCAAATAGTCCAGACTGCTGAACGAATTACTGGCACTACCCTTCCCACACTTCAAGAACTGTACTCTTCAGAGTGAGTAAAAGGGTTGCAGAATCACTCTGGACCCCTCACACCCAGCACACTTCCTGTTTGAACTGTTACCATCTGGCCGGCGCTACAGAGCACCGAGCACAAAAACAGCCAGACACAGGAAGCTTCTTTCCTAAGGGCATCTACCTCTACCTCAAATATTCCCCACTGTGCAATAAACGTGCAATACTTTCTTATATGCACTTGTACACAGCAGCACCTTATAACAATATACAATACAATACTTTCTTATACGCATTTGTACAAAGCAGCATCTTATAACTTGTATATTTAGAACAAATCCATGCATACAATTCATCATCCAGAGCTCTTTTGTCTAATTGTATCTGTTTAATGTTTTTCGTATTTTCTCATAGAGCCCTGTATTTGAGCCAGAGCCCGTCGGAGCCCGACCTTTTTATGCCCCTAGGGCCGGGCTTTGGGCCCATTTTCACATCATAGCTAGCACGCATATCGGACTTCTGGCCTGCTTTAGAAAAAAGATAAATTTTTTTATGAGATCTAATGCGTGCGGTCCGGAAGCGCCAGTAATGCCTTGTGTATAGAGATTTCCAGCAATGCGCAATGAAGAACATAAAAAGAAAAATTGCCAATGGGGAACTTAAAACTGTGAAAACGCTAGAGGACAGGCAAACTTCTGGTCAACTTTTCAAATAGTGACAACTTTAAATGATGAGCCAACTGGTTATGCACAATAACCAGTTTTGTGGTCCACATACCTGGACCACAAAAACTAAAACTCCAAACATTTCCCTAAATTATTCTGATAAAAAAAAAAAACATCAACTTTCTATTAAATACAAATCTGGTCAATTTTAATGGCTGTAACAGTATAAGCTGTTTGCCAGGAAAAAAAGACAGGCTTCGAGTTAGACTCGGGCCAAAAATTTTGATAAGCTGTTGAACAAGGGCAGGGCTACAGCCTGTGCATCTCAAGCCAGGGCTTAGATTTAAGGCCTGTGTAGGGTTTTATTTTCGTGTTGTCACTTCTGATGGTGAGTGAGGAGATTCCCCCAATGTGTAAAAGCGATTTGAGCGTCCAGAAAAAGCGCTATATAAATGTAAGGAATTATTATTATTATTATTATTATTATTCTCACTTTATGTACACTGGAAGCTTCTGTAGTCAAAACAAATTCCTTTTGTGTGTAAGCACACTTGGCAATAAAACCAATTCTGATAATTATGCAAATGTTTCTTCAGCATTAAATCAACCAATTAAAATGATTTCTGAAATACCATGTGACTCTCACTGAAGTAAAGATGCTAAAAGCTCACTTTTGCCATTACAGAAAAACATTTTCACACGTGTTTAAAAAAAAAACCTTTCCACCTTCAAAGTTTTTCATGATAGTGTAAATCGTAAAGTGACAGTTTACATAAAATTGAAAATTCTCTCCTTATTTACTCATCATTCACTTGACTTCCTTTTTTTTCTGTTGAACACAAAAGAAGATATTTTAAAGAAAGCTGGATGCATGTGTTCAACAGAATAAAGAAACCTCATAAAGGAATTTGGAATTACTTAAGGTAGAGTAAATAGTGAATAATTTGTCCTTTTTGGGTGATCTATCCCTTTATATTGCCTTATTTTAAAGGTTAAATATGGATTGTGTTCATTTGCAAAATCCATTATGCACGTGTAAATCTATAAATCACTTTATTCATTTGTGTCACATTCTGTACTTAACTGAAGCTCTTTTCCGGAGAAGAAAGGTATTTTTATTCGTTGGAAACAGGATGTGTGCATTGAGAATGTGGTTAAACCTTGCTCCAGTGTGTGGTTTGTTGCTGTGCTGCAGTGCAAAGGGTGCACACTGTGGATGCAGTTCAGTTGGAAAACTAAAACCGTTCTCGAAGACTACAAGTTACTTGCTGCAGGCTGGCCTATACTGCATGTGCTCTGCCTGTACAGTAAATGAGGGATATTTTACATTCACCATGTTTTTACTCCCTAAACGATCATGCTTTAGCAAATTTGGTTTGGTTTGTAGTGAGTCATTTTTAAGATCACTTTTAATTAAACTAATTATTTGTTTTCTGATTGTGATTATGTTTTTTACAGTTAATTTTGCATTCTTGACACAATTGCAGTAACTACATTTAATTCAGTGGCTCCACATACACCAACGCTGCATAATAAATGTCACTTGTATTTTTAGTAAAATTATCATATCTTACACCCAAGAACAGACAATAGCATCTTGTATAACATTTACATGTATGAACCTTGATATCAAATTTAACCCCAGAAATCCTTTCAGTTCCTCTAAACTTTACCTGTTTGGTCTTTGGGTTTTGGTTATGATCCTACTGTGTGTGTCCTTTCCCTGACGGATCTGTTCTGCTCTATTTCATTTGAGTCTCCGTGAAATCGGATCATTGGGAAGTGGAGTTGTTTCTCCATCCAGTGGGCGACTGTCAACAATTTCCAGTCTTGTAGTGTCTGACCGATCAGCTGCAGGCCAATGGGAAGACCTCGCCGTGAGAGCGCTGTTGGGACCGTGACGGCAGGCAAACCTAAAGGGGGAAAGACAATAAATAAAATGTACAGATTTATAGACTTTTTTTTGGCTTACAAAAATATCACACAAAGATGGACTGATGCGTTTTGTGGTTTCGTAGAAGCATTAAAATTTACTTTTTTCCAAGAGAACCCTAGTTTAGCATTCAAAATAATTAAAGCAATAGTTCACCCAAAAATGAAAATTACCCCATAATTTACTCAAGCCATTCTGACTTTGTTCTTTCAGACAAAGTTGGAGAGGTTTTCAATTTTATCCTGGCTCTTCCATGCTGTGTAATGATGTTGGGTAATGGCCCTTTTTTTAAGCTTCCAAAGGTGCACACATCTATCATAAAACTAACCATATGTAAACAGGGGGTTAACACGTCTTATGAAGTAGATCAATGTGTTTTTGTAACAACATATTTAAAATGTTTAAATTAAAAACTCAAATCACTGACTTGTGGTGGCTGGCATGTTCTAGACAACTTCCTGTGAATTGACACTTGACAAATTTGCTCTTGTGAGAGTAGATGTATTTCGCACAGCCATATTTGTTTGAACTGGACTACGTGATCATATAAGTCGAGTCAGAGATTTTGAGTTTATAATTTTAAATATTTTTGTAACAAAAACGGGCAGCACAGTGGCGCAGTGGGTAGCACTGTCGGCTCACAGCAAGAAGGTAGCTGGTTCGAGTCTTAGCTGGGTCAGCTGACATTTCTGTGGGGTTTGCATGTTCTCTTCGTGTTCACGTGGGTTTCCTCCAAGTGCCACGGTTTCCCCCACAAATTCAAAGACGTGCGATATAGGTGATCTGGGTAAGCTAAATTGTCCATAGTATATGTGAGTGAATGAGAGTGTATGTTTCCCAGTGATGGGTTGCAGCTGGAAGGGCATCCGCTGCGTAAAACATACGCTGCATATTGACGGTTAAATCCGCTGTGGCGACCCCTGATTAATAAAGGGACTAAGCCGAAAAGAAAATAAATGAATGTAACAAAAACGCATCAAACCACTGGAGACGTGGGTTATTTGTACGACAGATTTATGTGCTTTTGGATTCTTCAAATAAAAGGGCTGCTACCCAACACTGCTATAGCCAGGATAAAATGTAAACTACTAATGTACAACTACTGTGTTTACAACTGTGTTCATCTGAAAGAAGAAAGTCATATACACATAGAATGGCTAGAGGGCTCACCCTCACCCTATTAAAAAAACAGAGAGAGGTGTTTAAAATTTGTTATGTTTTTATAATGACAACAATTTCATAAAGATTCAAATAATAATTCGAACACTGGAGGCCAGATGTTAAATAAACAAAAAAAAAAAATGTTGGTTGGTTGACTTTGAACAAAACATGTTACACATTAAACTTGACTTCATTCAACTTAAGCAGTCACTTTTTTATTTTTATTTTGAATGCACAATTTTATTTTAATATTTGCAATAGTGCATAAAAAGCTTAGTCTACTTTCAAAGGGGTTAAAACAGTCGACAGTTTTAACAGAACGTTTGACTGAATATATGAAGCAACTTTCTGACAGTAGGTGGCACTCATAGTGCTGTTGTCATTCATTCATTCATTTTATTTTCGGCTTAGTCCCTTTATTAATCAGGGGTCACCACAGTGGAATGAACAGTTAACTTATCCAGCATACGTTTCACTCAGCGGATGCCCTTCCAGCCGCAACCCAACATTGGGAAACACCCATACACTCTTCCATTCACATTCATACACTACAAACAATTTAGCTTATCCAATTCACCTATAGCGCATGTCTTTGGACTGTGGGGGAAACCGTAGTGCTGTTGTTCCCATAATTAAAGTAAAAAAAAAAAAAAAAAAAGACTAAAACAAAATTTCCGCTACATGCTGCATATTTTTGCTTAACGCTTAACAGTATTCACCATACGTTTTTCCAATAACTAACTATTTTAGATATAATTTTTATTATGATTATTAAAATAGTCATATTAATTGTCATGTTTATAATCAAACTGGTATTTTAATATCTACTAGGTTGGGAATCACTGTTTTTTCACTACGTACTGCTAAAAACCCTGCAGTATTTAAAGACCATCATCAGCCCTTCATGTTTGTTGTGACTGTGCAGTACTCAGCAGTGGTAATTCACCTTTTATGTAGCATTTACATATGTGCATACCTGCCATGTTGACAGGCTGTGTGAAGACGTCCTCCTGAGCGCTGCGTGTTCGGTTGTCTTCCGTTATGAAGTCGGAGTAACGTGCCGCATCGCTCAGTGTTGTGGGGGTGAGGAGAATGTCTATGCCAGAACTAAACACTTTTTTAAAGTCTTCAGCAATAAGACGGCGCGTTTGTTGAGCCTTCACAAAGTACCGCTCATAGTTCCTAAAGAGACAAAGAGTGAAAGATTGTGAGAGATTTGAAACTGATATCTGTAAACCCACAGTGAGAAAAAACCAAGACACAGTTGCATAAAAAAAAACAATACATTGCAGTAGGTTTGGACTGACACCAAAAGATTTGCAAGTGAAAGATAATGCATCATTGTACCATTTTAAAAGTGTTTTATGTTATTTTATTTTTTTAAAGAATAACCTTATAGTACACAGTAAAAAATATCTGTTAATTTAGTTTCTGCATTTTGTGTTTTTCTTTTATTTATGACTGTTAATTGCATTGTAGGACCTTGATTTCTGCTCTGTCGACTTTTAATGTTGAAAATTTAACTACAGTTTAACAAAGTAACTTTTATTAACATTTTAGTAGTTTGAAATAACATAATATAATATATGAGAAATAAAATACAGTCTCTAAAATAATAGAAAATATACTGGCAGTTAACTACAAAGTTTTTGTTTCGTAATATACAACACCAACCTAGACAATAGATAATAAAAGTCACTTTTTCGAACGTTTCAAGGTTAACAGTTGTTGGAAAAAAGATCAAGGTCCCATAATGCAATTCGAAAGCATAAATAAATCGTCACCTTAGAATTATAAGGTTCTATCTGACATTTTTGTCAAAATTGAGTTATTGACATTCTTATTAAATGACAACTTAGAAAAAAAACATCCCATAATGTAAATAAGTTGTTTAAGTGTTTAGAATTTTATTTAAAAAACAAATGTTACACACATACCGTTTGCTATGAAATGCAAAAACTTTGAAGCTCAATATCTCAAAATCATTCAGAACACAGATAGAACCTTATAATTCATAAATCAAAATGTAAAAAAATGCCAAATAAAAACATACAAAGTCACAAAATACAGAAAACTGCTAATCCACAGATAGTTTTTACAATGTATGGTCTAAAAACATATATACAAAAATCTCTATATAAATGATGGACATTTTAGCAGACAATTTCTCATCACAATTGCTTGAGTATAGTGCAGGTTAATGTTAATGATGTAACTTCTGCATATAGGTAATGCTAAAAGAGTTAATGTATATTACACTATTGTTTAATAGTTTGGAACTGGCAAGATTTGTTTTTCACAATTTTGAAGGAAATCTCTTCTGCTCACCAATGTTGTTTTTATCTTATATAAGATATTATTACACTTAAAAATAACTCATTTCCTTTTAAATTTGCTGAATTTTCACATGACATTTCTTCAGTCTTTAGTCTCACCTGATCCTTCAGAAATGAGTCTAATATAATGATTTGACGCTCATGAAACCCCCTTTCTTCTTTGTATTATTATTATTATTATTGAAAACAGAACAGTTGTGCTGATTGATAATTATATAAAAGCTGTGATTTACTTTTCAGGAGTCTATATATATATATATATATATATATATATATATATATATATATATATATATATATATATATATATATATATATATATATATATATATATATATATATATATAATACATAACACAATAAATGTTAAAATACTGAAATTTTGATCAATTTAATGCATCTAATGCATCTTTGATTTTTTCACACTGCATGACTATCTGGGGTAGCGCTTCGTCGCTGCTTTATTTACACTGCAAGATGGATCGGCGACAAGGGGTTTCACACTGCATGACTTTAAAATAGGAAGAATCGTCGACAACGTTGCCCAACCTACGTCTCACAACCAAACACACATGATAAGTGACATGGAAACAACGTGAGGTCAAGTAGTATATCTTTTGATATTAACTACATAATGAGAAAGAAGCCTTTAGTGGGGTAGAAAATGTACTCATTTTGCTCACCTGGTTTTGTAGGGAATTGGCAATTTCTCCTCAATTTTGTTTTTGACCCGGTTCAGATGACAAGTGTTGGAAAAAAAAAGGAATTATATATATATTTTTTCTTTTGGCTGTTTCTTTTTCTCTATAAATGTAGCTGTGTCATGTTTATGTGTGTAATTTAGCTGTCTCCTGTTTATGCATGTATGTCAAGAGGGGCCAGGGTCTCTGGTGCAGAGACTAGATAATACAGAGAGTAAATGGATCACACCCGGCCGATTCCTAGAACACCAGTTGTTTACTTTTGTGTATAAAAGTGGTGCAAGGGAAAGAGTTGATGTTGCAGATTGCCTGAACATACGTGAGGGACACCTCCAACCCGGAGCTCTGTATTTATCGAATTATTCAATTGCACTCAATAAATTGTTATTACTTTTGCATTGAAGAAAACCTCTCCTGACTCTCATTGAACACGCATGGAATTGGCTAAATCCATCAAACAATTCCAACACACGTCAAAAAGATACGTGTGCTCCTGCAAAATTTACACTAGTTTTTCCTCCATTTCTTGGGTCCAAATAAACTGAAAATGAGCATCATTTTTCCCAACACCCCGCTGGCCTGCAGATACCCACACTAGTGGATGCTGCTCTCTCATTAGCTGTAGGTAATCACGATGTTATTTTCAATCAGAACACATTTTACACGGCAATTGCCAACAGGTCCAGATATTTAGCATGCCAAATATCTCACGGGTGTCTGCGACTCATCGACGATTCTCTCAGATCGCGTCTTTGATAGTTCACACCGTGTGATTACTCGCGTGAACGAGCACCAATTTTCCTGTGATTTCAGGCATTTGTTGGCGATTTCTCAAAACCTGTCAGCAAGTCAAAATCGGGGCTAAAATCATGCAGTCTGAACTTGGCTTAAATGTATTAATTTGTTAAAATAAAAAAATCTTACTAACACCAAACTTTTGAAGAGTATAAATATAATACACTCATAGTAATGTTCTACCAGTGTAGCAGAACTAAAGCCAAACTGTAAGCTAAAGTTACTTCCAACACATGCTTATTTTTAAAGATAGTGTGCGTGAGGATTGCTACAAACACAATGAATAAGCTAAAAATGTGTTCAACGGATCTGAGACAACAGTAGTTCTCTTTTTAAAACTCTCACGATTTCAGAAGGAAGTAGTTCCCTGAGAGGATTCTTCTGCGAACAACATTGTTGAATCCTTCATGTCGTGTGGTGGCGTACATGGCATCTGTGGAGCTGTCCACTGCACTGCGATGACCTGAGGACAAAAAAAAGGACACTTTAAAAGGCTTTAAAACTCAATATATTAACTCAAACTTAATATAGAGATGTAAAAATATGATTTTATTTTTTTACAATCACAAATAACTCCTACAGCATGGCAAAATGTTTTTTCATGCACCTTTTGGGATTTTTGACTTCTCATAAAGTGTTTTTTTTAGTATAATAATCCAAAATATACGTTTAAGTGTTTTTTTTTTTTAGCTCTTTATCAATTTGTTTTTGTAGATATTAATTACAATCCATAATTCTAAAGGGTGTTTTGTCAAAATTAGTTTTTTTCTTTTGCACAAAGCCACAAATCTCAATTTCAGCAGTATCGATATATTTTTAAAATTATTTTATATTTAAGCTTTTTTTTTACATTAATTTGACAGATTTATGAATATTTATAAAAATAAACATTTATTTTGAACCTGACTTAACCCAATGTTTAGATTTTTGTGGAGAAAATCTATGTAAATGAGCATATTTAATTATTGCCTCATTTGTGTATTTAAACAGAACATTTTTGAAAACCTGCAATGCAAAAATTATTTGGAATTCTTAATGTAATCAATCAACTGTGGACGTACTGTATGGTGATAACTATTCATTTTTGTTTCCTATTAACCTACAGTGTGTGTAACTTATTAACACAAAGAAGATATTTTGAAGAATGTTGAAAACCTGTGGATGTCAATGGTAACATGTTTTCAACATTCTTCAAAATATCAAACTGCTTTGAATCAAGTCAAGGGTGAGTAAGTGATGGCAGAATTTTCATTTTTGGGTAAACTATCCATAAACTCATTATATAGGGGTGATTGTTGTGAAATACTTAAGGAAATGTTTAGGTTTAAGTACCATATTCAAGCCCATCGAAGCGTGCCATGTTGGATGCCACCTCACAGCAGCACAGGACGTGGTAACAAACAATGGAGTATGGCGTGTGTGGTAAAGACACCTCTTTTACCCTAGCACCCGCCTTTTCAAACATGTCTGCAACTCGACTCCACTGGGCCAAAGTGTCCTCTGACAGGCCTGGAGCATGATATTCCTACAACACAAAAGTTCTATTACAATAATAAACATACAGAACTCAAGCTTACAAGGACAGGTATGGGCCACATTTCACCTGAAAATCTGATAAAAAAAATGATTTATGCCCATTATTTGGTACTTTTAAAACAATTAAGCATCTTATGGTCAAAATTATTATTATTGTATTAAGAAAATAAACTGCATAAATGGCCATTTGGGGCATCACAGTGGCGCAGTGGGTAGCACGAACGCCTCACAGAAAGAAGGTCGCTGGTTCGATCCATGGCTGGGTCAGTTGGCATTCATTTGTGGAGTTTGCATGTTCTACTCATGTTCCCGTAGGTTTCCTCCGGCTGCTCTGGTTTCCCCCACAGTCCAAAGACATGCGCTATAGGTGAATTGAATTAACTAAAATGGCCATAGTGTATGTTTGTAAATGAGTGTATGGGTGTTTCCAGTGTTGGGTTGCAGCTGAATATATAGTTTTTTTACTATTTATAACTGTTAACAGTTTTTTGATGGTCTGTCTACAGACAGTCTTCTGACTTTAATTTTGCAACTATGTCAACCTATTGTACTAAACTTATCACTAACAGAACAGTTTGCTTATACTTTACTAACACTCTGAGTTAGTTGGCATCATTGCAAAGTTAAGTTAAAGTCAAGAGAACGTCTAAAGATGACCACAGAAATACATACTTTTTAAGCAAAATGAAATGTTGCCTTTATTGCAAAAATAATTTAAAATTAAGTTTATGATTTATAAAAGCATTGAGCTGCTAAAAGATCCAATCAGAAATCAACAAATTAAAAGAGAAGTTTTATAAGCGTTATTCACTACTAACAGAAGTGTTTACTTATTTTTATGCATAAAGTTTGTTACTTTTTGCAGTTCTATATGTCTAATCTGCATGTAAAGTACATATATTTTGATATAAGGATTATATTAAGGATGTATAGATATGTGTACTGCAACAAAATAAAATGATATTATATTTTATATTTATTTTATATTGTTAGTGCATGCAGAATGCCATAACTTTATAAATTTAACAAATTCTGCTCCAGGTAAACATCTTTTAAAGGGGATTAATATTAAGCAAAAAATACTTTTATAAGGTGTATAAACAGTTCTGTGGAAATAATCTGTGACTATAACCAGCTTCTTATTGTAAAAAAAGAATTAATTTTATTTTTTTTATAAACACACTTGATAAAAACAGTCTGCAGAAACACTCTGATTGACAGGTCCCTTTGTACATGTCATCTCTTGTTTTTGAATCTGCCACTATGCTGACACATAGGCATTTGTATCTCTGCCCTCTTTTGAAAAGAGGACTGGGAGCACAATCTCATTTGAATTTAAAGTGACAGTCACCAAAATGGCACAATTAGGTAATTTGAGCTGAAACTTTACATAAACACTTTTTCATGTCAGACTTATCTAACATCTTGTAAAAAGGGGCATAATAGGTCTCCTTTAAGGCCTTAATTTGCAGTAGAATTAATTAACTTTAATTATTATATAGTAAATAGCTTGTCCAGGTTTAAAATCAATGTCTGTTTGAGCACCTATAATCGATCTGCTGTCACACAGTGGACGATCTGAATGCAGCTTTACCTTTGGTATACCGACACATATGTCTCTCATGTCAAAGTGTTCAGGAAGGCTGGGTGGAGTGTTTGGAGCCTGGACAGTTGTTGAGTCCTTCTCATCTTGGCCCTGGAGAATCCCTAAAGCACAAAATCCAAAAACATAAAACATTTATTTATTCATTCATTCGTTTTCTTTTCGGCTTAGTCCCTTTATTAATCTGGGGTTGCCACAGCGGAATGAACCGCCAACTTATCCAGCATATGTTATACGCAGCGGATGCCCTTCCATCGGCAACCCATTACTAGGAAACACCCATACACCATGGACAATTTAGCTTACCCAATTCACCTATACGCATGTCTTTGGACTTGTGAGGGAAACCGGAGCACCCGGAGGAAACCCATGCAAACACAGGGAGAACATGCAAACTCCACACAGAAATGCCAACTGACCCAGCCAAGGCTCGAACCAGCGACCTTCTTGCTGTGAGGTGATCGTGCTTCCCACTGCGCCACAGTGACGCAAACATAAAACACTGATTTTAAATCAATGAGCCTGATATGCTAATCAATGACAGCTGTCATACTTAAGACAGTGGCGGCATCGTGAACACTTCTGGTCATGATCCCTGGCACGTCCATTGAGTTGACCAGAGGGATGAGGCCGTGACGGGACAGGAGACCGTAGGAGGGTTTCAGAGCCACGACTCCACAGAGAGAACCAGGGTTACGTGTGGAGCCTCCGGTATCAGATCCTAAGGCTCTAAATGGAAAAACATGTGTACAACATATCAGATATACAGCTACAGAAAAAATTAACAGAACATTTTTTCACAAACAATTATACACAAATTGTGCAAAAACACAAATTTCTCTGCATTTATGATTTATAGTTTGAGTAAAAGGTAATTGTTGTTGTTTTTAGGAGCATTTTTTTACTAACTTATTTTTAACTGAAAAACAGGAAGTTATCAAGAACTGGCAAAAAAAATGGAAGTTGGATATGATCAGAACTTTATAGAAAAAAAAAACAAATGTTCAATTTTTAATCAAATCATATCTAATAAATTAGAGTAAATCCAGAGTAACTGTGAATTTTCATGTGGTTTCTTAAAGGGATAGTTTATCCAAACCTTTTTGAGTTTCTTCTGACGAGCACAAAAAAAGATGTTTTAAATAAAGCTGAAAAGCAGTGACCGTACCAGTCTCCATAGTAGGGAAAACAAATACTATGGAAGGCAATAGTTTCAGGTATCCAGCTTTCTTCAAAATATCTACTTTTGGGTTTAACAGAAAGTCACAGAGTTTTAGAACAACTGAATTGTGAATAAATAATGGCAGAATTTTTAATTTCTGGAGAACAATCCTTTTAATTCTTTTTCACCCATAGTTGTGTATACCTATTGTCTGAGACTTTGTGTAATAAAGTGTTTACATATATAACTTATGTTGTGCTTATGAAAACTAAATATATTACTTTACATTATTAAATAAATACATTTTGCTCATTTATAAAAGATCACAAAATAAGCAATATGTTTTATTAAGATCAATTCACAAAATGCAAATACTGAATTATTTATATGATACATTATTTAAAATGTACAACTGTTCCTCCGTTTTAATTCGAGAGCACCTACTCAAATATACAGTGTTTTAGACTGAAGCAGTACTTTCACTGCTGAATGTTTAGGATGGTTATAGACTCACAGGAAGCTGCTGAGAGATGCCACTGCTGCTGCACTGCCTCCTGAACTTCCTCCTGTTATTGTCCAGTCTGAATCTGGATCTTCAGCACTCTGCTCACGGTAAGGGGCTGCATAACTCCATGGGTTACGAACTGGACCAAAAGCACCATCTGTACTTCCAGCTCTTAAAAGACAGAAAGAAAATTGCCAGTAATGTTTGCAAAGAAACCTAAGTCTGAAAATATATATATATTTTTAAATAATCATTTATTTGATAGCATTAAGGCATTTTTATGAGGTATTTTAGTCATCTTTGGTCCTTTGTGTAAATTTTTGATGCACAATGATTAAAATTTTCATCGCCAAGACTGTTTTTTTATTAAAAAAAAAAAAATAGACTAGAAGAGGGAAATATTCTGATTAAAAATAACTAGCTTTTTTGTATTTTATTATATTTTAAATTTTAATTTATTCATGTTATAGCAAAGTTGAATTTTCAGGGACCATTATTCCAATCTTAACATGATCTATAAGAAATCATTTTAATAAGCTGATTTGGTGCTTAATTCATTCATTCATTTTCTTTTCGGCTTAGTCCCTTTATTAATCTGGGGTCGCCACAGTGGAATGAACCACCAACTTATCCAGCACATTTTTACGCAGCGGATGCCCTTCCAGCCGCAACCCATCTCTGGGAAACATCCACACACACTCATACACTACGGACAATTTAGCCTACCCAATTCACCTACACCGCATGTCTTTGGACTTGTGGGGGAAACCGGAGCACCCGGAGGAAACCCACGCAAACGCAGGGAGAACATGCAAACTCCACACAGAAACGCCAACTGACCCAGCCGAGGCTCGAACAAGCGACCTTCTTGCTGTGAGGCAACAGCACTACCTACTGCGCCGCCTATGATTTGGGGCTTAATATTTTTTTTAAATAATCAATAGCCTTCTTGTTACTCAAATAGTAGAGAAAGGCATTAGCAGGGAAAGAACTTAAAAATAAAATACAACAAAAGTCACTTTGGATGAAAGCATATATGCCAAACGCATAAAAGTACACGTAATTATTATTAATGTTGAAAACAGTTGTACGGGTGTCACGGTGGCGCAGTAGGTAGCACGATCGCCTCACAGCAAGAAAGTCGCTGGTTCAAACCTCAGCTGGGTCAGTTGGCATTTCTGTGTGGAGTTTGCATGTTCTTCCCGTGTTGACATGGGTTTCCTCCGGGTGCTCCGGTTTCCCCCACAAGTCCAAAGACATGCTATAGGTGAATTGGGTAGGCTAAATTGTCTGTAGTGTATATGTGTAAATGAGTGTGTGTGGAAATTTCCCAGTAATGGGTTGCAGCTGGAAGGGCATCCGCTGAGTAAAACATATGCTGGATAAGCTGGCGGTTCATTCCTCTATGGCGATAAATGAATGAAAACAGTTGTGCGACTATACAGGAGTCTTTTGTGTGTGGAATCCTGATAAATTTTGAATCCTTGCTGAATAAATACTTTCTTTTTTGTTAAAGAAAACAGTTTACTTACCCCATTGCAAACTCATCTAAATTAGTTTTTCCAACAAGAACTGCTCCTTGATCTAACAGCTTCTGCACAACTGTAGCACTGAATGGAGGAACATAACCTACCAATCCAAACAGAACATATGAATCAAACATATCACAAGAATTTTGTGACACAGTAAAGCTGCTTTGCTCTTGCTTTAATGTACTTAAGCTGACCTTTAAGCATTTTTGATGCGCAGGTGGTCTTGATGTTCTCTGTGCAGAAGTTGTCTTTTACAGAGAAAGGAATGCCGTCCAGCGAACCAAGTGCTTTACCTTTAAAAAAAATATGGAGTACATGGAAATTATGATTTAAACATGAATAGATTTACATATTAAGTGACACACACACACACCTGTGCAGAGCCTTTTGTCTGCTCTCTGTGCTTGCTCCATGGCCGTCTCCTCTGCAATGGTTATATAAGCATTCAGGTAACGTGTTCGTTGTATTTGGTTGATGGATTTTCTGCAAAGTTCAGTGGCAGAGACCTTCCCGTCCCTCAGTGCCTGAGACACCTATAGCAGGCAGAAACATGGGCTTTTTGAGATATGTGAATTCATGCTCAGCGGACATAATTTCTGAGTATCAATATTGAAAAGAATTATACACATAACACCTAATATCAATATTTTATTTATCAAAAAGACATTAAACTAATCAAACGTTACAGTAAAGGCAACGGTGATGTTACAAACAAATGCTTCCATTTTAAACTCTCTATGCATAAATAAATTTAAAAATCCTGAAAAGTAAAATGTATCCTGTTTTCACATAAATATGAAGCAGGAAAAAAATCTTAATAATAGTTAAGCATGTTTAAGATGATCACTATTAATATAATTAACATAAATAAGCATTAATAATAATTAAATTTTTAAGAAATGTTGGGCACCAGTAAAACTCCTGTACGATCATGTGACATTTTTAAAAAAATAGGAAAATGTTTGAATTGCAGAAACAATCTACAATTTAATCACAAAAAAACAGTTATTTTAAACTGAAGCTATATTGGATATAGACAACAAAAATGCAGCCAATGCACAAAATACATTAATATCTCTTAATGTTTCAAAACTTTTGTCCGGTATTTATATTAAAACTTAAAACTAAATTCAAAAATAGACTAAATAAAAATAATAATACCCTGCTTGAAACAGCCTGAATGGTCACAGCTTTGTCACACTTGGCTATTGGCTATTTTGAGAGGGTTTACAGCACAACACCAAGAAACAGTACGGCGTATCTATATAAAGTATAATTCTTAGCAACATTTAAGCCGAGTGATTAAATTTACGCAGACCTCTCTAATGGACAGGCCGAGCATCGCTTCCACAGGACGCCTCGCCGCACTGGAGGCTGACATGACACTTTGTGTTGACCTCAATGACGTCCTGTCATCTCCGCCCTTTGATTGGTCAATCCAAGAGCAGCTCGGCCTGTGATTGGCCCAGAGCGTCGTGTGAAAGTTCACCGGTTTGTTTTGACTTTGCGGAATGGCTGCACTCGAGCGTGTTATTCAACAGTTATAACATTTATTTCTGACCAATGACGGGTTTATGAGACTCTAAGCGGGATCCTCTGGATTATCGTTTTAAAGTTTGATCAATCATGCTGATGTGTAGACGGTGGTTGGTGTGCTCCCTGAGATGTCATTACAGGAGCTTCAGTTTCTCAGCCGCTCGCAGGACTGTAATGCCCGCATGGGTCATTGACAAATACGGGAAAAATGATGTGTTGAGGTTTACCAAGAACGCGGCGCTTCCAATCATCCACTATCCCAATGAGGTGGTGGTCAAGGTGCACGCTGCGGGTCTCAATCCCATTGACATCAGTATGAGGGGTATGTGAAGGGACTTCAGAACACTTCACTAGAATATATATGTGGTTATATGTATTATTTGTCTTGTGGGAATTAGCAAAGGTCGATTAAAGGCATCATATGTGGTTCACAAATGTTTGACACTTTCATATGCTAGCGAGTAACATGATCACCTTTAATGAACCAAATGTTTGCAATATGGCATACAATATATCATAAATGTGAACTGCATAGTTATTTTTATATGCCATTATTCGTCTGCATTACATTGTCTTTTGTGTGTTGTAAATTTAAACTCTATCATACATGTTATACATTCCTTTAGCTTTAATTTTGATATTTTTCAGATTACATTTTAGTTTATTTGTTGTATTTCAGTTAGTTTGAACTTTTCATCTAGTCCTTACATGTTAGTTAAATATTCCAGCTTTATTTCAATGAACATTTTTTTGTTCGTGATCAGCTTTACACCAGTTCCCCTGTAGTATATTCAAAATCATGTACAAACACACCTGATATTATGAAAGGATGAGTCACATGAGGCATGTTGAGACCTGCTCAACTTACGCTCCCTAATGCCATTTTCATTTTAAAATGTACAATTAAATATATGTACATTTTTAAGTAAAAGTGAGTAGTGTATGTAGTAAATAATTGATTTTATTCACTCTTGTAGGTGGTTATGGAGCAGCTACTATGGCCATGAAGCGTGATCCACTGAACATCAGCCAATCAGGCGGTGAGTTTCCTCTCATTCTGGGTCGAGATGTATCCGGAGAGATCATGGAATGTGGGCTGGATGTGAAGTACTTTAAACCAGGAGATCAGGTGCCCTATTCAGTTATTTTTTAAAGTAATGCTTAACTCTTATACTACGATTACTC
Source organism: Danio kyathit (assembly GCA_903798195.1). NCBI lineage: Eukaryota > Metazoa > Chordata > Actinopteri > Cypriniformes > Danionidae > Danio > Danio kyathit. Next base: position 31,087,378 of record LR812535.1, on the reverse strand, counting down.
CAGAAACCTTAAGTCATCAGGTATTGTCTGCTCTGGCTTTTTAAAAGTGTTTGTTTTTTTCTGTTAGGTGTGGGCCGCTATTCCTCCATGGAAGCAGGGCAGTCTGGCAGAGTTTGTAGTGGTCAGTGGCAATGAGGTAATTATTCAGAAGGATGTCATGAATAAAAACGAATTTGAAGCTCAGTACAGAAGTTGTCCTGTACATATTCACATTGCTCCAGTGTAAAGAATTGCTTTGTTCGTCTGTGATTCAGGTTTCACATAAGCCTAAATCACTGAGGCATGATGAAGCCGCATCCATCCCATATGTGGGTGCAACAGCCTGGTCTGCCATCGTCAACACCGGTGGCCTCAACAAAGATAACTCTGCAAAAAAACGGCAAGTACTTTTTTGTTGGAATCAATCAACTATTATTTTGTCTTGCCTTGCTATAAAATGCATTGAAATTTTTATTTTTTATTTTTCATTGAAATTGACTTTTTACAGCAGCATTGCTACTATTATTTATAATGCCAGGTACACACTGCATCAGCACTTGCTGACATCTGGAAGTAAATAATGGCTACTGAAGTAAGGAGTCAGAGTTGGGGGTAACGCATTACAAGTACCACAAGTTACGTAATAATATTAAGTTTCTGAGTAATGAGTAAAGTAACGCAATACTTAAAAAAAATAAGTAATAATATTTTAGTTACTTTTTTTGAAAATGTAATGCAAGTTACTTTTTAGTTTAATTAATTAGCTTTTATAAAATAAATTTTTGCGACGCAGTGGCGCAGTAGGTAGTGCTGTCGCCTCACAGCAAGAAGGTCACTGGTTCGAGCCTCGGCTGGGTCAGTTAGCGTTTCTGTGTGGAGTTTGCAAGTTCTCCCTGCGTTCGCGTGGGTTTCCTCTGGGTGCTCCGGTTTCCCCCACAGGCCAAAGACATGCGGCACAGGTGAATTGGGTAGGCTAAATTGTCCGTAGTGTATGAGTGTGAATGAGTGTGTGTGTGGATGTTTCCCAGAGATGTGTTGCAGCTGGAAGGGCATCCGCTGCGTAAAAACGTCCTGGATAAGTTGGAAGTTCATTCCGCTGTGGCGACCCTGGATTAATAAAGGGACTAAGCCGAAAAGAAAATGAATAAATGAATGATAAATACATTTCTAAATTAAAATGAGTCACAATGAATCACGCAGTCAATGAGAGAATGTGTTCATTATTTTGAACGCATTGAAGAAAAGGAAAAGGGGATGATAGTCTCAATGGACAGTGATTTTACTTAAACAAATAGAACAAAAGTAGCAAACATTCATTCATTTATTTTCTTTTCAGCTTAGTCCCTTTATTATTCTGGGGTTGCCACAGCGGAATGAACCGCCAACTTATCCAGCACATGTTTTATGCAGCTGATGCTCTTCCAGCCGCAACCCATCACTGGGAAACAACCAGACAGACTCATTCACACTCTAACACTACGGACAATTTAGCCTACCCAATTCACCTGTACCGCATGTCTTTGGACTGTGGGGGAAACCGGAGCACCCGGAGGAAACCCACACGAGCGCAGGGAGAACATGCAAACTGCACACAGAAATGCCAACTGACCCAGCCGAGGCTCGAACCAGCGACCTTCTTGCTGTGAGGCAACAGGACTACCTACTGTGCCACTGCGTCACCCAGTAGCAAACACGTTGCTTTAAACTTTCAATAATCTGTATACAGCATAAATACCTCTAGGTTCAGGAATTCTCGCATAACATTATCCTAAATATTTTTTTGTGTAAATGTGTAATTTTTTTAAAGATAAATGTAGGTGTAGGTTATACATTGCATTGTTACAGTTTTTCTCAGTCGCTTTGGTACATTTCTCAGATCAGAATTTAAATTCTTAAGGCTACTTGTTCAATCTTCACATCATTGGGTCACTTATGCACATCAAAAAAGCAGTTTCTCGGTTCTTTGAACAATTTGCAAAAGCTTGCGTACATTCATGCAAATGATTATGTGCAGTTCTCTGATGTTTCCTACATTATCAATTGTTTATATCATGTTGATCAAAATGTATTATTTAGTTTTCTGTTGAATAGTCTCACCCCTACAACATTTAATCATTTGTTCATGGCATAAGTCTTTACATGCAAAATGGCTGAACAAGTTGTCTTAATATTTAGTCATAATGCATTTTTCTATACCTTTCCATTAGACCTTTTGTTCAAAATCTATCTAGAATTGGTACATTTCTCACAGGTGAATCTAGGTTTTGTCTAATGAAGATGCATCTGAAAGGAGGTTATCCCATGTTCACATTTCTACTTTTGTTTTGTTTTCTTTGTGTTTTGCAGTGCTGTCTTTTCATTTCTGTATTACAATGACATGATCTGGCAACAAATTACAGTACAAACAGTAGAAAATAAATAAATAAATAATTAGAAATAGTTTACATCAGAACATCCCTCCAGAGTACACTGTTATATTGACAACATGACTAAGTAATTTGACTGTCTTATCCATACACAATGACAGCAGGACTTGTCATACTGACGGCACTGACACATTTATTGACACAGAAATGTAGTTTTGAGAGATGAACTAAGGATTTTGAGCAAGAGACTGGCTTTTGCAGGTAATCCATGCTGTTTTGCTATTTATACGCGAGAAATTTTTTGTTGAGAAATGTTTTGAGAAATGCTCTTACTGTTTTGCAAATTTAAATTCTGATCTGAGAAATGTACCAAAGTGACTGAGAAAAACTGTAATTGCAGAGCTCATCTATTAAAAAAGAAAGAAAAAAACACGGTGAGAGAGATCAAGCCTCAGCCAGGCAATAAAAAGTAACGCAAAAGTAACTTACCACATTACTTACCATAAAAAGTAACTAAGGTAACACTAGTTACTTTTTTAGGAAGTAACTCAATATTGATATGCATTACATTCTAAAGTAACTTTCCCCAACACTGGTAAAAGTATTGTCACTATAGTTCCATAAATCTCTCCTCCATTCCACCTAGCAGCACAATAGTTTTATCTTGTTTTCATTTTGGCATGTTTGAAAGCTGCGTACAGGACTGTTCTGTTCTGTTCTCGGTGACTGAACCACATTATGAAGGACTGAAAGAAAACTAAACAAGCCAGTCTTTCTGAGTGTTGGCTGTTGTCCACTATTGTGCACTCTGCAAGTTAAGTTCTATTTTTGTGTACCAATTGCCAGTTTTATTTATGACTTATAGCAAAGCCAGGCTGATATCCTGTATTAACTCCATTATAACATAGAGGAATTAAAGATAAGAGTAAAACATGGACAAGAGCACAGCATTGCATTCATTTTAGATGCTTAAAACCTGAAAATGCACAGCAGGGTAAAATAATTCTGATGGACAGAGAAATTTTAAGTGAAAATTGTATTAAAATAAGTAAATATATTTAAACAATCCCCTTTTACCTAGAAATATTTGTTCCTCTTTGTGTTTGTCTTGTTCTGTGTCATGTTTTACCTCCAGCCTTCAGTTTGTCGGATGTATTCCGTTCATTTTGTCCTCACAGCATTAACTGAATCACCATGTAGCAGAATTAGATTAGGTGCCTCAAAATAATTACAAAATGACATCAATTATCAGATTGAAGCATGTATTTTCACATTTGGCCCATTATGCAGCAGATTCCTCTTATTTAACGACAACCATGCCTTATATGCAAGAAGTTTCTCTACACTTTCATCTCATCAACACTTAACATTTTTTCTCATGTAATCTTATAAAAAATTATAGATGTGCAGTTAATTAAGACTATTAGTCTATGCGAATCTATGCTAAGATTATTCTATGCTTTTCTTATACAGTGTTCTTATCCTGGGAGGATCAGGAGGAGTGGGAACTTTTGCAATACAGGTACAGTGTTGATGGTAATAATAATTTTTATTTTAATTTCTAATTTTTTTTCTCCTTCTTAAAGAGTAATAAAATGCATAATTTTTTGTCTAACATATTAAATAAGTGGCATTTTTATTGAGTTTTAACAAAGATTTTTCTTCTCAACAGATGGTAAAGGCCTGGGGCGCACATGTGACTGTAACGTGTTCTCAGAAAGCGGAGCAGCTGGTGAGAGACCTGGGTGCTGATGATGTTGTGGACTACACTGCTGGACCAGTTGAAAAGCAGCTGAAGAATTTAGAAAAGTTCGTTTTTGGGCTACTAGTTTGTGATTTGAGTTTTGGTAGAACTTAAAGAAATGAAAATTCCTCCTTTATCTCTCCCAGGTTTGATTTGATTTTAGACAGCATTGGGGGTGAAACCGAAAAGTGGGCCCTAGATCTTTTGAAATCCTGGAGTGGCGCTAAATTTGTGACTCTAATAACACCGTTCCTGCATAACACAGATCGACTGGGCCTTGCGGATGGAATGATGCAGTCCGCAGTCACTGTAGGATGCAAAGTGGTGAAGGTAGGAAATAGAAAGAAAATCATATAAAGTGTAATGAGTTACTTCTGCCACAGATGCTGGAACTTCTCTTTTTTAAATTAAGATTATAACCATGACCTTTCAAAGCAATGAATGTGTGGGTAAATTAGGATGAATCACTTGAGCGTTTTTCTTAAAAAAAAACATCAAAAGGCTGCGAGGAAAACACTGAAGAGTAATATCGAAAGTCATAATGTAGGAGAAAGTATGTTTAGAAACAAGATTTAGGAAGTGACTCACTGTAAATGAGGATGACAGTTTTTTAAAGCATTTGTGCAGGAAATGTCTTGTGCTCACCAAGCCTACATTTGTGTGTTTAGAAATGTTTTGATCCTGTGAAATGGAATCACAATACAAAATAAGTAATTTGTTAGTGCATATATTTGAAAATATAGTTAATAATCATTGTTACTCCAGCCTTCATTGTCATAAGTTTCTTCAGAATTCATTCCAGTATGCTGATTTTATGCTCAAGAAACATATTTGTGAAATGTGTGTTAGGGTTATTATTATGGAAAGTTCAATGGTACAGCATTTCTTTGAAATATATACAGTTGAAGTCTGAATTATTAGCCCCCCTGTTTATTTTTATCCTCAATTTCTGTTTAACAGAGAGAAGATTTTTTCAGAGATAAATTTATTTTATCTTTACCATGATGACAGATTTTTCAAGACACTTCTATACAGCTTAAAGTGACATTTAAAGGCATAACTAGGTTAATTAGGTTAACTAGGCAAGATATGGTAATTAGGCAAGTTATTGTACAATGATGGTTTGCTTTGTAGAGACTATTGGAAAAAAAATATAGCTTAAAGGGACTAATAATTTTGACCTTAAAATGGTTTTTAAAAAATTGAAAATAAATAAATTCTAGCCGAAATAAAACAAATAGAAGAAAAAATATTATCAGACATACTGTGAAAATGTCCTTGCTCTGTTAAACATCATTTGGGAAATATTTGTAAAAGAAAAAAAAATTCAAAGGGGGCTAATAATTCTGATTTCAACTGTATATTACTGTTTTACTATCAAATTTACTGTATTACTATCAAATTTAATGCATCTTTAGTGTCATGTTTTGTTTTGTCATGGTGTCACAGCACTTCTACTTCCTGTTACAGTAGGAAACACACACCCTTATCCACTTAATGCATAAAAAAAACACACAAACGCTTTATAGTACATATACTAGTACATATACCCATAAACAAACGTTTAGGTTTTGCACATGTATTTAAGGTGCTTAAATACATATGCATTTCATTCTATGTGTCCATGCTAATTTTTTAATGCTTTGGTGTCAAACCTGGTGATTGAGTTGTCCTAACATTTTGTTTAACATTAAAAGGGCAGTCATCATTTACTCACCCTTCGCTTGTTCTAAGTCTCAACAGTTTTTTCTTCTGTTGAATGCAAAAGAAGATATTTTGAAGAATGTTGAAGGACTAGACAGAAAAACAAATACTAGGGATGTCGATGGTTACTGGTTTACACCATTCTTTAAAATATTTTTTCTTTTGAGAACAAAAAAAGCTCAAACTGTTTTGGAAGTCAAAATGAGTAAATAATGACATTTTCAGTTTGAATTGGATTCTAAAAAAACATTTTGACATACTTTTAGAGTATCTCTCATGGTACTTACCTGACACGGTTTTGAGCAGTAGTCTTAAGATGCTGTTGCTTTGGTAAACAGCTGAACGTTTCATTAATCGACAGTTTTCTTTCACTTTCATGACCTGTTCATGCTTCACTTCGCCCTATGTTGTGGTGGCAGGACAGAAAAAAGGACTCAACTAATGATTATATACTGATAAAGGAGGAGAGAAGGGTTACAAATCCAAACCTGATAACCTGACAATTTGACTGTACAGTATGGATCACATTGGAGATGTTGAATTGTTCCATATTAATTCTCTTTCTTTGTCTCATTCTCATTCAGAACCTCAGGAAAGGAGTGCATTATCGCTGGGGTTTCTTTGCTCCAAGCGGCTCTGCGCTGGACGAGATTAGCGAAATGGTTGATGCTGGAAAGGTATAGCAAACTCGAATGGGAATTTACACTGCACATGTTATAAAACACATCTTTTTAAGTGCTGGCCTTTTTTTCTGATATTTTGGATATGCGTAATATAGTTGTTTCTGAACGTACACTACCTGACAAAAGTCTTGTCATCGATCCCAGTTGTAAGAGCAACAAATAATAACTTGACTTCTAGTTGATTATTTGGAAAAGTGGCAGAAGGTAGATTTTTCTGATGAATCGCCTGTTGAACTGCTCCCAATCATCACAAATACTGTAGAAGACCTATTGGAACATGCATGGACCCAGTATTCTCACAGAAATCAGTCAAGTTTGGTGACGGAAAAATCATGGTTTGGGGTTATATTCAGTATGGGGGCGTGCGAGAGATCTGCAGAGTGGATGGCAACATCAACAGCCTGAGGTATCAAGACATTTGTGCTGCCCATTATATTACAAACCACAGGAGAGGGTAAATTCTTCAGCAGGATAGTGCTCCTTCTCATACTACAGCCTCCACTTCAAAGTTCCTGAAAACAAAGAAGGTCAATGTGCTCCAGGATTGGCCAGCCTAGTCACCAGAAGTGAACATTATTGAGCATGTCTGGGGTAAAATGAAGGAGGAGGCATTGAAGATGAATCCAAAGAATCTTGATGAACTCTGGGAGTCCTGCAAGAACACTTTCTTTCCATTTTAGATTACTTTATTAATAAGTTAAATGATCAACTAGAAGTCAAGTTATTATTTGTTGTTCCTAAAACTTGAAGAGGTGACAAGACTTTTGTCAGGTGGTGTAAAAGGTCAGATTTATTGTCTCTCAAATGAAAGAACTGATTCTGAACTGCCTGAAATTAATCATTAATTCCTGCATTACTTCCTGTGCAAACCTTTTTGTAAGAAATGTGCTCAAAATGAGCCTTTTTACTTGCTTCCAGTAAACAAGGTTCACATTGACCACTCAAACACAGACTGTTATTGTCAGATAATGAAGAAAATTGGCAACATTTGCCAAATTAACATCAATAACTTGGAGGAATCTGAAAATGATCTCTAATTTTAATCAGTTAATTTTTTTCAAATATCATTTAAGCTTTTTATACCATCCTTTATAATATTTAACTCACAAAATATGCTTAAAAACAGCTGTTTTACTCATTTACTTTTAGTCATTTATCCAAAATGACCTACAAATTAATTTAGATTTGTCAGATTTATATGACAGGGGCAGTGCACATTCATAACACAGAACTGTACAGTGTGTCAGAATTAGCCAAAATGCTATTTAATATCTCTTTTACTGATGGTAAAATATTCATTCATTCATTTTTCTTCAGCTTAGTCCCTTATTTATCAGGGGTCGCCACAGCGAATGAACCGCCAACTATTGCAGCATATGTTTTAGATGGTAAAATATTCCACCTAAAAACATGAAAAAATTCATCAATACAAGTTTCAAAATACATATGAAATTGACTAAACTTCCAAATAAAAATAAACAATTCACCAAGAAATTATACTATATTAATACAATAAAACTAATAGAACTGTCACACTCATCTCATTCAAACACACACACTGTTACTACCCCAAATGTCTAGGTCTGAGGTTGAAACATAAGTTAAAGAAAATAAATGAATAAATAAAGTTATCAGGTTAGGATTTAATGACCACCTCTGTCTGTCTCCTTTTCAAAAGATAAGGCGTTCTCCAAGCCCCTATCACAGCACACGTCCAATTAAGGCAGGGTGACCTAGAAACAGGACACAGAAGGAGATAGAGCGAGAGAGAAAGCACACAGTGGCACAAAGACAGATAGAAAAAAAACAACCAACCAATAGACAAAATGACCAATAAAAATAAATATGCAGGATAAAAATATAAGCATACAGAGAAGTAGGAGTAGCATTAATCATTGGAAATAAGTATGATTAGTAATATGCAGTGTGGAACGCGAACTGATTATTTGTTTACTCATAACTACAGTAGCATGAAACCTGAAGCAAGATCACTCACCCCTAAATCCAGGATTTAGTATGACCTAGAGCAGGGCTGTCCAAACACGGTCCTGGAGGGTCAGAGTCCTGGAGAGTTTAGCTCCAATCCTAATCAAACACACCTGAACCAGCTAATCAAGCTCTTACTAGATATACTAGATTAACTAGAAACTTCCTGGCAGGTGTGTTGAAGCAAGTTGGAGCTAAACTCAGCAGCACACCGGCCCTCCAGGACTGAGTTTGGACACCCCTGACCTAGAGCAAAGATCTCAAACTCGATTCCTGGAGGGCCGCAGCTCTGCACAGTTTTGCTCCAGCCCTAATTAAACACAGCTGATCCAAATAATCAAGGTGTTTAAGACTACTAGAGACTATTAAGCAGGTGTGAGTTGGAGGTGGTTGGAGCTAAACTATGCAGAGCTGCGGCCCTCCAGGAATTGAGTTTGAGACCTAGAGTTACCCATTTCAGATGTGTAAAAACCCTTTTGACACTAGCAGGATTGATGTTCGTGTATTCAGCTTGATTCACAATTTTTAGTTGACACTTTAGTTGTTCACATCAAGATCAACTAACAGTAAGTAACCACAAATGAGCTATACAGATAAGTAGCACATTTAGTTGCAGTACTGAATGTTTAGCCACAGGAAAAAATATTGGTTGTGAAAACAGAATGTTTTTTCCAGTAGATCTTATTTTTGCACATTTAGGTGTTGCTTGTATATAAAAAAAACAGAAATGAGACCGAACAGTCATTATGAGCTTGTGCTATTACAACTTCTCCTTTCTAAAGCTGGAAAAAAACACAATAAAGATTTTCTTTTATAAATAGAGTTCAGATATATCAGACACACACACACACACACACACACACACACACACACACACACACACACACACACACACACACACACACACACACACACACACACACACACACACACACACACATTCAACACAAAGAACGTTTTGAAAGGGTTGCCTGGAGCTCTATGATTAGTGAATATATAAGATGAATTGAAAGTAAGCATAAAAAGTGTTTGGAAGGAACACTTTAGTTTAAGTACCAATTCCCACCAATAACTCATGGCTTATTACCTGCTTATTATTAAGATATTGTCTGTTTATTAGTACTTTTTTTTTATTAAAGTTTTTATAAACATAGTATACAAATAACATTTACTTAAAATGTTTACATTCACAAAAAATAAACAAATTTATAAAAAAAATAATAGATAGAAATTATTCTAATAAATAAATAAAAGTGACATCTTAAAAAGGGGGGGGAAGAGAAAAAGAAAAAATAAATAAATAAACTCCAAAATAAAGGCAATAACTACAACAAAGCCCCTGACAGCATTTCAAGGATCAAGTATGTATGTTTCGATTAATGCCCAGGTCTGTTGGAAAATATCTCATCTCAACGGCAAACTGCAGTCATTTTCTCAAATATGTACAGTTGAAGTCAGAATTATTAGCCCCCCTTTGATTTTTATTCTTTTTTAAATATTTCCCAAATGATGTTCAACAGAGCAAGGACATTTTCACAGTATGTCTGATAACAGAAAGTCTTATTTTTCTAGAATAAAATAAAAAATTTTAAAAACCTTTATAAGGTCAAAATTATTAGCCCCTTCAAGCTATATATTTTTTCCTATAGTCTACAGAACAAACCATCGTTATACAATAACTTGCCTAATTACCCTAACCTGCCTAGTTACCCTAATTAACCTAGTTAAGCCTTTAAATGTCACTTTAAGCTGTATAGAAGTGTCTTGAAAAATATCTAGTCAAATATTATTTACTGTCATCATGGCAAAGATAAAATAAATCAGTTATTAGAAATGAGTTATTAAAACTATTATGTTTAGAAATGTATTTAAAAAAATATCTCTGTTTAACAGAAATTGGGGAAAAAAATTAACAGGGATAATAATTTAGGGGGGCTAATAATTCTGACTTCAACTGTATATCTGATTCAGGCTCTGTGTCCATTCTGTCAAAGTAGGTCGGTGGGTCTTCATCCAGTTCACTGTAATTATCTTCCTAGCTGTTAATAATAACATATGTAGTGCAAATAGGTGAGACTTACTGAACTGATCAGGGGAGAAGCCATCAATCCAAAAAATACATTGGTATGTCGTATCCTAAAACTTTACTAATCTTCCTTTTAACCTTCTGCCAATACACTTGTATTTTGGGACATTCCCAAAATATGTGAACATAGTCCCCCACTCCAAAATCTCTCCAGCATTGTGATAATTGTATAAGTTTATTAGTACTTATAAAGTATATGATTTTATTATACCCGATACGTAAACACAACCACTGCCTTTCTATTAATAAGTAGTTTATTGAGCTGAAAGTTTTAGTTAATGTTTTGTTAATAGCTAGAATTGTACCTTAAAATAACATGTGACCAGGAGTATAATTTTTTAAATATTGCATACTATGTGATAATACACTCACTTTCACCCATTTAAGAGCTTCTTTCTTGTGTTGAACACAAAAGAAGATATTTTGAATAATGTTGGAAACCTGTAACCACTAACATCCTTTCAATAAAAAAAAACAGCAACAATCAATGGCTACAGATATTCAGCATTCTTAAAAAAAAAAAAACTGGAAAAAAATAAGCATGACCGAATATTAATTTAATATTATTTTAAATTTCGAATGTTAATCACTTTAAATGCATTCTCAATACGCTACTGTAAAGTGTTTGTATTCCGTGTTGCTAAGCAGACCAACTATTTTTAAAGTTAGAAGCATGAGTATGAAAGCATGCAAGTCAAATAAAAATTCACACATTGAGCAAACGACAGGAAGTGGAGCTGATCTTGTTTCCTTTAAAGCATTGTGTTGTATCGCCTGTATGTCGTTTGTTTGATAACCAGGCTTGTTTGTGTTTCCGCTGTCGACTTCAAGATTGAGCAACATTGTTTTGTGGAATTCGACTTCATTGCACAACGATAAATGTTAGACAGTACAGTTGAATACACAGTCTGCTCTGATTTGGTAAAATGACAGTACCTGTGTTTGAACTCTAATGTACCAATTGACTTCTGATAACACCTAGTTGAGCAGATCATGTGTGTTTACAGTCATTACAGGTACAGTAAACTACACATGATAGCGACGGCTCATATACCTTGGCTGTCGTGGGTTAAACCAGCAGAAATTTGATTACCGGCTCTGAGTTTTAACCACTTCACCGCAGTTTACCCTCAACAACACCCACCAATACTCAAACGCTGCTTAATGCAGAACAAGCACACTTTAAAAGTTTGTTTCAAGCTTATGTTCTTTGGATCTGGACGCGTTTAATATGATACCAATGTGTCACAATCATGTTTTTTTTTGTATTGTTTTTATATTGTTGTAGGTTCGTCCAGTGGTGGAGGAAGTGTTTTCATTTGCTCAGGTGCCAGAAGCCTTTCAGAAAGTAGAGCAGGGTCATGCTCGTGGAAAAATTGTGGTCTCTATCATAGAGGACCAGAAAGAGTAAGGCGGTCAAGAACGTACTGTTAAACATGGACAATGGGATATGCAACTTCTTTTTTTTTTTTTCAATGTCTGTTGAATTAAATGCATTTCTGTAATGGCAAGTGTGTCTATTTTGCATTTCTGAACTAGCAAGAAAAACACAAACCCGATTAGTTATTTCACACGTATATTTAGAAACGAGAACAGACATTTAAACTGAATATCCTAAAAGTAACAGTATATTTTGGAAAGGAACATATAAAAAGAACATGACAAATGTACACACACAATCAACGACCAAAAATATCTTGATATATATAAAAACAGAGAGAAAAACTCTGAGCAGAGCAGCGGATTTAGAACTGATACTGATGCCAGATCAGCATGAATAGATGGAAATGCTTATATCATGTGTGCAATGGGTCTTTTTCTGACATTAATAATTAATAATGACTATTCTGACATTAATAAACACTTTGTACAGCAACTGTAGAGTGAGATAACAAGTTCCCACATTATTTTTCAGTGAGTCTGAATGGCACATAAACACCGCCTTACATTCAATTATGTATGTTTATAACACTTGGAGAAAACTATGCATAAATGATATTTGATATCATTTAAAATATGCTTTGTGTTTTGCTAATGAGAGCTTGGTTCTGCAGCCAGGTTGTTCTGAGCTGATCAAATGAGTCACAATTATGGGTAATAACTTCCGATTAGCTGATGACATCACAGAAACACGCATAAGCCCTTTATTAGCGACCATCCTGAGTAAAAAGGATGGTGACGTGAAAAAATAGTCTATTTCTAGTAATTAGAAGCCCTCAAAATAAGGCACTAATATTATGGAATATCTGTAACTCCTGTATATCTCTTGCAAAAATAATTTAGTCAGAAAACACAGCTACCTATGAATAAAACAAGGCACTTTGTTGTCCATAAAATGTAGACACGCATGGGGTAAACTTGGTCATGCTAACTCGCCAAACCTTGCCTCTTTGGAGATGAAACAAATATACAAAGTTACCTAAAGTGCAGCTACAGTAAATGCTAATTTTAAGGCTAGTGCGCCCCCTTTTGTACTGTAATTGCATTGCAAGCAGGACCATTTTTTTGGTTTGTGTTCCCATGTCAATGCAGAATAACAACAAAGTACTAGCACAAAATACAGTGAAACTAGCGCAGGTTACTCTAATGTTCCTGATGTAGTCGATGGACTTTAGTTTGGTCACAAAGACACATCGCTCATTAAGAGAACCTTAATCTAGATAGAAGACTTCCTAGAGATTTTGACATCTCATGGTCATAATCCCAGCAGTGCTAGTTGAATTTGGGGTTAAGATTCACGTCATCTTGAACGGCCTCAGATATTTTAGGGTGTTCTTCTGTTATCAGGAGTTGTGACTCGAGCATTACAGGATTTCCACAGTCCATCTCTGGTTGGTTTTGCGCTCATCAAAGGTGTTGAGAACCACCTGGTTTTTATCATACTGTTGGCCACCTGGATGAAGAATAGATCAACAAGGTGAAGTTTTTCATGCATATCTTTAAGTTTAAAATACACCGCTGTTCAAATATTTGGTGTTATTTAAATCAATGTTTCTAAACCAATATTCCTGGAGGACCACCAACACTTTATGTTTTTGGATGTCTCCTTTGCCCGTCACAATCATTACAGGTTTTTCAGGCTCTGCTAATGAGCTGATGATCTGAATCAGGTGTGTTTGGTTAAGGAGACATGGAAAATGTGTGGAGCTGGTGGTCCTCCAGGAACGTGGTTGAGCAACACTGATTTATCTATGTTAATTCACCAAGTACGGTTAAATTGCTCAAAATAGACTGATGATATTTCGAATATTAATAAAATATTTTATTTCTAGTGTGCTGTTCTTTTTAACTTTCCCTTCATTATAAAAATATAATAATTTCCACAGATATTAAGCAGCACAGCAGTTTGCAACCCAAAATAGTTCCTTGGATAGTACATTACAAAATTATTGATATAGACCATTTTGAGGGATGTAAACAACAACAATGGCCCCAACGCATCTTCTGTGTTACATTTTTAATTTCTAGTTTCTGAGAATCCAAAAAGAGACACAAATTGATAAATAATGTTATGACAGCGGTTTTAACATCAAGTTATGATTGAATTGCCTCTTGTTACAGTTATGAAATAGTTTGATAACAAGCAGGAAATGTTCATGGACCAATAACATCACTACATTGAAATGGTCTAAAAGTTACAATTATTTTTAAAAGATCACATGAACACTGGAGAGCAAAATAGCTGATCAAATTTCAGCTTTGCCTTTACAGGAAAAATAATGATTCAAATATATTTCAATTAAAACATTCTTCACAATACTACTATTTACTGTATATTCATTTTTCATGATATGTGTTATTATTATGTGTATTATTTTATGTGGTTATTTTTTATAAATATAGATTTTGCTTTACGTGTGATTTTAAAATAATACTTTAGTTTCAGAAAGTGTCAGAGCGTGTAGGGCTGCATAGGTGTGATACATTAAGTGTCCACTAGGTGGTTTTAGAAAGCAGGGTTTGTGCTGAACTGAATGATGTCCGGGTGGCGCTCGAGTTACACTGAAATCTGAACCACACACAGCCTCTTTTTGAATCCACAGCAAACAAAAGCAGCCTTACAGCTGATATCTTTCATCACAGAGATCTTTGTCTCAGTCCAAATAAACAATTTACTCTTATCTTACTTGTTGTTTGATATTGCTTATCTCTTTATATTTTAAAAGTAAAAAATAGGCTTGTCATTTTTAAAATTGTGTCCGGTCAGCTTAATAACAGGGTTCCAAACATTTTTGTGGTCAAAGGCTGGATTAGGAATTCAAAATGCAAGGTTGCACTTACACCAAGCAGCGATATTGCATTTTGAAAAATTATTGTTTTAATAATATAAATGTAAAGATAACATAAAGCTAACTTAATGTTTTAGTCATTTTCTGATGTGCAGTTGTACTTATTATTCTTTATTATGCCTGGCTATATAGTTTTTTAATCAGGGTTTATATTATATTTTATTATATTATATTATATTTTATTATATTATATTATATTTTAAGTTCAAGTAAATGAAAAATAAATACTTTCTGAGCAAAATTATACATTGTACAATTCATGATATATTTTTCAGTTATCATTTATATTCTGTCAAAAAAATAAAATGTACATTTAATTACATTAGTTTAATGTAATTTGATAAGTTTAAGTTTTAGTAACACGGACATCATTTCTAGCCAAGAAAATATTTTGCAACTTTATTCTTGACCATACTTATATTGACCAAAAAACATAACATTTTATTCATTAATAAATTATATTTTAAATTCCATTAATAATTAATTATGAACATTTTCAGCAAATTATTAGCATTTAGTTCTAGGCACCACCTTCATCTGAAGCAGATTCAGACATGCGTTTGCCTCTGACAGGATGTTGCGATACGTATTTCAGAGTGTAGCTGCTAATAGAAATGACACGCAGGTATGAAATGACATCAGAATGTGTCATCATTCAGAGATTTTGAGCTCGTCAGTGGAGGGTGCAGTTTTGACTGACTGACGAACACACACACCCCATGTGCATGTCGACGCTTCTATTTATTGTTCCAGTCCAACCTTTCTGTTTCAATTACTTTCATATGGTCTTTGCTTCTATTCAAGCGTACGTAAGTACTGACCTTTGACTTCCAGCACGAGGTCCGGCTTGAGATTGTTGCGTATGATTCCATCTCCTGTGATGCTCCAGAACTGATTGTCTTTGCCTGGTTCAGGCGAGATGTTCAACCTGCCCCCTGCCATCACCACACCTCCAGACGTCTCCACACAACAGTCCTCCACCATCTGTAGACAAAGAGCCATTAGTCAACAGATTTAAATGAGATCAAGGGTAGAGCTGCACGATTTATTAATCAATAAAAGATTACGATCTTAATGTATGGTTGAGAAACAACTTCAGGGTTCAGTCTTTTCTTTCAGTATTACTACATCTGTTACAAACATTTATACTATCAAAGAAACACTGACAGAACAGTTTTATACAAAACTTACCATCAAAATTACTGTTTGAAAGCAACTTAAGGCTTCAAATTAAGGTTGTCGCTATTACACTGATACACCAACCAACGACAAGCAACCATTCAAATGTATTTGTCACTGAACAAGTCATTCAAGAGATTTTCTGAAAATACAGATTCATACGGTGGCTGAGAGCTTAACGTGCTGCAATTTATGAAAACACATTCAATACAATAAACACCAGCAAGTTAAGAAAAGATCTTCATCTGTTTGACAGCACACGTGCTGTAAATCCTCACAATGCATACACACACAAAAAAATGACCTGCATTTTCCCTCAGCACAAACTAATGAAACGCGCTGCACAGAACACAACAAAAATGTTTCAAGGGGACCCAAAACCATGATGGACGCCGCTGTGCCGTGACAATTGCTCAGTGAAGTTGTAAGTGATCTTTGAAAGGTGAGTTTTTTGTTTGTTTTTTAATATCTTCAGTATTTGTTAGCATAAATAATCATAACCTAAATAGCCGGGTCTGTCACGTTTTAGGGTCTCCTTGAAACAGTTCCGTTGTGTTGTGAGAAAATGTAGCGCGTTTACATAAAATGTTTGCGCTGTGTGAAAATACAGTGCGTTTTATTAATTGCTTGTGTTGTGTGAAAATGCAGCGCATTGTTTTAAAATGTGTATGCGTTGTGAGGATTTGCAGCATGTGTGCTGTCAAACTGATGAAGATTTTCTCAATTTGCTGGCGTTTTTTGTAATTGTACATGTTTTCCTAAATTGCAGAGCGTTAAGCTTTCTTGGACACAGTAGATTTATCCAGTAATGAAATGTTAAGTGTTTATGAGTGAGTGTTGTGAGTTACTTCATTAAAAACTGAGATTGCATTACAAAATATTTTACATTACATAAAATTAAAACAATAGATTACAGTAAACAAAATGTTTTCATAGCTTCTAGTTTGTTTGTTGTCTTTTCAGAATCATTGGAGAAAATAAAAATGATTAAAAATAACAATTTTAATCCAAAATCATGCCCCTCTAATCAAGTGCACTTGATTTTAAGTGGAGCAGTAGATAGATATGGAAATGTGTCTCGAGTACCTTGCAGCGCAGTAATCCGTTCTCATAGACCCATATTTGCTCTGGACCACCAGATTCCTCAAGCACTTGAACCCGGAGCAGCTTTAAATCATCCAAAGGTCCAGACAGAGACATCAAACAGCCCGTCTCTGCACTACGCAACCGGAAATACACCCGTTTCTGTTCAGGAAGACACATAATGTTTCATTTAGGTGGGCTATCACTTTTATCTTACTACTATTATATTTAGCTTGCCGAGTTAACGGTTTTCTACCTGGCTTTAACATGCATTTAAATGTGCCTATTGTGACCAATTGTATTGAGAGTTTCTAGAGACTCTTCTCTCTTATTTCGTCACACTCTGAGAAAGTGCTCAGTCAGAAGACACAAATACTTTTGAATAAACTAGCCAATGTTACATTGCTTAAAAGCAAATGATAAGGATGTGACAGGCAACTGTGAAACTAAACAATCTCTGTTTTTTGGTGCCCTTGTTTGGTGGATTTTCCCCAAACAGCTACCATAACAATCACGTTGAACTTTTTTAGCTGAGCTTTTACAATACAAAAGCTATTGAATCAGATGTGTTTATTTACTTGTATTAAATGTCATCCAATTGCTTCTTAATGCCATTTGTAAATGAGTTGCTTTGCTACAGCTGCTTTATTGCACTTTTTGCACGATTCATATTTGACTCATCACCAGTTGTGATTTTACTGTTTATTACTGTAAAGCTGCTTTGAAACAATGGACTAAAAATAAAAGTGACTTTGTTACGTCTGAATGTTTAAATTAGCCATAAAAACTACTCCTGAAAAAGTTTGCCTGAATCTGCTTTCATAAACTATAAGCCAATAAAGCATGCATTATTAAAATAATTTTGGGAATTATCTCATTCTGGATTTACTAGAGTTTACATGTTGTAAATGTGCCCTGCCTTTATAAGTGCTGTTCCCAAACAATTAAGTCTCACACCTAAAAGCAAAACTACACACACACTGCAAAACACAAGTATAACGTTTACAAGGAATTAAAGCCTTATTTAGATGGGGCTAATTTTCCAGGGGGTCATTAGAAAGAATTGTGTTTCACAGACATACTTTGCAATTTTAATCACATCAGATTCGGACAAGTCTGTGTTTTTCTTAAACACACTTTTGTAATAATATTTCCAAAGCAAATTACCTAAGGTTTTTCAGCAAACACAGTGTTTCTCTGAGAAATCTAAACTTATTTAAATGTGAATGTCTCAGACTGTCAACACAATGTGTTTCCTTGTGTGTTTTGGTTAACCTCAACTACTATAAATAAACTCTTGCTACTTAATTTTCTGATTGGTGCATGTTATTCATTATACATGTAGATTTATTTGCCTTTTAATATCGTTCTTGTAAATTACTCTTATTTACTATTGTTTTAATAACAAATGTGCACTTCTGAAAATAAAACATGGTTTTATTAAATATATATATATATATATATATATATATATATATATATATATATATATATATATATATATATATATATATATATATATATATATAAAATAATAATAACAAAATAATAATTGGTCATGCAACTATATGCAATGCACAAATAGAGAGCATGTGATCTCTGCAGTGCCCAGGGTAATATAAATCCACATGTTCATTGGGTGACGAGAGCTGTAACGCCATTTAGAAGTTTAGTTTAGAACTGTCATTTAGAAAGTTAGTCCCAGCAGTGTTCTTATACTGAGCATGATTTCAGTACTCTTTTAGAAGCATCACAAACTGTTTTGGTAACCCTCAAACACAGACAAATTTTATTTAGTATCTTGCATAGAACATATTACAACCCCTATAGACTAAACAAACTTAGTTTCAAGAACCTCTGACGTGTCAAAGCTGTAAAATATCTACTGGGACACTGCTTTATGTGCTTTGGAGTTGTCCAGTTTTGGAGCCATTCTGAAAGTTTGTCATTGCAACAACTTCTGAAATATCAAACAATCAAATTGATCCAGATCCTAAAATTTGGATATTAGGTGATATCAGTTCACTTCACGTGACCTACCACAAAAACTATTTTATTTTGCTTGCAAGCACTGCAGCTAAAAATGTACTTAAAAAACGAAAATCTGAGATTCTACATAATGTTATGTATATTTTCAATAAACATAATTATATTAAACAAAAAGTCTCATCCAAACAGAACTCAAGGATGTGACAAATTAGTTGACGAGTTGTCAGTCAACAACAGTTCAGTCATAGCTGTCCATGTGCACTAGAGTAAGATAACCTCTAGCAGTGATTTGCCGGTGTTTTTTACCTGTAGTAAAGGACGCAGAGAGCCGATCTGCTCCCAACCTCTGAACTTCTGCCAATCACCGATCTCGCTGGGATGAAGAAGGACCTGATGACCCCTGAAGTTGCTGTATTCATATAACACCCAGCTGACAACAACATACAAAGAGAATTACATTACTTTCATATAACTACACACCAAAAAACTAACCTAAGTTCTAAGGGCCATATTTAGCAACCAGTCCAGACCTTGTTTGAAATGAAAAACTATCATCAAGATTTACTCAAGAAACGCAGTAAAACATTAGCTCTAGATTTGGGGGGTTAATAGTTATAGACTTTTTGAAAAAGCTTCAGAAACCACTCACATTCCTCCATTGACCAAGAGAGAGTTGACCCGTCCATCAATGCCAGCCAATGACAGGTTCAAAACACCATCGGTTAGGACTACTTTGCGTCCTCTGAAGCCGGATTTACAGAAGAGTGCGATAGAGGGCATAGAAAACTCCTGAGGTAGACAGAGGAACAGTTCGAAAGTGGTTATGATGGAACAAAAACACAATGACTTATTCTATTTAATGACCAAAACCAAGGCTGTCTTATGAATATTTTAATACTGTAGTTTGGATCTTTCAGTCAACAAAACAGGAAAGATGTGCCACTAATATCTACAGAAGTATTTCCTGCCAACATTTAACCACCACCTCACATTTTTGTGTCCGGAAAAAAAGGTTACACTTTTTTAAAATACATATAATAATCATATAACTACATGACACTTCATAAAAACATTTACGCATTTAATTAATTCCAGATATTATTTTCCAGAGAATCATCATTCTTGCTGTTACAACAAATTGTCATCTCTTATCCAGATAAATAACGTATTAAATTAATGTAGAATATAATGAAAAATGCAATGTAAAATGTTCAATCCCAAGTGTTTATCAATGAAACTCTCTCTTACACACACACCAGCTCATCCTGAAGCAAATGAAATATTACTTTGCCTGGCCTGGGGATGTTTTTTTTATTTGTACTCACATGTCCTACAGTGTGGACAGAGCTGATTTTGCAGTCTTCGTTGAGTAAGCCCAGTGCCTCAGGATTGGGGTATTCTCCTTCCTCCAGTACATACATGTTGTCAGTGAACTGTGGGCTGTCGAACACCACCCAGCTTCAAGCGCAGACATGCACAAAGAAATGCGGATTATTTTGAAACACAGTGCTATTCTACAGTGCTATTAACCGGGTACAAGACATTCAAAAAAACAATTAGTAATGTTCTATTTTGGTTGTGCTTTATAGCGTGATTACATACCTCCCAGCTAAAACTTTGCAGGACATTGGGTGAAAGCCCTCCGGCAGAAATGCCACACTTTCATCTAAAGTCTGCATTGTTCCCTGGAACCCTGGCTCTGAGAACAACTGCACCTGCAAACCACAGACAGCCAATAGAACATCACATCAATAGAGCTTCAAAAAATGTCACTTTATTTTTGGGAATTTAAGTAAAGTGTTTTTTTTATCATATGAATAGTGCTACAAATTGTATTCTAAAACTGTTGAAATTATGCAATTAATGTTAAATGAGTAAAACTCGTGCACATATTTGGATTGGTGCCACATGAGAGGGATGTATCAGTGTTTGTATAGTGTAATTCACTTGCATTGCTAGTTCCACTTCAGCTTTATAGTGAACGACAGCATAATTCCTGTTTCTTATACACTTAACATTTTCATTCCTTTTTCTAATGTTTACAATTGTTTCTTTAAATGGGACTAATCCATTTTTGTTTTTCTTTGAATAACGCAATTTTAACCCAGTGCAGCTTATTTTCCTGGTAGCCGATCTTCATTTCAATTAAAACTATTCCTGTCTGAATAGAATCCACAGAATTCAACACCTATCATTCATAAGGATGACCACATGTTATCATTATCTCATAAGTGAATAAGACCCAGCAGGCACAGGACGTCAGGTCAGATTGGGTGAAAATGAAAATCGGGTAGACGTCAGAATTCAACATCAGACAGATGTTAGATTTTGGTGACTTTCCAACGCAAGCTAAAAGCAACCAAATCTCAACGTCTAATGATGTTACAGCTTGACGTTACCACTATAACGTGTATCAGATGTTGGATTTTGGTTTCCATACCTGACGAATAAATGTCACTATTAGACGTTATTATGCCGTTGGTTTAAGATGTTAGCTCTACGTTGGATTTTGGTCACTTTCCAACACAAGCTAAAATCAACCAAATATCAATATCATTTGACGTCATTATTAGACATCAAAATAACTTTGCCCTTGGACGCTGGCAAAACATTAAATTTTGGTCACGTGACATCATAATCTAAATCTAACCTAATATTAACATCTTACGACGTTGTGTGCCTACTGGGGAGTGTGTTTCTCTCAGGCTGATTACTTCATTAATTATTTCAAATGCATATATCAGTGTATAATATGTGTATAATGTTCGGAGTTATCATGTGGAATTACAACACACATTTCCATTAAACTTACCTTATATCGGGATAGTCCTTCAGCCTGATCCTGTGACACAAAAACAACATGTGAGATGTGACGGCAGCACAAATAAAAAACCCAAGTGTTATTAAGCAACAATGCAACTATAGCAAAGATAACATTGCAAAAGTAGGGCAGATATTGCAGACAAATGATTACCAAAACCACAGGCTGCAGAGACAAAATCCTGTTGTTGCGTGCGCCCCAATCTTCAGGACAGCCGTAGAGACCCTTCTCCAAAATGTACATTTCACCTGAGAAACGTTCCTTCTCGAACGCTATCCACCTGTTCAGACACATGTTAAAGAGTTTGACTGATCAGCTTTTATTAATAAAAACCAATAAGATCCACATTTACTTACAATTTGACCGTATTTCATATCCATTAACGAAAACAGACATATTTCAATTAGTCAATCTCAGACAGAAGGCAAAATATCATTT
This sequence comes from Danio kyathit, assembly GCA_903798195.1. NCBI lineage: Eukaryota > Metazoa > Chordata > Actinopteri > Cypriniformes > Danionidae > Danio > Danio kyathit. The sequence goes on along the minus strand of LR812535.1, from coordinate 31,065,031 downwards.
ATTAGCGGGCCCAAACGAAATCTGCACCCATAGAAAACTGTGGATTTTAGACTGTTGAGCATGTCATTTAATCAGTTTACTTATGTAAATTTGTATAAACATAGTTTTTTATTCAGTTTTATTTATATAATTTCTGTTATATTACTGATTAATATTCAAATGATTAGATGATTTGTGCATTATACAACATCAAATAATATATATTTAATATTTTTAGTGGATGTATTATATGAGGTCTACTGTAGCTTTGTTTAGCAAACAAGTGATTATAATTGGATTTACATTTGCATAAACCTTAAATAAAAGTTAAGAAGTTGTGCTTTTTTATTTTATTTATATATCATATACTCTCTGCATAAATATTTTACATAATTCTGTGGAGAAATAGCAAAAAAGTATTTCTTTCTGATTCTGTTTAGCCCTCTGTAAACCCCGAGGTTACATTTACATTGTAAATCAGTGTTACACACTATAGTTTTACTCAACTAATAACTTCAATTTAAGTTTCTTATCAAAGCCACACCCTTGACTCTAAAGCAGCACTAACAGTGATGTGTGTATTTTTTGTGCGTGTTTGTTTGAACGTGAACCAGTGTAGAGTGGGGGTGTAGGTGTGTTTGCCACACCATGACTAAAAACTCTTTAATTAAACAAAATACACACAGTATGAGTGTGCCTCAGGGTATGTGACACCTCACACTCATGTGCCACTCCTTTCATTATCACCAGAGCAGGTATGAACTCAAACCATAAAATAGATTTACAACAAACCACATTAAACTTACAGCTGCAGCCCAATTAAACTCAGATCTGGGTTATTGATCAGCTAGAACTGTCTGATGAAATATCTGACATACTCCATAAATCATGAATTAAACATACGCCACAATTCAGAGTCAGCAAGACTGTCTTTTATGTTCTTTGTTATGTTTCTATTTCCTTTATCTAAACTTCGAATGCAATTTGATGCTTCAGAAATCATTCATGAGCCGCCACTCCAGAAACATTTCTTCTTATTATTATTACAGTTTTTTTTCAATCGCTAACAAGTGCTTACCCATACTTCAGATACTTTTTCTAAACTCTTAACACAGACTCAGACCTACAAATCACAACTGGCCAAATGAATAATTTTCTTCTCAAAAATACAATGTGTTTAATATATACTAACTCTTCATCTCAAAACAGAGCACATCTTTCTCTGCACACACTAACTTTACCAAAACACTGGAAATTAATAATTTCAAAATGAAATTATTCTGTCCAAGAATAACACTTGTTACATGCAGTACATGCAGTTAATTAAAGTACACCAGGTTTCAAAATACTGGCTATTGTTGACATTACAATAGAGTTTTTTTAATTGCTTTGATGCAGCCGTCAACTGAAACTCCACATTTTCAAAACAGTTAACACACAGGCCTAAACAGTGGCACTCATGGTCAAAATGACACATTTTGCTTGCAAAATGCTCTAACCGTGTCAAAACATTTAAAATATGCTACAAAAGCTAATTTTATCTTCAAACAACACAACTTGCAAACAAGTATATGAGCTCTTTTAATCAATCACTACACAATGGACAAGAAAATACAAAACTCAGTGTGAATCAGTGCACCATTGCTAGTCATTGTAGCCTATTGCCCATGCCGTTTGTTGTCTTTCTGTTTGGGCTGTCAAATTAAAAGAATGGAATCCAGAATAAGAAATGCTTTGATTAAATTTATATTGAATTCATGACATATTTTCAAACTGTGGCTAAAAACTGAAATACTGTTAAAAAAACAAAACAGACAAAAATAATAAAATACTGTAAATATTAGAGAAAACACATGTAAACTAAAATACAGTCAAATCTATCAGAGTATAAGACATAGCCACTGTCGACCTCCCCATCCATGCAAGAACAACACAGACCTTCCACCGTTTTTATAAGGTTTGCAGACTGATTGCTAATTGAAGATTTCTGTGAAGGAGTGTCAAACCGGAGCTTCAGAGATTTCATACTGATCTTGGTAGTTTCTAATGGTTAGGAATAGATGACTTCTGTTTGTTTTCCATAGCTAAAACAGTGATTGGACTGCTTGAATGACATCCATGTTAACTGTTTTGAAAAATGTTGGGGAAAATGTGTCAATCCAATGAAAAAGGGTTTACACATTTGCAAGACATGTCTTCTGCTCTGCTGGGATAGTAATGATGAAAATGGAGTGAATCCAAGTTTCTTTAACCAGCAAACAAGAAAAACTGTAACTGCAGAGACTTTTATGTTTCAGTTTTACAGGTATTTGCATGCAAAACATGCAATCCACCGTTTTGACACTAAATTTCTTGGTTGGGAACTGTATGTCCACATGTACAGTAATGGTCACATTCAAAAGCATTCCAGTAAAAAGCAAATAAGTTTTTTTCCCCTTACTGTTTACTACGGGAGGTACAGTAGAAACACGGTATGATAGAACTGAAAAAGTTTTACAGTATTGCTTACAGTGAACAAAATATCCACGAAACACACAAGAGCATTCTAAACAAAAAAACAACAGCAAAAAGCTCAGATAAAAAAGGGGGGGTGGTCTTAAAAAGCACAAAATTAGTGTTTCTAATCTTTGCAATCTTCATGGCTAGGCCACATGTTTTCATCAACATCACCCTACAAAGTCCTTCTTTTACTGTATAAGTGTAAATGTAATAGAAAAAATAACTCCTGCTACTGAGTCTAAGTCAGACTGGAATCAGCTGTGGTTGGCCCAGTTTACCCAACATAAATCAGCTGTGTGTCAATTATTCAATTGTTTGTTTATTATCAGCTGACATATATTTTTATTGTTTTTGAACTTATATCATTGCAGATGTTTTTATACTGTGTCTAAGGTTTGGAATATTGTTTTTGCTATTGTGGGATGTTGTGTGTTAACATTCGTAAATACTACAAAAACAATCCATCATTTTGTTGGGAGGTAAAGCTTGTCTGTTAAGAAAATGTAAGCATTGTGAAAATGTGTTCACTGACTGCATATTGGGTGAAACGATATGAAATGTGTAAACGGTATGGCCACAAAAGACAGATACTGTGCTAATGGGCTAAATATTCAGCCAGGCAGCCTGAGGGCTTCCAGTGAACTGTCTTTCCATTACAAAATTGTCACGTTTAAGATCTGATTTCTTTAAAAATCAGCAATCTTCACTGCCTGTTAGATAAATGATATGAAGTGGGTCTCAGATCAGACAAGAAGCACTGCATTAAATTACATTTCCGCCTGCCATGTCTTTAAAATAAGATCTTTTAGAATAATTAACCCCAGTATTTTCAATGGAATTTCTGCGCTAGTCTGTTTCTACTGACGGTGCTAGTGGTTACAATGGTCTTTCATCTCGTTTTACACTTGAACAACTAAATGAATGATTAAGTCAATTTAACTGAATGTATTGTAATTACATTACAACATCGTCGTCTGTAAAACAACCTTGTAATACTGAAAATAGTCACATTAAGCTTTCACCGGAAGTTTATCGTTGGATTTAAAACTCTAGCTGTGCATAAAGCACGTGCTTAGAGTTTTGAAAATGTGACAACTGGTTGGACAAATGCTTGTTAGCTTGATAGCATAATGTTGAAAACAGTTGTGCTGATTAATATTTATGTGGAAACCATGATACATTTTTAGAAATTGATTAATAGAAAGTTCAAAAGAAAAGTATTTAATAAAATGAAATAGAATAATATAAAACAAAATCTAAATAACTTTTTATTTGAAATGCATTTCTGTTTTATATTTTAAAAGTCTATACTGTCACTTTTGATCAAGTTAATACATGCTCACTTATTTATTAAAAATTATAGACCCCAGACATTTCAACGGTAGTGTGTATTTGTCTTGTTTTGCTTCAAATTAACGTTTGTAATATTTTGCTTAATCTTAGAACTTTTTGCTTTATGGCTCTGTTAGTTTTTTTCTGTATTTATTCTTATAAACATAATTAATGAGAAAACACTTTCAGTACCAACTAAACTACTGAACTGGGGGTGGTTACAGTTTCACTTTTGAATAATAAGTTATATAATGACAGACTTATCATTTTTGAGTGAATTGCTCCTGATTTTATCTCTGTAGGCAGCTGCTCACAAGAGCTGATAACCATTTCACTGTCAGATTTATGATCATTCTACGGTCAAGGTTTATGATAGAAAGCAAGAAAATAAGAGAGAGCGTTCCCTGAAGGGGAAATGGAAAGTTTGAATGTAAATGGGAATGAACAGACAAGTAGACTCTTACACGCCAGAGAGGACTTCCACCGATTGTGTCTTTACACCAAAGCCAGTAGCTTCCATGCTAATGACAGGTTCCAGCAGGTCCACATTCATCCCTCTCTCACTGAAATCCTGCTCGCTGAACATTCTCACGTGAGGAGTCATGAAATCCTGCAGGACGCAAAACCATGCAATAAGTTACAACACTGTTATTCCGGAAAAACTGCAGTGTGCATCAGAAAAACTAAGGACTATTAAGTCTATTAATGCTTTTCTCAAATCTTACCCATGAGGAAAACTATATTAAATATATGCTAAATATATTTTGTAACTGTGAGGCTCAATAAAATATAGTTTTGAAATTGAAAATATATTTAGGCGGGTTATTACGCTGTGGCAACCCCTGATAAATCAGAGACTAAGCTGAAGGAAAATGAATGAATGAATGAAAATATATTTAATTGCAAATTCAATATACCAAATTATATTTCACTGTTATGAAAACACATTTCAATCCTATCAAAAATTATCCTATAAAACTTCCATCCTTATCAATAATTTACTTACTCATTAAAAAGAATTGCATTCTGACAGAGTTTATTCATAACAGAAATATCTGTAATGTACAAATGAACAAATTATGAACAGCTATACAAATATAGCTGTGATTTTGTCTGCTACTGTACAAGAAGAGGTTTCCCAGTGTGTCCAGGAGAAAATTAGGGTAATATATATTTCTTTAAACTTTTTTCGTTTTCAAAAATATACAATAAATTGTCCAAAATATTTTTAAACACATACAGTTGAAGTCAGAATTATTAAACCCCCTTTGATTTTTTTCTTTTTAAATATTTCCTAAATGATGTTTAACAGAGCAAGGACATTTTCACAGTATTTCTGATAATATTTTTTCTTCTGGAGAAAGTCTTATTTGTTTAATTTCAGCTAGAATGAAAGCAGTTTTTAATTTTTTAAAAACTAATTTAAGGTCAAAATTATTAGCCCCTTCAAGCTAATAATATTTTTTTCGATAGTCTACAGAACAAACCATCGCTATACAATAACTTGCCTAATTACCCTAACCTGCCTAGTTAACCTAATTAACCTAGTTAAGCCTTTAAATGTCACTTTAAGCTGTATAGAAGTGTCTTGAAAAATATCAAGTAAAATATTATTTACTGTCATCATGGCAAAGATAAAAGAAATCAGTTATTAGAAATGAGTTATTAAAACTATTATGTTTAGAAATCTGTTGAAAAAAAATCTCTCTGTTAAACAGAAAATGGGAAAAAAAAATAAACAGGGGGGCTAATAATTCTGATTTCAACTGTTTATTAAAAATTTTTGAAAATCTTTATTTCTGAGTGTGTATGTGTATGTGAGTATACGTTGTTTTTATTTATTTAGTATTAATCTCAAGACAAATGATGTCCTTGTACATACTGCCAGCAAAGGACGTATAGAGAGGAGCCCTTCTTGCAGTCCACCCCAATCTGTGAAGTCAGCATACTCTCCTTCCTCCAGAAGATACTGGCAACCATCAAACCCTGGTGCAGAGTATCCAACCCAGCTATAGGTGAACAACAACACAACTCGCTGTCAGATCCCGGGAAACCCAATAAGCTGGCAAAAAAAACAAGGATATGTGTAAAATGTATCCTCAAAAGATGATAAATTCACTCACATGCCACTGAGAATCTTCAATGAGCCAACAGAACAAAGTCTGTTTCTCCTAGTGCTGTCAGTCTCCTCTTCTTCATTCTCCTCTTCCTCTCCAAAGTTGTAAATGTCTCTTTCAATCTCCATGCACTCCCCTTGAAACATCGCCTTTTCAAAGAGTAATACCTGGTTTGAGAGAGAAATAAAAAAAACAAACTGTAGAACTTCCTGCATTCTTAGAATAATTCCTGTGAACAACATTTACATTTACTTTATGACAGGCACAGGATCAAACTTCATTTAAACTTAGAATGTGAATACTCATGGTTTCACTTTATTTGGATAAGGCATTCTGTTGACTACAAGTCATTTTGCAACTACATGTCAACAGACTCTCATTAGAGTGCTAGGGTTAGCTGCATATATTGAAGCGTACTTGCAAAGTCACTTATAATCAGTACAATGTCTATTGATGAAGCATTCAAATAAATAATCTTGTCATCCTCAAATGATTGCTAGATGTTGCAGAGTTATTTATAGTTAAGTTGAAGTGAAAAAGTGGCTAGTGGGGACCATCAAAATTAAATAAAAATAAACCCATTTTTCCATTAACTTGTTATTGACATTATTGTCATTGTTATAAAAACAATTACGTATAAATCAATAAAATCTAAATAAAAATATTATAGTTTTAATAGTTTATATTTATAGTTTTCTTATACATTTCTGACACATAAATACTTTAGTTTTAGTTGTAATTTCTGTAAAAATAATCGTTGTTTTTAGCTTTTTAAATATTGTTTTGTTTTAATGACATAAATGTTTCCATTAAATTATGTTTTTCAGTTTCTAGTCCCAAAACAGGGAGCAAATTGAACATTTTAAGCAATAAAACTTATGCGACAGTTGTTTGTTAAGCATATGTTTACAGCCCAGCAATTAACAATAGCACAGATAACTGCAAAAACACACATCCTGTGTAAACCCAGAAAAACTAGCCTCTCTAACAGTCTGACAATAGTAAAATGTCTGAGAGATGCTTTATTTCTTATAGCATACATGACATGCATAGTTTCTGACGGTGATGTGTTTATGTGCAAGTGTGTTCACTTGAGGGCAGAATATTCAGAATTCTGAGAATTCCACTTCCAGTGTCAGAGAGCCTCAGGCAAAGCCGACTCAAGGTCTTTATACTTCGCTCGGAGTGCAGCCAGACAAGACTTCAGGAATGACAGCAATTTTGTCAAATAATAAAAGGGGAAATTTGAGCCACAATTGGGCTTCCTTGGTCCTACATAACCTTTGACTGCTTCTTGCAGGTAATATTTACTTGCAATTAAATCATTATCAGAAGACATGCCTCTGCTGGGAGATACGTGCACAGCCAAAACTCTGAGTGTGTCTAACTGTAGCTTCAAAGTCAGACACAATGCCGCTGCTCTTTCATGGCTCAGAAATCAAAAGAACAAAAGCTGGCATGGACTGAGCAAGAAAATAACAAGCACAAACCCCGCCTTTGGGCCTGCTCAGTCTGGTTCACACTACCTGCACCAACAGGTACTTGTCTTTCACCAAACAAATGTGGAAAATTAGTCTTTAGTCGTAGTTTTTTTTTTTTTTTTTTTCAGAGAGCTGAACTACACCTATTTGTGCAATCATTGTGGTATGGGATTTAACTTGTAGAGCTTACCTTCATTTCATTGGGATTTTCCACCTTAATTTCTCCCTGTGAACAGCAAAGGAACAATTATAGTGAGCCTAAAATGTTCATATTTATATAAAAGATAAAAATGTGTGTGAAAGTAAGTCTAATGTAACTACCATTTTCATGGGCCGCAGTGACCCGACAAACGGAGTGGGAAAGCCCCAGTCTTGCGGGCAGGGATAGACTCCTTCCTCCAAAACAGCCAGAAGACCCTGGAAACCTGGGTCACTGAAGACCAGCCACCTGGAAACACACAATTACAGTAAGAATATACTCTAAGCTATTGCATAAAAACTAGTAAAGTATAACTTTCATTATGTAAATTAACAGCATGCCTCTTGAAGTTCTGGCACAGACCAAATGTGCCAAGAAAGAAATAAAAAAATTAGAAAATGTCTTCTCCATGCAACTTTCATCCAACAACAAGAAAACAACATTCCAACAGACACACAGACTCTTTCTTTCTCGGCTTCAATCGTAGGTCACATGCTTTAACCTCAAAACTTTCCACTTGATCATGCAGCGCAGTGAGGCCAAACATGAGGCTTGTGTCCTTCATTTCTCATTTTTGCTCAGTGTGGTCCCACACACAACTATTCAGTGTTTGGGGGTACCAATATTTTTTAATCCATTAAAAAAACCATTCATACTTTAATTGAGCATGGATGTATTGGACTGATCTAAAGTGACAGTAAAGACAATTATAATATAACAAAATATTCCTATTTTCAATTTATCTGCTGATTACAAAAATATATTAAAAAACTTTCCCAGTGATGGGTTGCAGCTGGAAGGGCATCCACTGCATAAAACATATTCTGAATAAGTTGGCGGTTCACTCCACTGTGGCGACGCCAGATTAATAAAGGTACTAAGCCGAAAAGAAAATGAATGAATGAATATTTAAAAGCATAACATGTGAATGCAGTAATAGATGCTAAAAATGAGATTTAAAGTATTTTAAGATATACGTTTTTAGATTTAAAATGACATTTAAAAAGATTGTATTGCTGTATTTGTTATTTAAAAAATGCATGCTTTGTGAGCCTAAAGGCTGATTTATACTTCTGCATCAAGCACACACGTATGCTCCGGCGTAGCCTTCAAGCGGTCACATAGCCCTCGCCGTGACTCACATCAACGCTGACGCGCACCTCTCAAAAAAATTTAACTACACGTCGCAACGACGCGTAGCGCAAGCTCTATGATTGATCGGCTTGGTACCAGTGACGAGCGTGGGCGGTACTGAGAGCCACAATCCTGGTTAAGCGAGTGTTTACAAGTGTCGAGTCCCGTGAAGGAGCTCCAAATGGAAACTTTTGTTTTGTGTTTACCTAATTATCAATGTTGTTGCCGGTTCCCGCCTCTGAATGAGCGAGTTTTAGCTACTAAAAAGCAAGCGAATTGTAGCGTTCAGAAAAAAATAAATACCTGTGAAGAAACCTCACACAGAGGAACATAAAAACCTACTGCCAACTAGCGTTTTTGAAGTGTTATTGCAGAGCAACACAAACAGCGTGCAGAAGTATAAATGCACGGCGACGCAGAAGTACTAACCACCCTTAAGAGACTTTCAAAAATAGTTTATTAAAAAGGTACCATCCCAAAATTTGTAAATAGTAGGAATGTAACGATTCCCCTGACTCACGATTCGATATGATTCATGATACTAATCGTACGATACAATTTAGTCACGATTTTCAACAAAAAAGCAAGTTTGCGCCTGTAACCACAGCACCCTCTCTGTTCAAAAAAAGTATCGCAATTCGGTCAACATTTCTACTGTCACATATTTTAATCGATTTTTAACCAGCTCACGATGAATTGTTACATCTCTAGTAAACAACAGTGTATATTAAAATTACCACCAAGATAAAAAAGTCTGTTAAAAAACAAAGCTATAGAATTTCTAAACAAATTCTTTTAATGTTGTGCATGGATTCTTTTAATGTGAGCATTTATTTAAGACCAGAAGCTCACTTACACTCCACTGTGGACCTTAATCGATCCAGTACTCTGAGGAAGGCCAAAAGAGCAGGTTTCTATGGTGTCATCGCAGTATGACGATATTCTGCCCATCCCATTGAGCTCTGTGAACAGGTCAATTTGTGGTGTGCTGTAGTCCTGAGAAAAATATATAGTATCAAGTAATCAAAACATGCTTATGGTGTATATGCATCTGTCAGAACATGAAATATATTCTGTATTTAAGAGATTCTGTGGCTAATAAGACTAATTAATAAGAAAATTGAGGTCAAGTGTTGACTCGTGATTTTAGACTCACCCTTAATGCAAGCCTAATAGATCCAATAACCATGGGTGTGGATGGGAGTGCCGAGTCATTTTGCTCCACCTCCTCACTGGGCTCTGTGTCCGCCCACTCATTTGCTATGTCCGCTGGCCCCTCCTCCAGAGCGATGGATCGACCCTGGAAGCCTGGCTTTTCATACAGCAGCCAGCTAACAGGACAAAACATTAGCAAACTCAGCATTCTAGGTATTACATGATTGATCAGAAGAATGTGATTGTTCTTACCATCCCCTGACGACCTTTATGGAGATGAGTGGAGAGAGTTTTAGTGACGTTGCATCCTCTATGTCTCGGAACACCTCATATGCCTCTCCTCCAAACTGAGGTTGTTGGAATATTACAATCTGCGAGCAAGAATATTGAAGTATTGTTCATAAACGTGTTACTTAATGCTTCTCATTGCTCATTTGAAGCCTAAAATAAATTGAAAATTAAAAACAGACTTGCTAAACTATACTAAATCTATACTAAGTTACTATAATTTATGATCAGTTTTGTATAGATCAGTATGTTTGCAATACCTTTCCGGGACGCCTGTGGAAGCCTCTGACCCCTGGTGTCTAGAAAACCATAACAATTGTCATTATTTAAACATAATTTCATGATACATTTCAGAAAATGAAGTGTTCTTGATGACACCATTGAAACGTCTCAGCTCATGACAGAACTGTGAACAGTGGTGCTCATAAAAACTGAAGCCTAGAGGGTTCAACATTCCCTTTGAGTCTTAAGACGACATTGACAAAATTTCCACTGTAAAAACACCAGACAGGTACAGACAACCCAAGCAGTTTCATAGGTGAAACAAGACTTCACCACATCCCAGCAGTGATTATACTATAAACAAAGACTTTATACACATTAACCACTAGAATGTGTAGCACATGCGATTCATAATACAATTACATAGACATATCCAACTTTCATGGTTGCGGTGAATTACGTATTAATTGAAAGGCTGTTTAATTCACTAAAATGCATTTTAGTTGATCACTTTGTAGGACAAAAAAAAATACTTATTTTTAAGAAAATTTTTAATTTTTAGATTGATGATATCTGGTAATAGAAGTATTCAATTTCAATACTAGTATTTGCCAAAAATACCACTTAAAGTAATATACACCTTTAAATACTGCTAAATAATTGCTTATATACTAGGGGTTGAACGACTTTAGATTTTTGGAAGACGACTTTTGTTATCAAAGTCGAGTCGACGTCGACTAGTCGCTGGTGATGTCATCAATGAAACACAAGATGCAAATGTTTTGCAACATGCTACAATCTGCGATTTCTTTTAGCAAGAAATATATACACATGCTGTTTGACAGCTCACAATAACTAATTTTAGTGGAAAACAAATGCTTTGTCAACATTATTAATAATTAAATATTAAAACATATTAATAATAAAACATTAGCACCCGGACTAATTTTACTGCTAATAATGCAGTCAACTTATTGATCACAGCACATTCTAGTAAGAAACTATGTGATCTGCACATCACAATTAGTCGACGTCAATCAAAAAGCTTCACGACAGAGCATTAATGTTGACCAGTCCACTAGTCTGTGCAACCCCTATTCTAACCACAGACACACATAGACATAGGCCAATATATTCAATAATTCAATATGTCGTGATAACGTAGAGGCACAATATTGATATCGTGGGCACTTCAAAATACAGCAAAAAATCATTTATAATATAATAATCTTTTGGAATGTCTTTTGGGAATATTCAGATAATTGTATTGGCAGCAGATGTTCATCACAGCACCAAATGCTAGAAGACTTAACATGCAATTTATTTTCAAACATTTTCACATGTTAATGTGGTCTACTACGTTGAAAATTCTGTGACTATATATACTAGGTAACTCTGTACAGTAAGGTTCCATTTGTTAAGATGTTAATTTAAAAATGAAAATTAATGAAAACTACAAAAGCATTTATTAATCTTAGGTGATGTCAATTTCTTAGATAATGCCTAATAATGCATTAAAATCAAAAGTTGTCATCGTTTTTTTAACTTAACAAATAATAAAATTCAGTAGTCGTTACTGTTTTACTATATTCATAAAAAATGCAGCCTTGCTGAGCATAAGACACTTTCTTCTGGCTGCTTACCTGGACACAAATTAAGTTAAAATAAAATACATAAAACATTTTCAAATATATATGTTAAGGGTAAAGATTTTTAGCCTTTTTTAACTTAAAGGAGATATTTTAAAACCGTAGACATGATCAGTATTCTCTTACCTGTGCATATGTTGGAGAGAGGCTGGTGGGTGTGGACAGTGGAATCTGTTGAGTGATGTGTGATGGAGATGTTAATCCCGATATGCCTTGCAGCCCAATGTTTGAATTAAACGTGTTGGAAGTGGGATTCAAATCCAGTGCAGGTAGAGTGTCAGGCTTTTGCTGGCTCACTGTGCTTGGTTCTTTGCCTTTACTCATGTATTTCTCCAAAAAGTCAGGCAACTTGACGTCTGTGAAAGTTGGAAGAGGAGGACATGTGGTTGGGCTCATTACTGAATCACTAGATCCTCCCTTTACAATGCCAGGATCAGGAAAGTCACCAAGCCCCTCTTTTGGTGCTTTGCCAACCAGAGACAGCGGCATGTCCTTAGTCTCTCCTGAGGTTGGCATCACCTCTGCCTGTGGCGTTATGGGTGACTGAATGCCATTGATAAGATTGCTTGGTTCGGTTCTTACTTTTCGTGAAGTGTTTGGAGAGTTCACAAGGTTTGAGATGATTGACATTCTTTCTAACCTTGAGGACATTTTTCCAGAGCCTTCTGCAGTTTGTTTTTCTCCATCATTTTTCTCCTCAGTCACTGTGACCTTATTGGCTTTATCACGTTCCCGTCTAGATGAGAGACCTTTATAAAGCAAGCTGTCCTCAGAACGTTTGGACGAAGGATTGGATTTGGTCTCTTCATTTTTCTTCTTGATCATCATGGCTGGAGAGGGATCTTTAAGTGCTGCCGTTTTTCTTGTCCCAAACTTGAACTGTTCTGGGTCAAGTATTTTCTCAAAGTGATCTTCTTTAATAGCAGGCATTGCAAAAGGTGGCGAAGGCATCTTGTTCTGCCCGTGTTTTCTTGGTGGCAAAGAGAAAGGAGAGCAGTTCTCTTTAATATTACGAACAAAGTCATCAAAGTCATCTGAAGTGTCTAACAGATTGTCTTCACTGGCAGAGCAATCCATGCGCCTCTCTGTTTTCTTCTTCTTAAAACTTCTGTCCACGTCTAACCAACTAGATGGTTCCTTGCTATTTTGTGAGATGTTTTTATGGTCCAAAGGAAGATTCTGAGATATGAATTGTTTAACGTTTTGGTCAGATGATGGTTTTAACTTTTGCAAGTTAGTATCTGTTGTTTTACTAGTCTTTGTAAGACCTGTGGCTTTCAAGTTAGACTCGATATTTTTAACTTGGACCTCACTCTTTCTGTCCACTTTGGAAGACAGTTTATCTGGCATTTTAAATGATGGGACTGTGTCCTTTAATGTCTGTTCACCTTTTCGGACAGGTTCTGGTTTAGAAGCCTCTGGAGTTGTGATCACTGCTACTGACTTATTGTCAGCTTGTTTTGTTTTATTTAATGCATTCTGTTTGACACACTCTTGGTTTGTTTTACTTGAGCCTCCAGACTGAACAGTTTGCTTCTCTTCTTTCTGTGTACCAGTCACTTCTTTACTTTTGACGTTCTCGTTTAGTTGTGTAGTCGTTTTTGGTAGTTTCAAATCTGAATTTTGAGGATTTTTCACACTGAGCACTTTGGTCTCAGTCCCCTTATTTGTTTCGGATGAATTCTTTGCAATGTCTGAAACTATTTGGCTCTGAGAGGAGGAAGACTTCTCGTTATCTTGAGTAGTTAGATTACTGGCTGTCTCTTTCTCAAATCCAACAAGAGACTTTTCTTGAACAACATCTGGGGGCTTGTCAGATGTAACTTGCACTTTTGATTGTGTTGAATCCAGTGCATTTGATTCTAAATGTTGTGTTTGCAATTGCAAATTAATGTTTTCTGAAAGAGACACATCCAGTTTGTCTTTGGTTTCAGCAGAACCTGAGTCTTCACCCTTCTTTTCAGAGGAGGGATCTGATTGTTTTGTTGTCTTGGGTTTTAGGGAAATATCATATGCATTAGAAAGAGCATGAGCCTCTGTCTCCAATCCAGGACATTTCTCTTTGTCAACATCTGAGTTCTCATCTGTAATCTGGACATGTGACTTTGATGAAGGTGATAGATTTGATTCAGTCTGTTGTTTTAGGGTTTGCATATTGTTGCTTTCTGAAAGAGACACATCCATTTTGTCTTTGGTTTCAGCAGAACCAGAGTCTTTATCCTTCTTTTCAGAAAAGGGTTCTGATTGTTTAGCTGTCTTGGATGTTGTGGAAACTTTATCTGCATTCGAAAGAACATGTGCCTCTTTCTCCAATCCAAGATATTTCTCTTTGACAGCATCTGACTTCTCCTCTGTAATCTGGACATGTGACTTTGATGAAGGTGATAGATTTGATTCAGTCTGTTGTTTTAGGGTTTGCAAATTGTTGCTTTCTGAAAGAGACACATCCAGTTTGTCTTTGGTTTCAGCAGAACCAGAGTCTTTATCCTTCTTTTCAGAAAAAGGTTCTGATTGTTTAGCTGTCTTGGATGTTGTGGAAACTTTATCTGCATTTGAAAGAACATGTGCCTCTTTCTCCAATCCAAGATATTTCTCTTTGACAGCATCTGACTTCTCATCTGTAGTTTGGACATGTGACCCTGTCTTAGGTTGTAGACTTGATTCGGTCTGTTGTTTTAAAGATTGGTTATTGTTGCTTTCAAAAAGCAACACATCCTGTTTGGCTTTGGTTTCAGCAGAACCCGTGCCTTCACCCTTCTTTTCAGAAAAGGTTTTTAATTGTTTAGATGTCTTAGGTGTAGAGGGAATTTCATCTGAATTAGAAGGAACACATTCCTCTTTCGCTAAATCAAGAAATTTCTCTTTGACAACATCTGACGGCTTATCTGTAATCTGGAAGTGTGTTTCTGATGAAGGTGGTAGATTTGATTCGGTCTGTTGTTTTAGGGATTGCATATTTTTGTTTACTGAAAGCGACACGTCTAGCTTGACTTTGGTTTCAGCATTACCAGATTTTTCATCTTTTGTTTCAGAAGTGGCTTTCCATTGTTTGCAAATACCTTGAGCGCTCAGATCACTGGTTGTGTCATGGCCCATCGCAGCTATTGAGGAAACGTCTTTTTTAGTAAGGCCAGAGTTCTCTTTCTTGAAACCAGTCAGTGGCTTTTCTTTGACAGATTGCTTATCTGGTACATCCTGGTCTGATGAAGATGGTAAAGTGGACTCTGTCTGTTGTTTTTCAGAGTGTGAATCATTCTTCTCTAAAAGTGATGCATCCAGTGTGACTTTGGTCTCAGCAGCATCAGATTTAGCACGCTTTGATTCAGAACAAGCTTTTGACTGTTTTGCCATCTTGCAAACTGTGGAAATTTCATCCGCCTTATCAAGGACACATGTCTCTTTCTCAAACCCAACAAGATCCTTTTCTTTGAAAATATCCGTCTTGGTATTTAATGAAACTTGCACATGTGAGCCTGCCGAAATAGACAGATCTGATTCTGTCTGCTGATCTTTCTTTTCTAAAAGTGACGCATCTGGTGTGTCTCTGGACTCAAAGCTTTCACTCCTTGTTTCAGAAATGGATTTTGACTTTCTAATTTCACATTCTACTTCATCAGATTTCACAGCAGCTGTGGGTGTGATGGACAAATTTGTTGTCTTCTCATCTATTTTTGTATCTGAAGCTGCAGCTGGCTCTGCCTTCCTAAAATCTTTCTTGGGCTTGAGTTTAGTGGGACTTTTGAGACGTGGTGAGGCTGGCTGTATAACACCGACCTCCTTAACAGGGCTTTTCAATTTGAGCTCTGGTGATATCCTGACCGCTGCATTCCCAGTGGCTTGATCACTCTTGGAGGATTTGCCATCACTGACAGGACCGTTAAGCAGTGATGACTCATTTCTTTCTGGCTTGGTAAGTGGCAGTGAGGCTGGTCCACATGACTCATTCTGCCCACGGGACACTTCTCCATCTGAGGGCTGTTTCAGAGGGCTTGTTGGTGTCGTTCGAGGTAGCTTCCTTCCTGTTGGTGACACATCAGTCACGATTTTTCTTGGACTCTTTGGTCCGCTTAGCTGGGTTTCATTCACTGGCTTCTCCTTTTCAATCTTCTGCTCTGTTTGGTCAATGCCAGTTGCTGAGGAAGAAGGTTTTGCCTCTGTTTTGTTGCCAGTGTCACCCGATTTGACTTTACTCTTTAAATAAGGAGAACTAATCTTTGACGTCAGACTTCTGTCACTGACGACTGTTGGTTGTGTTTTAGACTTTTGGATTTCCTTAATTAATTTGAGCTCAGTGTTAAGCTTTGTTGAACCTGAATTCTCCGGTGAAGATGGGGAGGATGGGGATTTATCTTCAGAAAATGATTGTTTAAGACTTCTTTCTCTTTTAGGCTTTGAAACAGTAGCCTGTTCTTTTGCAGGTTGAGAGGTTTTTGATGTTATCGAGGCGTCTAAAACATCCTTCTCTTCAAGTCTTTTAGTTGGTGACATTTTCTGCACTGGGCTTATTGATCCAGTCTCAGTTTGACGTTTGGTGGACATTGATCTTTCAGCTTCTGTAGACACACTATATACAGTGACAACCTCAAGCACTTTATTTGGTTTGACTTGAACCTCTGGTGTGCTTTTCTTAGGAATTTTGGTCTTGATTTCAGTTGGACTATTAAGTGTAACAGACTGGTCCTTTTCTGTTGGAGATTTAATCTCTTTTTGATCTGTCTGCTTCGGTGAAATTCTCCGTACTGGAACAGGATCTATCTTTGATGCTTCAGAGAAGAGTTTTATACGAGACATTACAGTCTTTGTTTTAGGCGCAACTTGAGGTGGAGGGCTCTTTAATTTAATTCCCCCATTTGGTCCACTGCTGCCTCTGTCCATACGTTTGGATGGTACAGATGAGTTTTGATGACTGCTCATCACAGTATTAAATGGTACTTTATTAAGCGGCATTTCTGGGGAATCAAATTCCTCCCTGGAGTAGGTATCGTCTCTATTATCAGTGGAAAGTTCAAAGGGATTTTCTACATCCTTATCAAGAGACTGTTCTTGCACAAAAACATCTTCTGCTGACTCATCTGTCTGTTGATTGAACTGCTTGACATTCACGCTTTTGGGGTTTGGTAATCTGTGAGAAGATATAAAGTCAACAGCAATGTTAAGAGACAAGTATGGGAGGAGCCATGCATTCATATGCTTTCAACAGCATGCATCACATTAACGAGAAATTATTTAAATTCTTCAGCCATTAAAAAAAACGTGTGTGAACCATCCCATAGATGCATATTCCCAGAGCTCAAGAGCTCAAACTATTTCAGATAATTTCTTAAGAGCGCGTTTGATCACATTTTAAACCATGGGATCATCATTGTACATCATTGCAACTTGTAAATGTATAACATAAAACAATATTAGTTATGTAGACTTAATATGAACTGGCACAGAATAATTCAGGTACATTTATTTTGTGCTGCTTAAAGACAAATCATTTAAAAGACTGCTATAAAAACAAAGTAATCCCTGCCTTAACAGCAAATTACATATTGTTCAGTGATTATCATTGTACAGATGTTGATTTATTTGATCACAAATGTGCATGGAGATACAATGAACAATGCAATAATGAAATTGCAGGTTTTTTTACATTCCTCAACAAACATTTATAGTTGTTTGGAACCTTCTGCTCACCAAAGCAATGTCTTTTGTTTTCCACAGAAATATTAAGCAGCACAAATGCTTTCAACATTAATAATAATAATTATGTTTCAATCTAATTGGTAATAATATACTAAAAATAAAATCAACAAATGTGACACTAAAAACTTGCCATTGAAAGGAATATGTCACGTTTCAAAAAGTTTTAAAGTAAAATAAATGTAGCATCAATGAGAATTTAATAGACCCCAAGGTTTTGAATGGCACTGTATTTATATATACACACAGCTACTTAAATCTATGAAAAGATCTAAGTCATTGTTCATCTAATACTCAAAATCATGGGAACCTGAGTGTCATATTGCACAGAGTAATGAGCACTGTATAGACTGAACAAAGGCCTTGGCTGCTCAGTAACCCAACACAAACACAAGCGTACTTACATTTTCACCTTAACCTGCTGTACATTCTGCGTTATATCCAAGTTAGTCCCACTTTGGCTGTCAGCGTGTTCCTCGCCGTCTAGGCTTGACTGCGAACCAACAAAAACTCGTTTAGCGAAGACTTTATCGCTCTCTGACAGTTTCAGGCTTCTCCGTTTCACTTCACCACTCTCAGAATGCAACTGCTCAGGAATAAATCTCTCTGGAGTTTCCTTCACTGGTGGTTCAGTGCTGTCTTTTAAAGCACGTGTGGTTTTGGTTGGATCTGGAGCTCTAGAAGGAGCAGGAGTGTTGCTGGGAGCTTCACCGAGGGCAGAGTAACTCTCAGCAGGGCAGGTCAGAGCAGCTTGTGAAGAAGAAAGTGAGTCAGTAATGGAGCTCTCACTCTCCTCCTCTGTCAGGTGAGTTTCCGCCCATTCGGCTCTGTGTATTTGTCCAGGGGAGGGAGAAAATTGAGCTGACCTCTCCTCTGCCTGAGGGGGAATGGTGTTTGTCGGGGTGAGACGTTCATTATTGTTGTCTTGACTGCTTAGTTTGCGTGATTTCCGTTTGCTGTTGTTTTTCTTCCCCATGCTATCTGACTCTTTCTGTACTTCAGACTGATTCTCAGAGGACGATGAGGTTCTGGACTGTGATCCCAGAGTCACTCCAACTAGTGCTGTGTAATTCCCACCGCTTGTGATGGTGGGTTTTAAAACAGTCTTTTTACTCTCCGTCCCACCTGAGAGTGCGGAGGACTTTGGCGTGTCAGGGGTGTGTATAGGAATGTCTGCACATTTCTTTATTGTCGTGTCTTCTGTCTCCTCCAGGTACACCCTGAGCTTTCTGTTCACTTCCCTCACCAGATCTTCAGTCTTCTTGTCGCCAGATGTCTCGGCCTTGCTGACTTTAATCACTTCCACCTCTTTCACGCTCCCTCGTCCACTACTTCCACTGTCGGCAAACGGTAAGTCTCCTCCATCTGCAACAAGGGAGGCTACGCTACACACACTTGGACTTCGGTTCTCTGAGCTAAATACTGAATCTTCAGTCTCTCCGTGTTGAGTCCGTCTCAGTTCCGCAGATCCTGAGTACTTGGTCGGACTGTTTGCCTCTGGTGAAAAATTTTCAGGCGAGACTCCTGTCTGATCTTTGGTTTTACTTTTTTTCATCAAGCTAAAAAAATTTCCAATACGATTGGCTAATGTTTTCTCATTTGAACTCTGGAAGTACAAGAAAGAGATAAAAACTGTAAGAACACATAAATAAATGGGTCCAATACAAACATGTTTAATGTACATTAGAATAAGTAGTTTAATTAAAATTTTTTGCTTTGTTATTTTCTTGGGCAAAATTTACTATCACACATTTTACCCTGAAAGACACTTAAAAATGTATTTATACAACAACAGTTTATTTAGCCCCCACAAAAAATCTTGTCAGACATATTTACAACAAGAATCATTTCATGACAAAATAAATCCTCTGTATAAGGATTACCAATGTGCTTTGGCACTATCCTTCAAACCACTAAGTTTAAACCATTTGTCAGCAGAATGTTTTCAAATAATTTAAAATATAATAAAATTTTGTAGGATTGTTTTTCTTTTGTATATATTTTAATAAGTCAGAATACATATGTTGCTATATTACATAAATACATCTATAACACTACACTACCCGTCAAACGTTTGGGGTCAGTTTTATTTTTTATTTTTTCAAAGAAAATTATTCTGTTCATCAAGGCGGCATTTATTAAATTAAAAAAATTATTAAATTGTTAAATATTTATTTATTAAATATATATTTATTACTTATTGTATGTAGTTTCAAATGAAATTATTACTCCAGTCATTATTGCTTTCATTACTATTATTATTAATAATAATAATAATATTAATAATAATAATTAATATTAGAGTAAAAAAAAAGGACCATGTGACTCTGAAGACTGGAGTAATAAAGGTGAAAATTCATCTTTAAAATTACTGGAATTAATTATTAAATTATAAACTACTTTAGGAAACTAACAGTTTTTTCAGAGTTTTCACCTTTAATGGATAGGACAGTAGAGAGTATTGACAGGAAAGAATGGGGAGCAGAGAGAGGGGAAGGATCCGCATAGGACCTTGAGGTGGGAATCGAAATCAGATCGCCGTGAGAATGCCGTCGATGCACTAACCACTATGCCATTGGTGCCGACAAACAGTTTTATATTGCAATAACATTTCACAATTTTACAATTTGTACTGTATTTTTGATGAAATAAAGCAGCCTTGGTGAGCAGGAGAAGTTAATTTTAAAACATTTAAAAATCCTACTGACCCCAAACTTTTGACCCATATTGTATTTAGAACAAGTATTATATTAAGTACTCTGTATAAGGATCCCCAAACGTGCTTTGCCACTATCTTTCAAACCAAAGTTTTAACCATTTGTCAGCAGAAAGTTTTTAAATAAATCAATATATACAAAATTAGCCTTTTGTATATATTTTAATAAGTACAAGTCAAAATACATGTTGCTATATTATACATAAATGCATCTATAACATTAATGAAGATGGAGCGTTACTTCACAGATATTTGAAAAATATAAAAGTAGACACAAGTTCAATTTAATATGCTTTTGTTTATAAAAAAATTCCTTATTTAATGTAATGCAATCATTAAAATGACATGCCTTCTATCCTAATACAGATTTCAGATATTTGCATACTATGTGCAGATTGCACAGCTGTGCAGGTATCAGTTAGAAATTATTACTATGATTATTAGTAATTTTAGTTCTATTAGTTTCTTATGTTTTTAAAAAATGGACAACTGGACAATACAGAAAAACTAAAAAAACAGTCAGAGTGTATTTCAGTGGAACAAAGTCATCTTCTAACATTTACTGATTTACTATTTACATATTCAAAAATATGCAAATTAAAGAGTCACTACTGCATTATTTGCTTTCCCAGCACCCTTGTTTTACCTTTTTTCAAATGTTTGTGGAAAAAAATAAAAATATATTGGATGTAATACATTTTTTTTACATACAATGTATGTATTTGCTCAATGCAAAAGCGGGAGGAACTATGGTAACCAGTATTTGTTTTCACCCACATGTGAGCAGCACTTTCTATCTATGTAGCACAGCTTATCATACCTTATTACTACAGTCCAATAAAAATAAAAGCATAACCTAACTTGTATAAGGATTCAACATACTGTAAGAGAGCAATGCACATACAATTATTAACGGAATTATGTCAAATGTTGACTTGAGACAAGTCCCAAAACATCCTCTTTACAATCTGAGGGTTTCAAAATCTGTACATGAGACCAACCCAGGCTTGGCAAGCATGAGTAATGTGCAAGATCGTACAGTTCCCCGAGAACAAGAGGAAACATTGAACAGAACATTCAAGTCAGTGCAGAACCCTAATTATTAGACAATAATCCTTCACATCCTTGAGATTCATAACGGTACAGTAGAAATCCATCCTATTACAACAAGGCAATTATTTAACTGAAATGTAAAAAAATATATATATTTTTGGAATAAATAAAATTCCATAGAAAATTATTAGGAATAATAAGTCCTTTAACCATTATAATAATTTATTTTATTTACAAATTGGCATTAATCTATACTCTCAATATTCAGTCAATTTTTAATTAAATTGCATAAAATATTAAACAGGCAAATAAGCTGAACTTCAGCTCTTACATTTCAAGTAATTAAATGTGGTGGGGGACGTCTGGCCCATCTTTCAGATACATAAACATAAATATAAGCAGCGCCACGTTGACAAGAACATAAATTCCAGTCAACCGCAGCAATTAAACGAAATGACACAAATCTGCATATAAAAAAAACTAACAGCACCTGAGGTGAAATGACTAACCTCAAACCTGGCCAATTCCTCGTTAATAATAGATGATTTTTTCCTCTACGGAGAGTTCTCTCTGAAACATGAACCTCCCTTCCTTTACCTCCACCTTCTAACTTCACAGATGTCCGATTCGTGAATGAATCTTTCCTTAGAGAGTCAATCGGTTTGCAAAACGAGTCGTTCATATTTTGAGGCTCAACCGGACCTCGTTGTAAAACTCACTGCATTTTATACGGATACAGGTGTTTGAGGGAATCTATTTGACTGTTCGGACTAATGTTACTTTTGATACCCGACTAGCAAAATTATTACAAATAAAATTAATGGAAGGTGTTTTACCTTGCAAAATAACCCATGCATACCTGCAACATGCAAAAGGTTTTCAACTAAGCGATGTATATAATGTTTTATTGTTGACAGTGTTTTATATTTAGGTTGGATTACGACGTTTTAAAACGGAGTCACATTATTTTATAATGATAATAGCGCGTCAAGGCACGTCATGACGTAAAGAATCACTGAATCATTCTGAATCAACTCATTAGAAAGAACTGTTCAAAATATACGATTCCCTGGATCACCAAAACTTTCGATAAATGTGGCATCTCCAAACTGATTTATACCTTGCTAAGCAGCATTAAGAACATGATAATGGTGTTGCGATTCAGCTCAAACGCGTTAAAAACCAAACAGCACTTCTTCTGAAATATTGTGAGAGCCCAAAAACATGCTGACTAGATAGGCAGCTCGCTATGTTTTGGTACACAGTCAAAAACTTTATGCAAAGCGCCATAAAACACCAAAACACATGTACTTTCCCTTAAGATTCAATCTGCTTTAATCAATTTGGCTTTCTCCTTACCATTTTTCATCCAGTTGAGGATCGAGTTTGTCCCTCTTTTTACACATGCATCGAAATCAGGATTCAGAAGTGATAGTAAACCGTCCAAAGTTCTCAGCCATAAAAATCAGAGCACAAACACATAGCCTTGAGGTGATATTAATCCAGCACTCGATTACAATCGATATTCAAACCCTCTGCTTATTCAGTCGCCGTTCATCCGCAGACTGCACGAGCCGGAAAAATGACAAAACTTTTTGAAGTCGAAATCATTTTCTGTTTACTTTGGTGGCACCAGTCCAGGTATATTGCAGGTTGTGCCACATATAAGTGAGCTCACATTAGAGCTATTGTGCAACTGGAAAAGTTAAACAACATTATTCATCCCCAGTCAATGTATGAAGAGCGACCACATCCAACAAAACACCACACCCTTCCTCTCGATCCAGCGTGACTTTCTGCAGACCACTGACTGGGCATTAATAACACCAATAATACTGATAATAATAATAATAATAATAAATACATTATTATTTATTCATATTAATGTTAATGATAATACAATTACAATACACTGTTAATTTATTATTGTTAACATTAATATTAATAATAATAGTTATTACATTTAGTTGTTGACTATTATACTATGTATATATTAATTACTTCACTTATTTAAATACATTTTTGCATTGTGCTTGCCAGATTTATTCTTTAATGCATTTATTTTAGCACCAAATGAAACTGACTTGAACTGATTGACCTGACTGACTAGAACAAGAACTTCTATGTTAAGCTGCTTTGACACAATATACATTGTAAAAGCGCTATAGAAATAAAGATGAATTGAATTGAATATGAGTGAATGAAATGAAATAATTTGAATAAACTTGCTTGAAAAAAATCCTTGTAACATTTAATTATTTATTCAGTCGCAAGTTGTGTAACGTGAGAATTAGAAAGGGTTTTCTCACTGAGAAAAACCTGTTTTGGTTCCCCAAGGAACCTTAATGAAATGTTATTTCTTTTTTCATAGATTGCAAGCTCATAGCCGGGGGTGGGGGGGGGGAATGAGAATTTTTCCCATACATGAGCTCATTTGTCCTATTTTGACTGCTATGCCAACACAAATTATGAAAATAACTCATCCGAGAAGGCTTAAGACTGAGAAGAATCTGACGTAATTGAAGTCATCTTTCAATACTGACCAACTTTATTGTTGTTAAATAGCGAAAACATTTTACAAGTAAATTTTATTCTACACCTTGGACCCTATTCTTTAAAGTAAAAATGACTAATAAAAAAGCACCAAAAGTTAATTTTGAAGCTCCTAAAAGTTAACTTTAATCCTATAAAGGCTATTGTTGTTATCCATACATTTTCAAATGTACTTTTTACAAGAGAGGCTATAAAAATCAGGAAACTCTCCATTATTATTATTATTATTATTACTATTATTATTATTATTATTACTATTATTATTATTCCCAGTGATGGGTTGCAGCTGCAAGGGCATCCACTGCATAAAGCATATTCTGGATAAGTTGGCAGTTCATTCCGCTGTGGCGACCCCTGATTAATAAAGAGACCAAGCCGAAAAGAAAATCAATGAGTGAATGAATTATTATTATACTTATTATGATTATTATATTTAATTTTATATTATTCAAGTGGCCAAATTTTGACAGAAAAGTTAAATGTGCTGGCCAGTTTGTTATTTGCCTAATAAATGACAATTTACTTAGCCTTAACAGGCAGTTTTTAATTTAAAGCCTTAACAGATTTATTTTTTTCCCTAATGATATATGATGTGGTCAATTTGTATTTTAAAAATAATACATATAAATTATTATTCATTCATTCATTCATTTTCTTTTCGGCTTAATCCCTTTATTAATCCGGGGTCGCTTCATTTATTAATGAACCGGCAACTTATCCAGCACATGTTTTACGCAGCGGATGCCCTTCCAGCTGCAACCCATCACTGGGAAACATCCATACACTCTCATTCACACTCATACACTACGGACAATTTAGCTTACCCATTACACCTGTACCGCATGTCTTTGGACTTTGGGGGAAACCGGAGCACTCGGAGGAAACCCACGCGAATGCAGGGAGAACATGCAAACTCCAACCTTCTTGCTGTGAAGCGACAGCACTACCTACTGCGCCACTGAGTCACCCATAAATTATTATTCTTTTTAAAATATTTCTTTATTCAAAATCTTTAGGAAATGTTTTTGTTAAATCAAAAAGTGTTGTTATGATAACCACCCAACAAGCTAGTCTGCACTATTTAAACCTCAAAGTTAAATAAAAAAAGAAGCGAATAACTGCAAAAATGTCCACTTTTTGGGGAAAAAAGAAACACCCCTTTCACCAGGCTGGCTATAGGCCTGGATTGTATTACTCTGCAGACTTTAAGTGGAATAAACTTTAAGTAGAATAAAAAGTTGCTTCTTCATGGAACCACCAATTTCAATAAAGAACCTTTACTTTTAAAAGTGTAACTTAAATATAATTGTAATAAATTCTATATTGCTTTGGGTGAAAAATATCTCAAAAGTGTAAGTAACATAAACCATGCGTGACTGCTAATAGAAGGTGTGGTCTTTTGTTGTTTGTTTGGCATCACGTCCAGAGAGGGATAAAACCTTAAGGTTGTCTTTGTCTTGGACAACAGAAAGACCAGCTCTCCTTCACACTGACATTGAGGAGTTTGTTTGACTTCACTATTGTGTGACTTTGACTTTAACCTTTTGTCAACCCAGAAGGTCAAACTGAACACTTTAATTATATTTTCAACTACTGTAACTAAAAGCTCTGATATACTGACACCCAATACCTCAAATTATGTAAGTAAAGATCAACCTGACTAAAAGGACACTGAAATATGCAAAGATCATCACTGAAACATAAACAAAATGCAAGCTTTATATGTTTATATACAATTTTCTATATGATAGGTAACAAATGGCCAAACATAGACAAAAAAGGGATAATAATATGCTTACTTGTGCATTTCACAACATTATTTTGCAGTATGTGCTGTGTACACCAAAATCTCTCCTGCATAACAATTTAATGTACAAAATGACTTTTTTGTGCAATGTACAAATTTCTCTTTTACACAAATCCATGTGCAGTATTTTTAAGTAAATGTTTTGTACAGTATCAGTTTATATGTATGTGTATTCAACCATTTACAGTAGTTATAGTATTTATATGTATAGTAAGAAGGTTAACTGATGTTTATTTTTTCTTATACTGTATTATTGTGTTTTTATTTATGTAAAAATATTATGTAGCAACATGGTTCAAGACATGACATTCCAATCCACTATATGATCGATCTAAACAATACAGGAATGTGCATATTTGTATAAGAGAAAGTGTCAGAATCTCTATTTTCAAGAGTGAACAGGAGTTAGTTCTGTTCAGCCTGTGCTGCCCTCTACTGGCTCAATAAAAACCTCATAACACAAAAGCTCTTCCAGAGACATTTACAGCACCAAAGGAACTGAAACAGGCCACTACATCATTATTGGGCAAAGAGCCACATATGATATCTTCATTGATACTGATTACAATATATTGAGTTGAAGTCAGAATTATTAGCCTTCCTGAATTATTAGCTCCGGAAACGGAATACATTTTTAAATACAGTAGTTTTAATAACTAATTTATTTTATGTTTGTCATGATGGCAGCACATAATATTTGACTAGATATTTTTCAAGATACTACTATTCAGCTTAAAGTGACATTTAAAGGCTTAACTAGGTTAATTGGGCAAGTTAGGGTAATTAATTAGGCAAGTCATTGTATAACGATGGTTTGTTCTGTAGACTATCGAAAAAAATATAGTTTAAGGGAGCTAATAATATTGACCTTAAAATGGTTTTTAAAAAATTAAAATTGCTTTTATTCTAGTGGAAATAAAATAAATAAAACTTTCTCGAGAAGAAAAAATATTATAGGATATACTGTAAAAAAATTCATTGCACTGTTAAACATCATTTGTGTATACAGTTGAAGTCAGAATTATAAGCCCCCCTTTGATTTTTTTTTCTTTTTTAAATAATTCCCAAATTATGTTTATCAGAGCAAGGAAATTTTCACAGTATGTCTGATAATATTTTTTTTCTTCTGGATAAAGCCTTATTTGTTTTATTTTGGCAACAATAAAAGCAGTTATTAAGTTTTTAAAAGCCATTTTATGGTCAAAATTATTAGCCCCCTTTAAGCTTATTTTTTTCGATTGTCTGCAGAACAAATCATTGTTATACAATAACTTGCCTAATTACCCTAACCTGCCTAGTTAACCTAATTAACCTAGTGAAGCCTTTAAATGTCACTTTAAGCTGTATAGAAGTGTCTTGAAAAATATCTAGTCAAATATTATTTACTGTCATCATGACAAAGATAAAATAAATCCGTTATTAGAAATGAGTTATTAAAACTATTATGTTTAGAAATGTGCTGAAAAAATCTTCTCTCTTTTAAACAGAAATTAGGGAAAAAAATAAACAGGGGGGCTAATAATTCTGACTCCAACTATATATGATGGGACATTCTACCAGAAACATACTGTACATTATCTGTCGCTGAAATAAAACCAGTGAATAAAAAGTATTTTATCCCAAAGATTTCTAGAATGAGCTGATGGTTGATTTCTGTGAGTTGTTCTGTAAATGAATATGTCATTCATTTGGTTCTCAGATTTTTGTTCTTTATTAAAAACACAAATTTACAAACCCTGTCATTGCCCTTGTCCTCCGCTCAGTTGAACCTACACCTTTAATAGTTTTGTTACTCTAAAAATAAAAAAAATGGTATAAATAATAAATGTATAATATGATAAAAAGTTATTTCAGAAAAAAATTGAGAAATAGCAAGTTTAGGTTATCATTCACATCAATTGATTAAAAACATGAAATTATAAATAAATTGTACAAATAAATACTATTTTCTGTCAGTCCTGTCACATTTGCATTAAATTTAACATAAAATGAGTGCAATACACATTTAAGGTTATGACTCGGAAGTGACATCATTTGACGGAGAAGAAGCTGACAGTGATCAAGGATGCGTTCTATCATTGAATTGTAGGACTTTATGCTTGTTTTTGTATGATTTTTCCATCTTGTAGAATGTCCTATATTTAGATACACAGTTGAAATCAGAATTATTAGCCCCCCTTAAATTTTTTTATTTTTTAAATATTTCCCAAATCATGTTTAACAGAGCAAGGACATTTTCACAGTATGTCTGATAATATTTTTCTTCTGGAGAAAGTCTTATTTGTTTTATTTCAGCTAGAATAAAAGCAGTTTTTATTTTTTTTAAAACATTTTAAGGTCAAAATTATTAGCCTCTTTAAGCTATATATCTACAGAACAAACAACAGAACAAACTTAATTACCCAGACCTGCCTAGTTAACCTAATTAACCTAGTTAAGCATTTAAATGTCACTTTAAGTTGTATAGAAGTGTCTTGAAAAATATCTAGTCAAATAATATTTACTGTCATCATGGCAAAGATAAAATAAATCAGTTATTAGAAATGAGTTATTAAAATTATTATGTTTAGAAATGTGTTGAAAAAATCTTGTAAATGCCCAGTAACTCCCCAGGGATTTTCCAATGAGTATTTTGTTTATCTCCGCCCTATTAAACCACAGTACAAGAAACAATTACTGTCTTTGATACATTTTGAGAACACAATTGAGCCAATGAGTGTCCTCTAGAAAAGCCATGTAGAGCAAAATGAATGAAAAAAGTGAGTATATTTCCGACAAACTGTGCGTGTGTTAGTGCTTGCAGTATTGCGGAGGGAGCAGTGACTGCTGTAATCTGATCCTCTGATGAAAGTAGAGCAGCAGCTGCCCAAAGCTAAAGCAAACTAGTCTCAGCATAGCAAATCCAGTCAACTTCCTTTTCCTTACAGTAAACTTTACTGATGTAAGCAACACAGTATGCTCTTTCTCTTCAACCAGAGTGTAAAGAGAATTTTAAATATGCATATATACTGATGAACATATGCATACATGGCCCTATGTGATGTCCATATATCATATCCGCTTCACCAGAACCACAGCTTTGCATTCAGGCAGAGAGATAGATAGAGAGAGAGAGAGAGAGAGAGAGAGAGAGAGAGAGAGAGAGAGAGAGAGAGAGAGAGAGAGAGAGAGAGAGAGAGAGAGAGAGAGAGAGAGAGAGAGAGAGAGTTCACATAATGTGATTTGTTCTTACCTTGTTATGTTTTCTTGTGGGAGAGGATGGACTCGAGATGATGTCCAGGCTCAGTGAGGAGTTGGAGCGTGAGCGCACTGGTGTGGGGCAGGTGTCCGTCATCAGATAGTTCTCCGTCTGGATGCTCACCTGATCAAAACTCCTGCGCAACAGAGAGACGATTGTTACTGAGGTTTGCGAAAACAATGACTCCCGGATGCCCCAGTTTAAAAACAGAGAGGTAAAGTATCTGCTCAAAAAGACGACAGTGGGGGGTTTATAAGAGCTTTTCGTTTTTTCAATGTTGTTTTGATTAAAGGAAGTTTCATCTAAAAAAAATCTGCTATAAATCATATATCCAGATGACTTCAGTTTACATTTAGCCAAAATCAAAGAGAAAAATATGAAAATTATACAATACACTGGATATATTAGAATATGATAATGTAACTTTTTTTTTACGATTTAAGCTGTGCTTCCAGTACACATTTTCCCCAAAACAAGAGGGAACTATTTTAATTACACTTAATTATAATATAAAAATATTAAATACTGCAAACCTTTTTTAACTTTCAATATAAACATAAAATTAGGAGATAAACCGATTGTTTTAAAATATAGTTTTTTTTATATATAATATAATATAATATAATATAATATAATATAATATAATATAATATAATATAATATAATATAATATAATAATCATTCATTTTCTTTTCGGCTTAGTCCCTTTATTAATCTAGGGTCGCCACAGCAGAATGAACCGCCAACTTATCCAGCATATGTTTTACGCAGCGGATGCCCTTCCAGCTGTAACCCATCTCTGGGAAACATGCATTTACACACTCATTCACACTCATACAAAATGGCCAATTCATCTGTACAGCATGTCTTTGGACTGTGAGGGAAACCGGAGCACCCAGAGGAAACCCACGTGAATGCAGGGAGAACATGCAAACTCCACACATAAATGCCAACTGACCCAGCCAAGGCTCGAACCAGCGACCTTCTTGCTGTGAGGCGACAGCACTACCTACTGTGCCACTGCGTCACCCCTAATATAATATAATATAATATAATATAATATAATATAATATAATATAATATAATATAATATAATATAATATAATATAATATAATATAATATAGGTCGCTGGTTCGAGTCCCCCAGCTAGGTCATTTGGCATTTCTGTGTGGAGTTTGCATGTTCTCCCTGTATTCACGTGGGATTCCTCCGGTGCTCTGGTTTCCCCCACTGACCAAAGACATGCAGTACAGGTAAACTGAATAAACTAAATTGGCCGTAGTGTATTTGTGTGAATGAGTTTGTATGGATGTTTCCCAGTACTGAGCTGCTGCTGGAAGGGCACCCACTGTGTTATTTTACAGTCTATGGTTAAAACATATGCTGGATAAGTTGGCGGTTCATTGCCCTCATAAATAAAAGGACTAAGCTGAAGGAAAATGAATGAATGAATAATATAATATAGGAACTGTGTATTATTTTGAATTTAATAAAATAGTGCTTTAAAACCAGGGTACCACTAGGGGGCCTCAAAAACCTTCTGGAAGGCCTCAACAAATTATTTAAGAGAAAACAAGTATTGAAATGTAAGACAAAACACATGAAAATGTTGCTTTTTTTAAATTCAAATTCCCTCCAAAGCTATGGCTGTGCCTTCTAATAAATAAACATTTTCTGAAAACCTTCATGTATGATTAGACATACACACGTATTTCAACCAAGCTCTAAAATATTTCATTTGTAACATATTTATTTAAAAAAAAACGATATTAACTTACATAATATGGAATGCAGTAAACATTTTTTTATGTATATGTTTTCTAATATAATTACATTTCTTAAAAAAAGTGGTGTCCTGCTCTCATGGCTCAGAACAAATATTATGTAAGTTCTGTGACAGCTTTGTGTTTGCCCTGCTCACTCTAATGTGTTGTGACTCTGCAGTAAGTCTTTTAGCATTACAGTGCATTATGAAGAACTCATGCCAGCAGCTAACAATAGCTGAATTGTCACTGGGGCTTTTATGCACTGCATTAAATACACATAATAATTGCCATCTAGGTGTAAAAAGGGTATTCTCCCTGAATATCATCTCACATATTAGTAACAGTTCTCAGAAAAAATCAAATGCAGTCTAAGTTCTCAAAATAAAAGAGTCAAACTGCCTTGAAAACAAACTTTTAGGTATTGTGTAAGATAAATATTGGGCAACTGAATCTTTTTGCAACATTTAACCACTAGGGAGCAGTCTGTAATTCGTTTTGCTTCATTTCAAAAATCTGCTATAGGCTTTGTTTTCATTTTTTGTTCTCTGCCAGACAAATTCATAAGTGATAGTACACATCCCAACAACACATTTAAATGAGACAGCCTATGCCCCATTATTTGACAATTATATAAATAAGCAAAA
This sequence comes from Danio kyathit, assembly GCA_903798195.1. NCBI lineage: Eukaryota > Metazoa > Chordata > Actinopteri > Cypriniformes > Danionidae > Danio > Danio kyathit. The sequence goes on along the minus strand of LR812535.1, from coordinate 31,033,510 downwards.
TGTGATATCACATTTCAAAACGAAAGTGATTTGAGATTTCCTTTGAATGTGATTAATCAGGCAGGAGAATGACTCTTCGAGTTTCACTAGCACACGTTACATTATGAGCAAAATCTGTTGAAGTGAAAATGACAAAAATGCTCTATGACAGGTTTGGAATAATAAGTGAGAGGTGCACACAGATCTGCCTGCAGCGTGTCTGACTGACGGGGCGTTTCTGACCACAATCCAGAGTTCACACTCGACTCTTCACAAAGAAAGAGCTCGCGTTCATTCATTCAACTGTTTGAGTGTCGATTGCAATTAATGCCTAATGATTTTCTGGTTTCTTAATTGGATCCAACAACCCTGCTTCATCTTGCTAGAACTGACATGTTGATGTAAGACCTCCCAGGAATACATTTATAAAAATCATGCTTCATGTTTTGGTAGAATACACAGAAAGAATCAGGATATCAAGTAAAAAAATATCTGTAAAAGAGGACTGTTTAAGGCAAAAGGTCACAGAATGTGCCAAATTTTTCATTAATATATATAAAAGATTATGACTCTACAGTACATCCAATCGACTAGTGTCTGAATATTAAACCACAAAAAGACTATTTAAATATAAAGTCGGCATATTCCTCATGACTCTTTGTATGAATTAATGGCACAGTTTATTTGACTAAACTCATACTTGTGTGTGAATGACACTTTTCATTGTCTGTCAACATACACTCAATTATTAAATTTAGCCCAGCCATAGAGTTTGTCCCTATTTTAACCAAATTTGTTTTGGAATGTTATGATCACCAGCAATCTAGCAGTTGTAGATCACTGGAGAACTACAAATCTGCCACTGAAATGAACTACACATCCCATCATGCACCTCACACGCACACCAGTTCCACATCACACTTGATTACTCAGCTCAACCACATATTCCCCTCTCATACACACACATATTGCTGAGTCTTGTTTAACCAGTGTTGTGCAAGTTACTTCCAAACTGTAATACATTACAGATTACTTGTTACTGTTGTTTAAAAGTAATCCCTTACATTACAATATTACTGTCTCAGAATTGTAATATGTTACATTACTCTTATATTACTTTTTAGTTACTTTCACCAAAATAACTCCAGAATTAGAACTTAACATTCTAAAACGACCAAATGTACTGCAGAGCATTTTACATCCAGTAGAAAGCGATATGATGTAGCATAATGACTGTGACCTATCCAGGCTACTAACAATATAGTATATAACTGGCAACGTGAAGGCTCAAGACAATGCAGGAGAGGATGACAGTCAGATTCACAAATGATCTCTTAAAAGTATGGTAGAGGTAAAGTGGTTATCTGGCAATATCTGTGAATATTCTTTCATTCATTCATTGTCTTGTCGGCTTAGTCCCTTTATTAATCCGGGGTCGCTACAGCAGAATGAACCGCCAACTTATCCAGCACAATTTTACGCAGCGGATGCCCTTCCAGCCGCAACCCATCTCTGGGAAACATCCTCACACTCATTCACACTTATAGACTACGGACAATTTAGCTTACCCAATTCACCTGTACCGCATGTCTTTGGACTGTGGGGGAAACCGGAGCACCCGGAGGAAACCCACGCGAACACAGGGAAACGCCAACTGACCCATATCTGTGAATAGCTTGGCTATATTCATATTAGACACAACAGGCCTATATGTAAACTCCAATGCCATGACAAAATGCAGATTTCTTTTCTCTTCTTATTGTTCCCATTATTGTGTTCACTTTAAATTCAAGTGGCTCACAACACAAAACTGTCATGCACAAAGTGAGCATGATGAACATAGCTTTCTTAATATAATGCTCGTGCACCGATTGCCTCTGTGGACAAAACTGCTTGTGAGCTCTCAAATATACGCTGCTCGCGTGCAAATTTTCTAACGTTCTCTCAAATATGCACTGCTCACGCACAAATTTGATTGCGCGCTCTCAGTACACTCGCTCAGTGAGATTATATGCAGACTCGCAATTTGTCTTGTGTTCCCTCTTCCTTTTGTGCTTTTTGATATGATTTATATTGGTACACTGTTTATTAACAATAACCAAAATACTAAAATAAACTTACATATAAATTTTTTTATCTAATAAACCATAACCTTTTTGGCTGTATGTTATATGATGAGATATTTCCAGTTTTAAACACTAAAAGACAGAGAATAGACGTTGGATGTAAAGAATACGTTTTATTTTAAAAACATTTAAACATCTAAAAGGTGCACCATACTAATCAAATAAAAAACATTTAAACTAAAATATAACTAACTCATGCAGAAATGTAACTGATAGAAAATATGGATAAACTTGATAAGGTGTTACTGTATAGCCGACTGTACTATTCACTCTTTAAATAAATGTCACTATAAATCCCATTTTATCATGGCAACTAAAATAAAGTGAACTAGTCTCTGCTGTTTTCCACATTGTTGATAAGATTGTGCAGGACATTTTCCCTGTCATCCTCTTCATTTTGAGGAAAAGCTGTTCCACAGGGCCCCTGAACACACATACTGGCATGTACTGCATGTACTATAGTAAAGTACTTCAATTAATCTGTTGTGGTAATACTATAGTTGCTATGGTAACACAAGTGTAATGTATAATAAATGACCCAATGCTGTAGTGTTTTTTTACAACATAGGGTATAATATACTACAATTCACCACATTTTACTGTAGTAAACTTTGTATTTCATTTTATGAATTCACTATTCTTAATACTACAGTATGCTGAAGCATTCATTAACAAGTTGTAAATATTACTAGCCTAAAACAGTAGTATACCTAACTCTCAAAAACACTTGTATTTATTATAGAATTTATGTTAACCTGTAGGTAAATAGTGCAGCAATACCTGTATAAACCATATCAACATTCTTGGGATAACAATTTAACAGGAGGATCTCTGGAGAGCAAAAGCACAAAAAGAGGAGGAAACACAAGGCACAAATTGTGAGTCTGCATCATCTGACGGAGAGAGCAGATCATTCACACGTGAGCAGCCCAGACAGTGTTTTGAGTGCACGAGAGGAGTTTTGTTCACCACACCGGCGCGTTCGCTCGCTCGTATTACATAAATGCGCTCTCGACTTGTACGACTTACGACATTTGTCAGTGAAATAACACCAAATGCACGTACGTCCATCTCGCGAATGTCTTCTGTCATTTCCAACTATTTGCCGCTTTTCCGCTGCGCGTTAGGGCTTAATGTTACTGCGAACCAGGCTGAGCCACTAGCCCCGGACCTCAAGCTCAGAGGCTGAAATCATTCCGCGTTCAAAGAAAGAAGTTCCAATAGCCAGAGGGAGATTAATGACAACACACACGTATGTTCACTCACCACGAACAGAAAATAGATCTGCGGTATTTTTTATTTGTTAATGTCTTGCGGGCGAAAAGTTTGTTGTAACGCACGCGTTACTGAACATGTACCGAGTAAAATATTACTGAAAATGTAAAAGTAATGCCTTACACTACTGCGTTACTTGAAAAAGTAATATGTTACTGTAATACATTACTTTTGTAACGCATTACTCCCAACACTGTGTTTAACCAGTAACTTTAGAAAGCGTTTCCTAGTCCAGTCTTGCCGTGGTTCCTGACCCTTGTTTTGTTCTTTGTTTATCCTGTTTGCCACCTGCACCGACCCTTGCCTGTGACCATGACTATGCTTTTGGAGTGCCCTCATGATAGTGTTTGTTCCTGTTGACCATTGCCTGCCTGTAGTGGAGGGCAAGGCGAGGCTTCATGAAACACTAAAACAGTCGAAGAAAATGTTTTGAAGCTTCGACAGCTTCAGCAAAGAAAGAGTTAAGCAATTTGAGGTATTAAACCCCATGTTGTAGAGTTGAGGCTTCAAGAGATTTAGTGAAGATGTTATAGATGTTAGTTTTTAAATGCTCTGTTCTTGTAACGTGTTTTGTTTTAACATTGGTCTGACATGCGAATGAAAACTTTGTGAATAAATATGTTCTGCTTTGGTCATAAAAAGTTAACATTAATAAAATACATCAAGCCATAATTTCAGAGTATTTGTATGAGTCGGGAGTCGAATTCGGGCCATTTGCAGCACAGTTACTCTGTGCACACGCACGGTCCACTAGGCTATTTGAGATTCGCAGATTCGCCAGGTCTCGAAACCCTTCTGAAATGACCGATGCTTTGAATCGCTTTAGTCACGTGACCAGGTGTTTCAAAGCACTTTAGTCACATGAGCTAGGTGTTTTGAATCACCTTAGTCACGTGACCTGGGTGTTTCGGGTCATGCTTCGGTACAGTGTTTCGAATCACTTGTGCTTCGGGATCAGTGTTTGGACCCTCAACTCTGTTGTACCCCGACTCCATTATTACAAAGAACAACCCAGCAGCATTCATGATCTTTATCTCCAGCATTTATCATTTTATATGACAAAAACAATTATCCCATGGGAAAACTCTGTTCACAGAAACTCGAATGCTTTTAAAACAACCCGCTTGTTTGGCTTCATTTGAAGAAATCACACAACAATAGGCCTATCGATGTCAATAACAATAATAATACAATAATTATGACGTTTATGTAACAATCACATTTTGTGCAGTATTTTTCACAGGTAAAAAAACAAACTTGGAAAAAAAAGATTTTCTAAAAATGTATTTGTGTAAGCTGTAAAATCTAATTAACGTATTTGTAATTGCAACATATGAAATTACACAAATGATAAAATGTTAAAGTAAAGGTTTAATTATTTCAGTTAATTAGTGAAGCTTTTTTATTGCCGACATTTAACCTTTAGTCCAGACAAATTAGAGCAGAAAATGAAGTGAAACGCTTTCAGCTATACGGTTCAAAAGGGGTTAATATTTCAGCTTCCTCTCTGACTGTTTGAGCCTTCTGGGCAAACTAGAAATACATGATGTGGCATGTGTGTTAGCATGGGAAGCCATGATCTCAGGGCTATGGATGCTAACACAAACAACCTGAGGTGCCCGAGGCTTTTCTTATTTCACCTGAATAAGCTCATATCCAGTTCAAGATCTTTTTTCATCTGCAGACATCCAAGCCATCTCACTGCATACTCTCAATTTCTGCCTTTTCAGTGAATTGTCAACCGAGCTGGTTACAGAATGACCCAATTACACTGATTCTGGCTATAAAATGAGATGGATGTAATATTGTGACTCAATCGAGAAATGAACAGGATTTGTTGATCTGCTGTACCTCCATGACTCACACAGATGTGACACTGTATGTGACTAATAATATGATGTGTACTGACCTGTCGCATATCCAGCCTGATTGTGCATCATAAAAACACATCATCTGGACCTGAGGGTTCTTTGTACAGTAACTCGCACTCCTCCTTTCAATTTGTCATTTAGTTCCTTTCCGAAAGATAAAAGTGTCCGCCTGATCACGTCCAGTCAGCATTTGCCGCTAACACAACTGACAAATAAGAGCTTTCATCAACTAGTCCAAAAGTTTAATAAATATAGGAGTGGCAGGGCTTTGTGAACGATGGCTGTCTGATTCTCTGGAAATCTTGTGTGGTTTTTGGGAAAATGCGCTACTGTTTTTTTAGTCTCGCATACAACAAAATGATTATTAAAAACTGTATTTTGCTAATTAAAATGAAGATGAAATAAATGAAAATGCAAATAATAGCTTTATTTCTATAGCGCTTTCTACAAAGTAGATTGTCAAAGCAGATTACCAGATGAAGAAGAGAGAATAAAAGCCATGACAATATTTTTGATATTTCCTTGATAACTGGAACTGAAATAAAACTGAAAGTACTAATATGACTCACACTAAAAAAGTACAGATAATTAAGCTGAAACACATTACTTTTCTAAAGCCTAAACTGGAATTAAAAGCGTATCAAAATGAAAGCTAAATATTCAAATATTCATAAATATATTTATAATAATAAATAATTAATAATTGCAGCTGGAAGGGCATCCGCTGCGTAAATAAAACATATGCTGGATAAGTTGGCGGTTCATTCCGCTGTGGCGACTCCAGTTTAATAAAGGGACTAATTGCATCAAAGTGAATCACAATCTCAATATTACAGGTTTGAAATGACATAAAGGTAAATGTATAAAAAGAAACTAAAACAACTAAAATTAAAACTTAAATAAAAATATAGTTAAAACAAAAATATAGTTAAAACTAATAGTAATTTTAAGTATTAGTTTTAAATTTACTAACTAATACATTTCAACTAATAATTTGTGATTTGTTATGTTTTTGGCCACCTGATCTCACGAAGAAACCTAACTATTTTACATTTTGTCAGTTTAGAGGCTACTTCATATGAAAACGTACAATTTTAAAAAGGAGGTATGGGTAAGGATGTACAACCTTCCTTTTGAAATGACCAAGTTGGCCAAGCACTGGGGAGAGACAGATTCAGAGCTGGATTGGATAGAAATGGAGGAAAAGTTACCATCACCATTTCACCCGATTGACATTCTCTCACAATGTTCTGGAACTAAATGGAAATCAAACCCAGTGATGATAAACTCAAGATTTGTATGGAGTAGAATCCATGAACTGTGTAGGATATGACATTATGAACAGTCATATGCATCATTGTGGAATAACCCAGAAGTTTGTATAGGCAAAAAAGCAATGTTTGGGAAACAAAGGCAACTGAAAGGAATTGCTAAAGTGAAGGATTTGCATGAGGAGGACATTTATGTCATACTCTGATTTAGAGGACAATTATGATATTGGAGCCCAAGGGGACTTCTGGAAATACCTGCAAATTAGACACTGCATCAAAGACAAATTTAATGTGAGGGACAGTCATGTATATGCTTATTTACAGTCACCACGGGATGCTAGGACTGCTTCTATGTGTTATAAAATGATGCTCAATGTAAATTCAGAAGTATGTAATAATTTGAGAATAATCTGGCAGAGGGATCTGGGGATTGATATTGAGGAGATATGAGTGGCTGGACAGTTAGAGGAAAGTTCATCGAGTACAAAATAATACATAGATACTACTACACACCATCCAGACTCTATAGGATGGGACTAGCTGGAAATAATCTGTGTTGGAAATGCTATAAAGAAGAGGGTACTTATTTACACATGATCTGGGAATGTTGCTAGTTTACCCATTCTGGTGTAAAATTTTAAGAATAATGGAGTAGTGGCTAGGCTGTGAGTTACCTGTAGAGCCACGGCTATGCCTTCTGGGTGACAAACTAGTGATATCTAATATATTCTTCTCAAGATTGGATGAATTACAGCTGCTAGGATGATACTACATAATTGGAAGTGTCCCAGGGTGCCAGAAATGAAAGAGTGGATTAATGGGATGATTGAAATTGCATCGTACGGGTGTATGCTGGGGAGATTAAATAATGAGGGAGAAGTACATAGAAAATGGGATCATCTCTGGCGACATTTAAAATTAGGATAAACGAGTATGTATTACAAAGGTACCACAACCTTTATTTCCCAATATGTTTACTATATGTTGTTTTACTTAGTTGAGTTTTCTTGGTTTGACAGGTGGCTGAATATGTAACATGTCTCATACAGTATGTATGTGTAGTGTAAAGTGTGTCCTTTGTTCTTGGCTGTTGAGCATTAAAAAAAATTTAAATTTTATATATATATATAAAAACAGGAGGCATGGCACCCAACCCCGCCCCTAAACCCAGCCGTCATTGGGAGATGAGCAAATCGTACTAAATTGTATGAATGAGAATGTCCGAATTCATACGAATTAGTCACTAAATCAAAAAGTTACGAATTGCCATTGTGGTTTTTGGATATGGACTTAAATTACCAATATATCAACTAAAATTACTTTTTAAAAACATAGAAACAATATATATATAAAGTTATCAATTATAAAAATGAAAAAATATAAAAATTATGCATATAATTAAAACATGCCTTCAACATACGTTTTTAATGGTGACGTCTTAAATATTTAACAAACAAAAAAAAAACCTTGTCTTAATTGAATTGCCTTAAGAAAATCAAGAATCAAAAATATACAGACAAAACAGCAACAAATTAAATAATTAAATAAATTCCTAATGATGTGAGAGAGACCACACTTGTTCATTGACTTGTTCAAAGGAAAAGCAACCACTAACAGCATATTCAACAAACAACACTTGAATAAATTTGTAATAAAAGGAGATTACATTTTCATTGCGTAGGACAATGAATTTAGGAGGGCTGGGGTAAATATTTGAGAGAGCTTTGCACTAAACACAGACAAAGATCCACAGCATGATCAGTGTTCCGTCAGGAGAACTGAGCCACACCTTACTGTTACGTAATTCTGACATTTTGACCCACATCCACACAGAAAACAAACCTGAGCATCAGTCTCTTCTGCCATAACACTGTGTCTGTTGTGTATGTGTTTTACAAGGACATCAAATTGTATAGTAACATGTGTATGACCTAGTTGTACAATATTACGGTGGTTTATGAAGACATGTCTTGTGTCCTCGTAATTCAAAAAAGCTTAAAAACATACTCAAACATATTCAAAATCTGCCACATGTTTTGCTGTGAGGGTTGGGTTTAGGTTTAGGGTAAATCCATATAATAAGCTTTTTTTTTTTTACAGTATAAAATGCATTACACATATGGAGAGTCCTCGTAAACCATATATACAAGTGTGTGTGTTCAGGTCATGCGTTTTTATGTGTGAGTGTGCGCAAAATGAAATCCAGTGACTTTGTGTACAAGGTCCACATTTTATGTTCATGTTTACATTGATCTAAGTGTCTGTCTTTTGTTCTGTACATTGTCTGTTACGACTGTTTCTGAAATGTCAAAAATAAAAACATAATAATCCATAAAACAACATTCTGCAATACTTCATGCAAATAAAAGACTCCCAGAAGACCAAAATGCAATATTTAAAGGGATACTTCTGTCATCATTTATCGCTTTTCTTAAGTTCTTAAGACCTATAGCCTTTTTCTTAACAAATATTCTGAGAAAGGAGACATTTTGGAGATCTTTTCATATAACAACAGTACAAGGAGAGCCAAGCTGTAAAACTTCAAAATGATAAAAACTTTTAAAGGACGATAAAATTAACCCAGTTAACTTGTGCAACAGATTTGGAGTATTTTGAAACATGCAATGTGTCTTTGGTGTAACAGACCCAATTTCAAGTCACTGAAGGCTCAAATTTGACCCATATGAAGTACTTTTGTTGTGCCACTTTGGACCTCAGTGAAAAAATCAGATCATTATTCACATTCATTACATAATAAAACACTTTTATGTTCTTTATTCTTAATTTAATGTGCGGAGCATGTAGAAAAAGAAAGTTATATAGGTTTGTAATGACTTAAATGTAAATAAATTATTTTTTTAAATATAACTATAATGAGTTAATAATGAGTATAGTTAAATGTGAGGACGCACAGCCGCTTTAATGGAGTGTCTAGACAAATGAATACATAAGAATGACAAATTAGACACGATCTGTGTTAGAAGAGCAACACCCTTTCAGCACACAAAAACAGTTTGCATAGACTGTGAAATGCATCCAGTGCTTTCCCAAAAATTCAAGAGACAGGATGAAAGAAATCATGCATGGAAAGACATAAGTAAAGTAAAGTAAAGTAAAGTAAAGTAAAGTAAAGTAAAGTAAAGTAAAGTAAAGTAAAGTAAAGTAAAGTAAAGTATTTATGGCCATATTTTAGGATTTATTTAACCCTTATAAATGCATTCAGGTTTGTTTTTGAAATGAAAAAATAACACTATGGAAAAAAACTTTGTAAATGCTTACTATCAAAATACACATATATTTTTTAGACTTTTTACAATGATTTTTAGGTGAGTTAAAAATAAATAAAAATAAATAAACATTTCATCAGTTCAGGTCATTTTGCACTTTTCAAAAACACTTTTGTAAAATTACAGTGTATATGAAGTTAAATTAGAGTCAGTATGTTAGAGTCAAGAAAATATATTAAGCCTTTTCCCCATGTGTCACCCACATAAGAAATGGAGAAAAGGATCAATTTTGCTTAGAGACTTTTTGACAAACCACTGCAGTTTATGCAAGTAATTTATTTATATTTACATTTTATTTTGTTTTGTTAATTTGTTAAGCTCCCTAGGTTTGCTAGTTAATTTATATATTACTTTTAGAGTATTATTTGTTAGTTTAATGTTGTTTTATTAGAAATAAATTTGTGTGTTTATATAAATTATAAATGTTGTCACCAAAGCAGAATGAACCGCCACTCAAATTATACTTAGAAATTTCATACAATGATATTTTGAAACAAGCTCGTGGTCCATGTGTAATTAATAATTATTTAAAGACAATCACATTTTCATAATCAAATTTTAAAAAGGTATTAAATGCACTAATAACAAATGTTGCTGATTAAATACAATATAGTGTTTAAAAATAATAATAAAGATTATTTATTATTAAAGGTTAATTCATATGATGGCAGGGTTGAACTTCAATCAATATTTGTATGTAATCTTTGAAGTTTTCAACAACAGCATTAATGCACTGAAAACTCCTCATAACAGTTGAGACTGACTCTGTGAATGAGATGCTGATGCCACTAATGATGTTTTGTGCCTCTAAAGAAAAACTCCTAAAAATCAAGACTCAACTACAAGGTTTGACCACTATCTTCAAATGTCATTGAACAAAATGATCTGAAGCTCCTCACAAGATGATTTCATTTTAAACACACACCCACACACCCACACGCACACTCAAAGCTTAACCTAAATATGGTCACGGTATTAAAACAATGCAGTACGGTCGGTTTCACACCTTATTTTGAAAACACCAAATCAATCAATTTTAAAAATGATTACTGACCAAAAGACTGTAACGCTTTTCTGTGGTAATGCAGGGAAGAGGTTGGGTAAATGAAAACTGCGGCAGATGAAAGGCTTTGATAGGATTTATGTAACACTGAAATTAATTCAGCTGTCATCATGAACAAATCATGAACACAATAAAGCTCATGATGGAGAGAAAACCAGAGAAGAAGAGAAAACAGACATTATTTAGTATAACAATAATGACATCTGATACTTTTACTGAGATGCTTTGTATACTCTACAAGGTCATGATACTAATATTTGCCGCAAATTTTGCTAAAACTAAAACAGAAATGACAAAACAAATGTGTTCTTTATGAGTTATTAGCTATTAAAACATTTTATATTCACTGAAAAAAGATGATTATTAACAGTTGTCTGTGGCTCATGATTGGAAAACACTCTCTTTATTTATGCTTTGGAATTGCATTATGGGACCTTCATCCATTCTAAGACAATTTTAGATTTTGAAAAGTTAGCAAAGTGACCTTTATTAACATTTTAGTTTAGTCAGTTTGAAACAATCTATTGTCTGGGTAAATTGTGTAAAATACAGTACCAAAACCTGCTGCTAGCTACTACACTGTAAAACCTCAAAAGTTAAGGTAACTCAAACCGTTTGAGGAAACCGACTGTAACAAACCATTTAAGCTCAAAAACTAATCCTAATGAGTACTGTGAACTTAATCCATTTGAGTAAACAAAGCAATTTGAGCACAGTAAAACCTGATAAATGAAGAGAACTCAAACCAACTGAGTACTGTGAAACCCAATAAGGTAAAGTAACTCAAACCATTTCAGAAAGCCGATTGCTACAAACCATTTGAATAAAAAAACGAATCTATATGAGTACTGTGAACTTACTCCCTTACTCAACTGTTAACAAACAGCTATTTTTACACTGTATAATGTATTATATATTTCCTGGTTTGGTCTCGAGAAAAGCAATTTTATGAGCAGTTTCACATGAATTATGCACTGCTATGAAAATGTGTTGGAATATATGTGCATTTACTAGAAGGAAAGACTTCCAGCCTCAGGTATTTCTTTACTGAGAGAAGATCTAAGACGTAATGAGTTTAAAGGTGAACTGTTGTAATAATAGTAAAACAAATGATAACACTAAAGATTTGAGACTTACTCACTGTGGTGTGGGGGTATCTATGAGACATTCATGACGCATTTTACTGTACTGTTATTTAAATGGCACTCCATGGCACTTATTAATGTATATTAGTCCTCTCCATGTTAGTTTAACAATAATATTCTGACCTCAGTTAACCTCTTGTTTTTTATATTTCTTTTCTCTCAAGTCTCTCATTATGCTTTTTCTAATAGTAATTCTAACCTAGTAAAATAGCTGTTTGCGAATGTAAGAAGTCTGCAGCTTTTCAAAGATCAAATTAACTTACTATGCCACAAAAGATAGAATCTGAACACCCTGAAAGTTTTCAGTAATTTCAGTCTTAAATCATCAACAAATCTAAATAGGTTCGTAGAAAAATTGCATAATACCAATCAGTCTACATTGGCTGCCAGTGAACAACATCTCATTTGATCCTCTTAAAAATAAAGGTTCTTAATTAGCAATGATGGTTCCATGAAGAACCTGTAATATATATTTATTTAATGGTCTTCATGCTAAGTATTGTAAATACTAAAAAAATGATGTATTCAACAATTTGGAATAAATTTTATAGTTTTCTTAATGAGGATTTGCGAAAATTAATTATAATAATATTGCTGAATTTTGATAAGGTATTGCCAAATATTGACTTTTTGCAAAGAGAATTGATATGAGATTGTATTTTAAGCAGCAAATAATAGTTCTAGTGTCTGTCTCTTGTGTCTTATGAAATCAGGGGAGTGAGGTTTACTTGAGTTTCTCTAGCTGGCATCTGTTTTCCATGAACATCCAAAAGATAAGCCTAACATTTATATGGTAAAATGCCATTATTACTAATTATATCTGTTTATTTGCATGCGCTGAGCTGAAATTCAGATTTGGTTTAGGGTGCTTGCAGATTCTCAGAATGGATGGGCTCACAGAGACTGGATCTTTGAATGAATCTTTTTAGACATTTAAAGAGAAAGGAAGATGCTGCATTGTATGTTGTTATGAAAATAAAGTGATTCTGATGTTGGATGGATGTAAGCCTATTGTAGGAGATTTAAAATACCATAATACTGACCTTATTCTGCAATAGCGATTGTTTTAGAACTTCTGATTTAGCTGCCTATGGGAGAAATGACCGGGAATAATATGTGGCAGAATGGTGTTCATGAATATACTGTACATAAAAAGAAGAAGAATATAATAAGAAAATATACATTTCCAATATCAAGCAGCAAAACAAGCTGTTTTTAACATTAAAAATCAATGGAAATGAATGAGACTGGAAGTCTCAGGTCACAAGCTGCACCACCTCTTAAGTGAAGAATAAGGTCAATAGGGGCACTTAAAAAAAGATACTGTGTTACCTTACCAATCCATGTACAAACACAGTACAAAAACAGTCAGTCCTCTGAGCCATCTACATGAGACTGTCAAATGTGTGCATGTTTGAGCACCTAAGCTTTCCAAGATAATTCCTTTAAGTGTCTTTCCTGTCAACACACGTCTCCCTGTGTCTGCCTTCCTCTCTCTGGGATTATCTGTCTTTCTAAATGTTTCAATTTTTGGTTTCAAATTCATAATATGATGGATTTCATCAAGTTTCCCCTCTGGATGTGGGCTTGATGTTCCTCACTATAACATATTTGATAGAAGTTGTGCTTGTTCAAGTATACTGAATCAGAACATCATGTGATGAACATCTAGTCTTACAGTAAATATCACTTATGTTCTCTCAAGTGTTTTGGAAATTGTCTCTGCAATATCATCTCAAATGAATTTATATTGCAAATAATATACTAATATTATGTTATTAGTTGTCATAAACAGAAGTGTTTTTCAAACAAACTAAGTTTTTACCTTTGATAGACTTGAAATAATCAAAGGTTTGGAGTTTATAGACAGCAAACAATCCAAGTTGAGGTAAACAGAGGAAGGGTCAAAAGCACACGCAAGTTAAACACAAGAGAAACCGCTCAGAAATGACTGCAAGGCAAATCAAGACTTCACAAAGAACTGAGTGATGGAGGGGTTTAAACATATGAGCATATTGGTTTCAGGTACACATGAAATCAGTCCTAAGAATTATGGGAGATGGAGTCCAAATGGAGCCAGACTAAAATTGGGTTGGCTGCTCCGTCTGATGGAGAGCAGAGGAGGGAGCAGGAGTTTTATTTACAACAGTCGCTAGGGCTGGATGATTTATTAAAGGTGATTGTGCATTTTTTCAATAAAGCCTGTTCTAGTATAACCCGAACACATGCGCACACCTTACTATACAGTCATAGTAGGAAGTCGTAGTTCACTGACAAGCTACGCAAAAATGTTTTTGATGCTATTCTTAATTCCATGTGAGAGTGCAGAACACACGACAGTGCTTCCCTGTCAAGATGTGCATAATAATCTCAGGTTTGATCAATTGTATTTGTGATTTCATTTTGATTTATCATCCAGCTTTATAGCCTGACCTTGTCTGTAAACGCACTTGCACTAAAAGAAAGAGAGCTTGTGCAGATAAGTGATGGCTGCTCTATAAATTTACTTCGCAACATTTATAAGAATTTATGTTTCCTTTCATAACATTATGCCCCTTTTCACAGATTGTGGTCTAACAGTTAAGTGCCTCAAGACTCCTCTCACCTCTCACACTTCAACTTATCGATGCAGATAATAAATACTCAGACAGACGTTTCACAATGAGAAGAATGTCTGTACCTTCTCTACTGATCACAATACAGCCGTGTTGCATGCAACAGTCATTTAAAACATACAGCGGCTTATTTAAATATATATATTTAATTTATTTATTTAAAACAGGTTTGAGGTTTCGTGTAGCAAATCAAATGATCTATGTAATAATGATTCTCCCTTTCCAAACAGTAATCTACATTGTAAAAGCAGCACTACAGAAATAAAGGTGAATTGAATTGAATATCTGCAGTCTTTACATGTCACATTTTGGTAAATGTACATAGGCCCCAGGTACCAGGTATTGACACTATGGAAAACCCGCCAAAAGTTAGCTGTACCAAACTGTATTATACCATACCATGCTATAGTGAAAAACAGCCATAAAGCAGTATTAACACTGCATTAAAGCCCAGGCTACCATTGTAAACTGCACATCTCCTCACAATTTGGTCTGATAATGATGCTCTCATGTAAACCAGCAATACAATATTTGGCAATACCTCAACAATTCTGTAAAACTATTACAATAGCTTTGTTGTGAATTAGATTTATGCACAAAAGTGGAATATCACATATCATACTCAGTTGGGCATAAAATTTGCATGTGCATTTTCTATAATACTGCACATCTTGGCATTTCCATTAAGCATTTTTATGACAGCTATTGATTCAATTATATTTATTGATTGATTATATTGAGGTGTATTGATTGATTCATCAAGATATTATGTCTGTCCAGCCTATTTCCAACTTGCAATGTCCACAACAAAAATACATTGTAGAGTTTATTTAATAATAATAAATGATGATGGAAACACCTCACATATGGAAATAACGAGGTTAAGCTGCTTATGAATAGCCTGAATTAATCATTAACCGCAGGTAAAGTATGAGCAGTATGAAATGTGAACATAAAACAAGACCTTTACACAGATTTTATAATTACCCAGGGTTAACTATTCGAAGTGCTACCTTACCAGTGGTTTCATTGTTAGACGAAACATAAACTGAAATCAATTAAATAAATAAATATAATATCTTAAAACTGAATACTTAGTCTTCATACAAAATGGACCTAAGAAAAGATAATGTTTTTTTTAAACGTATTCCCTTACATGTCTTTCAATTAGTGATTCATTAGTGAGTGAATAATACCGTTTGTGAGGTATTTACAGATCAGGACTGACACGTTGGATTGTCATCTTCACAGATTGCAGACAGCCAATTTATTATTGTAGATGCAGTTAAATTACTGTAATTATCTCCATACCTTTGCACTGAATAACTACATTTATTTGCTGGTATTTCACCTGCTGAACATAAGCAGCAGTATACCGAGCATGATTAGAATCAAGTGAAGCTGCACGGGAATTGTTACTATTTTCACAACTACTTTTACTTGATAAGCTGCCGTATGTTGGAACACACTTTATTAAATAAAACTTTACACTGTTTGCGTTTCAGCTGGACCCCCCAAGAGCACGAACACATTTAATGTCTCTAACAACAAGAGCTTTATTCAGCCAGATTTCAGAGATGTGTTTGGGCTGGTTCAAACATCTGTCAGCGAGTGTGTAACTTGAATTACGACAGACTAGTTATATGTGTCAGCCTGTGCAAGTGTGTCTTTCAGAAACCTTATATTCACATAAAGATAAGACAAAAATATGCATGACAAGGGATGAAATTACACGATTAAAATATTGGTAGCAAAATTATCTTTATCAATAGGGATCCAATTGCAACAAGAAGCGCTATAAATCACCTTGCAGCAGTAAAGGTAAATAATAAAGTAAAATAGCAAAACAGAATGCTTTACAGTTGATTATAGCATAAATAACACCAGATCTATATGATTATAATTATTCAACTTAAACTACAAAACATAAAAACTAGAATCAGTTTTGCTGCACATTAACCAAAATAAATAGAAGATATATTTAACTTTAATTCATTTCAATAATTTTAATTTCAGATAGTTACAAATAAAACATTTATACATTTATTTAGTTTAATTTAAAAGTAAAAACTACTGGATGTTAACTTTAAATACATATTATATTGTGAATATTATGTATATACTCTATATGTACAGTTGAAGTCAGAATTATTAGCGCCCCTTTGATTTTTTTTTCTTCTTTTTTAAATATTTGCCAAATTATGTTTAACAGAGCAAAGAAATTTTCACAGTATGTCTGATAATATTTTTTCTTTTGGAGAAAGTCTTATTTGTTTTATTTCGGCTAGAATAAAAGCAGTTTTTAATATTTTAAAAGCCATTTTAAGGTCAATATTATTAGCCCCTTTAAGCTATTTTTCCCCTGATAGTCTACAGAACAAACCATCATTATACAATAACTTGCCTAATTACCCTAATCTGCCTAGTTAACTAGTTAAGCCTTTAAATGTCACTTTAAGTATAGAAGTGTCTTGAAAAATATCTAGGCAAATATTATTTACTGTCATCATGACAAAGATAAAATAAATTAGTTATCAGGAATGAGTTACTAAAACTATTATGATTAGAAATGTGTTGAAAAAATCTTCTCTCTGTTAAACAGAAATTGAGGAAAAAAATAAACAAGGGGGCTAATAATTCTGACTTCAACTGTATATGATCACAAAAAACAACTATGTTCCTGTAAATAAAAATGAGCTAACTTAAATTAAAATAATATACAACAAAATAATAACTACAATTGTTACTTAGTGATACTTAAGTAACATTAATTATGGTTAATATTTGAGTTATTGCATGTAACTATGCTTAATTTACAATAAGTGCAGATAAAATGTCTACCAATGGCTTTTTTTATACAAATAAAATATTTATACATTTTATTTAGTTTAATTTTAAAAGTAAAAAATTTAAAAATTTTTAAAAGTAAATACATATATATATATATACACACACACACACACACACACATACATATATATATATATATATATAGTTAAATCGTTATTTACAGGAATATAGTTGTTTTTTGGTCATATATATATATATATATATATATATATATATATATATATATATATATACATACATATACAGTATATACAAAAAACCAACTATATTCCTGTAAATAACGATTTAACTCAAATTAAAATTATATACGACAAAATAATAACTACACTTGTTATCCTAAGGTAACACTAATTATGGTCCAGATTCGAGTTATTTCATGTAATTATGCTTAATTTACAATAAGTGCAAGTAAAATGTCTACCCATGTTTTTTTAATAAAGTATTACCAAATTTGATACGCCCTACAATGAAAAGGTGCATCGTACAACTGAATAAAGCCGTTTTCTCGCTATTAAAAGACTGTAAACAGCATAAACAATATCATCTGTCTTCCTCTGGGGTTTAAGACAACAGCTTCCAGTTTTTAAGCCTCTCTTTTATTATGATGATGAAAGCAGGTGCTGATGAATCAGATTTTTAGTAATTCCCCTCAATGAAAACAACTTCAACTCAAACTGGTTTCTCTGGTTTAAATAGAAAGCTTCATTAAATCACAACTTATAGAAGGATCACTTTGTCTGGCAGATATGTCTAGAAATACAAAAAGCACTCTATGATATAAACTAGCGAAGGAGTGATGTATTCTGTTTTATCTCGCTCACTGGGTCGTTTCCCAACCACTCTCTGCACATTCCTCCAGCATGAGTCTGTGTGCTTATAGGAACATGCAGAGCTGCTCAAGACAAAGAGCTTTTCACAAAAAAGAGGGGTGAAAGTCACCCACCCTCCAGCACTTTTCCCAATTCATCAAACTGTGCAGATATCAGACATGAAGAGGTCTGTGATGGACACCTCTGATAAAAACACACTGACAGGGGCATCCATATAAAGCAGATAAAACAGGTCACACAACTCATACATGTGTACATACTGTATTTACTTAAAGGATTAGTTCACCCAGAAATGAAAATTCTGTTATTAATTACCCTCATATTGTTGTAATTTTCCTTCGTTCATCTTCATATTTTAGATTTAGCCTGGTTTCTCTCGAGGTTTTTTTCCTTCACTTAGTCAGTTGGTAAAATTTTTGTTCCTCGCAACTGTCACCACTGGCTAGCTTGGATTGGGACATGTGGAGCTGCGTATCGATGGTGTTACGATCACCAGCAATCTAGTGGCTGCAGATCGCTAAAGGACTACAAATTCGCCATTTCATGGACTACAATATCCAGTCCTGCACCATACACACACAACCGGTTTCTGATCCTGACTGATTAGACTCACACAGCTGATGCTGCTCAAAGACTGATTACAAGAACTATAAAAACAGCACAAACACACACATTGTTGCTGAGTCTTGTTAAACTGTTACGTGAACATTACGCGTTTCCCTTGCCTGTGTACCGATCTTTGCTTTTCCCTGCTTTGCTTTGTTTGTTTATTCCTGTACGCTGCCTGCCTTTTGACCATCTACCTGCTTATTGACTACGATTCTGGATTGCCTGTGTACATCTGTTTGCCCCTGTGTTGACCATTGCTGACCTGACCATCTCAGTATAATAAACCTTGCCCCTCACCCCTGTTGTCAGCGTCACTTCACTGTTACAGATGGATTGCTCTTCAGTGTTTGAAACTTCAGCAATGAAATTTAAAGCACACTGAACTGAACTAAACTGAACTTCAACTCTGAAATCTAGACTTTACTAAAACTTCTATGTTAAGTGGTTTTGACACAAACTACATTGTAAAAGCGCTATATAAATAAACTTGAATTGAATTGAATGCGAGAGCTCTGTCATCCTCTATGTACAGCAAGGGCCGTGAGATGTTCAAAAAAGAGAACCAAAAACAGTCAAAACATTCAATGTGACTTCAGTGGTTCAACTGTAATCATATGAAGCTCCAAAAACACTTAGATGTGCAATAAAACCCTGTAAAATGAGTTTGCTTGCCACTAAGTCAAAAGCTCAAACACGCAAACATCACAATGCCCATGGTAAATGCGCACCAGGGTCTGTTTCATAAAAGTGGTTAAGAAAAGCGGGGATTAAAAAAAAAACCTGACTTCAGTGAGCCCAACGTCCATGCTTAAATTGGTTCCATAACAACAAGTTGAAGATCATTTGATCTAACTAATCTGAGTTCAGTTTAAATAATCTAGATAACTGCTCGTGCACGCTACTGTTGCGAAACCCTGAAGGTCGAGCATGGATGTGTTGATTATGTTGTGTGCTACCATGGCAACTACGAGAAATGAACGAGCTCAGAAATGAGACACAGCTGTTCACAGCGAGTGAGCCGCGTTGGTTTTAAACATATAATAATTTAAACATAATAATCAAAAACTACAGCTTGCAACAAAGCAAGAGAGTAGCTGACATGAAAATGCAGATCGTCTCAATTAAAAAAATAGACCATTATCTAGGCCTATTAACGTTAAATTAAATGTCGCAATAGATTGAAATTGTGCTTGACTGCACGTGCGTGCAAGAACACGTGTGTTTCGCGGCCGTGAGAAAATATCTTCATATTAAAGTGAGGCTACTGCTCGGCCCGGATCCACCACCCAATTATTCCACTTAGGGTTTACAGCTAGAGCTTTAAAGTCATTCTTTAAGAAATGTAGCCTACTTCTTTATATCAGTCGGTGCTTTCTTAATATACTGTATTTTCTTTAATAAATTTTGTAATTCATATACATATATAGGCAACGCAGTGGCGCAGTAGGTAGTGCTGTCGCCTCACAGCAAGAACGTCGCTGGGTCGCAGGTTCGAACCTCGGCTGGGTCAGTTGGCATTTCTGTGTAGAGTTTGCATGTTCTCCCTGCGTTCGCGCGATTTCCCCCAAAGGCCAAAGACATGAGGTACGGGTGAACTGGCAGTCCAAAGACATGCGGTACAGGTGAATTGGGTAGGCTAAATTGTCCGTAGTGTATGAGTGTGAATGATTGTGTGGATGTTTCCCAGAGATGGGTTGCGGCTGGAAGGGCATCAGCTGTGTAAAAATGTGCTGGATAAGTTGGCTGTTCATTCCGCTGTGGCGACCTCAGATTAATAAAGGGACTAAGCTGACAAGAAAATGCATATATAGCAAAGTACACCCCTCACAGATCAATATTTTAAATTATTATTTTCTACAGGATGCTTTACAAAAATATCTATGTGCATATGCATTAAATTATTCACTACAAAAGGAAAATTTGGAACTAATCTAACAACAAATGAACTGAAGCTCACAGTCCAAAAATAAGTACACCCAAATTAATATGTTGAGGGAAAATAAGTAAAATTTTAATAAACAGGAAAAAAAAAATCAACATCAACATTAAAATAATGAGTTGAAATGTTGTAGTTTGTATTTGTTTTGTTTGCAATAACTTATTTTAATTTAAATGTATTATCGTTCTATTCTTAAAGATGTTTGGTATATATATATTTACTATTAAGTGACTAAAGATTTAATCACAATCAAGAGGTTAAGTGAAATAAAATGGCATCAAATTACGGCAGGCGAATGTTATCATTACTTTGATTAAGTTTGAACTTGACCCCGGACCAGGCTAGTTTCCCAGCATAAGTTGCTATAGTAACTGAATTCGAACTATAGTAAATTTGATTTATGAAACAGAATCCGCCATTAATAAACCTGAATTACCAAAATAAGCCTGGCTTATTCTCTAAGCTTGGTTTATGGAATAGCCCCCAGGGCCTGATGTGGCTGAAGAGAGGACATAGACAGTTTTCATGATTTATTGGTGCAGAAAAGTGTTCTTGGAGCTTCATATGACGACAGTTGATGTCTCATGGAATGTTTTGACAATGTTTCTGTTTCCTTTTGAATGTTTTGTTACTGTTGCTGTCTATGGAAGGCCAGAGAGCTTTCAGATTTCATCTAAAATATGAAGAGGAAACAAACATCTCACAGAATTGGAATGGCATGAATGTGAGTAAAATCCCTTCGAGACCTTTGCTCGTCTTAAAAAACTCAAAATAGGATATTTTGGGTGACAACTTTAAACTCTCATATTCTCAGTAGACAGCAAGGTTCCTGGCTTATTCAAACTGCAGAAAGGACCAAAAAAAAAACATCCTGGGTATGTATCACCGTTTTAGGGTCATGGTTTTGGTACGGTAAGGTATGTGCTATGTTTAGAAAAAACATGGCTACAGACAAATTCAAAGAACAATATATCTATTCACTGGGTAACAAACACCTGACGGTTCAACAGGCTTCCTTGTCAAATTAAAAACATAAGTTATTTCCACCTACAGAAATCAATTAAAACATTTTAACCAAAGACCTACTTACATTCTAGATTACTTTTCACTTGCCATTCTGAACTCAACACACCGAATGATGAAGAAATGTGATGCCAATAACAAGTTTACATACTAAGAGATGATTGGACAGGTCATTGCATGTGAAAAGTAATATAAATCGTACAATAGGCTCAACTCTTTTGCTTTGTTGCAGTTGGTTTTTATCACCAAACCAATAATCGCAGATCACAGGGTGCACCGAACCATGGGAGGTCAACGAGACGACTACATTTTTTACCTAGAACTGTTGCACCCCTACTTCAGTGGTTCATTTGGAAAAAAAAATATTTGTTTGTTTGTTTGTTTGTTTGTTTTATTTATTTAGCACATTTAAAAACAATAAATGTTGAACAAAGTGCTTAACAAATCAACCAACAGACAAAATCTATACATGTACATGTAAACTAAATAAAATTAAATACAACCAAATGCAAGAGACAAAACATGATTTTTTTTTTAAATCACCAAGGAAGAGCAAGACCTGATAAGTAAAGGAAAACCATTCCACAGATGAAGAGCTGCAACAGAAAAAGCCCTGTCTCCTTTTGATTTTAAGCAAGACTTGAGTACAACTAAACTGATTGGGCCAACCGAAGAGGCCTATAGATGAAGTATGCCAGTGGAGAAGCTCACCAATGTAATAGGTGCCAGACCATTCAAACCTTTCAAAACAAATAACAATAACTTGTACTGAATCCAAAATTAGACTGGGAGCCATTGAAGGGATGATAAAAATTGTGAAATACTAGCAAATCTTTTAGTTCCAGTTAAAAGCCTATAGCGGCTGCATTTTGAACCAGCTGCAGGCATACAATTGAAGCATGAGAAACTCCTGAATATAAAGAATTGCAAAAGTCCAATCTGGACATAATAAAGCTGTTAATGATGGTTTCCAAATCCTTAGAAGACAGAAAAGGCTTCAGTTTAGCAATGTACCTTCCTTAATTGATAGAAACCACTTCTGAATGAAACTAAATATTTTCTTTTGTGTTCAGCAGGTCTACTGTTGAACTGTCAGGTTTTTTTTTTATGTTTGTTTTTGTTTTTACCTTTATTAGATAGGACAGTAGAGAGAATTGACAGGAAAGCATGGGGAGTAGAGAGAGGAGAAGGATCAGCATAGGACCGCGAGGTGGAATCGAACTCGGGTCGCCGTGAGCACTGGAGTGCATGTGTCGACGCACTAAACACTACACCACTGGCGCTGACTGAACTCTCAGGTTTTTAATGATAATTTTAATTTTCTGGTGAATTATCCCTTTAAACTATTGTTAACCATCTTTATTGTAAAGTGTTACCAGTAATATGATATTGTATATTGGGGAAAAAATCCCTTGACGGATTAAAGAAAAAACTCTCTCTCAAAAGAGCAAAACTGAACTTCAAAGGCTGCAAACAGTAGCCAGGATTACAATGAACTGTTTATTTTTAGTGTTGCCTTGGCAGCAGCAAATTTAAAACAGAAACTTGACTCATCTATCAAACCAAATTTGGAAAGAAATCCTAAAATGTGTCGACTGCTTACAAACATGCATGTGCTTCAGGCAAAAAGATTGTATCATAAAGACACACACATTGTGAAACAATGGAAAAGATGGATTGAACACAGAAATACAGATAAATGAAATGAAGACAAATGTGCGTGCTAAAAACTACAAACTCATCTACTGTATGACTGTTCTGAATGGAACAACTCGCTTCTATTTCTGCTTTACAGAACTGTTAGTGTTGCAGATCCAGATGTTTGCCAACCACAGTGAGTCACTGCTCGGCCAGAGCTTTCTAATATATGCCAGTTTTAGAACAAATCTGGCAATGGTAACAATTACATTCTGCTGAGCTCCAGCCTATGAAGGATCTTCACTTAAAACACCAATACGCTGTACAGGTTTGGCTATTCTTGTGAGGGACACAATTCTGTAACATTTTCTTTACAAATCACAAATGTTATCAATCATGTCAAAAATAAAGACTTATAGAGACACCAGGGTCATTTTAGCAGCTCAGAAATTGAATCATCTTTACAATTAAACATATTAAAATATATTTTCGGGGCAGCACGGTAGCGCAGTGGGTAGCACAATCGCCTTACAGCAAGAAGGTCGCTGGTTCAAGCCCTGGCTAGGTCAGTTGGCATTTCTATGTGGAGTTTGCATGTTCTCCCTGTGTTTGCGTGGGTTTCCTCCGGGTGCTTTGGTTTCCCCCACAGTCCAAACACATGCGGTACAGGTGAATTGAATAAGCTAAATTGGCCATAGTGTAAGTGTGAGTGTGTGTGGGTGTTTCCCAGTGTTGGGTTGCGGCTGGAAGGGCATCCGCTGCGTAAAACATGATTGGACTTCATTCCGCTGTGGTGACCCCTGATTAATAAAGGGACTAAGCTGAAGAAAAAAAATGAATGAAAAATATATTGTCAGATCAAAGCCTATTTCAAATATATATAAATATGCAATTAAAGGGAATCTATTACTCAAATAAAGAAAACAACACAAGGGCTGCGTCCGAAACCGCCTACTACTCAGTAGGTACTACATTTGAATTTAAATGTACTACTCGGCCGTTGGAAAAGTACGCTCTATTCAGTGTGAATGGGAGAAGTATGAATGGAATCCGGACACGAACCCTACCTGCGTCAGTTACGTCGCTTCTCTCCCATTCATGAATTCTCTCGCGGGGCATCATGGGATAGTGCAGCGTGCATGGGATGCGCACTTCAGAATCTCACCGGAAGTAGTAAGTCATCCGGGTACTTCTCACATACTGATTTTCGAATTCTATGAATTCAAACACACTACTCGGCTCGCATACTGATTTTAGCGTACTGTATATAGTATGGAAGTATGCAGTTTCAGATGCAGCCTATCTTAAATGAAATAGAATATATTTAAAATACCAAAACATGTTATAAAATCTAAATTAAGATGTGAAAAATACGGGTTTTTTTTTTAAACATTATAGTAAATAATAATAACAAACAACAATACTCACATACACACACACACACACACACACACACACACACACACACACACACACACACACACACACACACACACACACTTGGGACTTTCCATAGACGTAATAATTTTCCTAATGATTCTATTTCCCTATGCCTAAACCCAACTAACAATCTGCATTTTTATATTATATACAAAATACTTAAATCTGTGTTTTTTCTTAGGTTTCTTCCATTGTTTCAAT
>LR812535.1:30717281-31008248 GCA_903798195.1 Danio kyathit | reverse complement strand
TTTGTCCCAAACAATGTAAGCAATATAAGGCACACACACACACACACACACACACACACACACGGTTTGTTTTTGTGATTTGGCGGGGATTTCTTAGATTTCCATTGTTTCAATACTGTACAAACTGTATTTTCTATTGCCCTACCCCAATTAGGCATGGGACGAAAAGGTCAAGATTGTAAAACCAGCTGAATTTTCTGATACACTATTTGGTATATGTACCGTTTTATTGCGACTATTTTATTTAGTTTTTTAGGGCTACAGTATCTCCAGCAGAAAATGACACTCCACATCAAAAGCTACTGTTCCATAATATTTTAAATGTTTCTTAAAATAACATATATTGTGTTCTACTGATGAAAAGTTGTTGTTTTGTTTTTTTTACCCAGACATTTAAAAAGAACTTATTTTAGAGCAGTAATCACAATACTGTGATACCGTGAAAATGTTATATTTTTTATCCAAGGTTATCATACTGCCACAATCTTATACACATATTTCCTAGCTAAAAACTCATTCTGTATGATTTCTAAATCTTTTGAAAAATGGGAACATGGGCAATGTCCTCAAAAGTCACATTCTCCTTGTAATACCCATGTCATACAAGTTTGTGCCTTGATATGTGACAAAAACATGCATGCACACACACACGCACACACACACACACACACACACGCGCACACACACACGCACACACTGTAAACAATGCTGGGTTTCACACAATCGATTTGTGTTGGGACATGAAGGAATTAAGTTAACTTCTTAGTTTTTACAAATTGAAGTAGATTGAACATAAAACAAAGATGAAATCTTAAGAATTGTGTTGTTTCAGATCATTTTAAATAAGTAGTTTGATCAAGCAAATTAAAATAGTTTTGAGTGCAGATTACCAAAACCTGGCTATCAACTCTTTAGTATTTACTTTTGTTCTAAAAAAATCATACAGAAATAAAACAATAAAGATGCTAGGGTGAACTATTACTTTTTTATTAGCATGGATTTTTTAATGAAAAATAAAAGTATATATCAAATATATTATGATTATAATTTTTTCAGTATTTTAAAAAAAACTATATAGATATGTTTAACATATTAACAATTTACTTTTGCTTTTTATTTTTGTGCTCTGTTAGCATGTTTAGGTCAGGACAACAAAGCTTCCAGCAACATCAGTCATCATCATGAAGAGCTGAATTTCTCTCAACCCTCACCTGCAACAAACATGCGGACGCACACGCACACACCCTGCCCGCAGGCAATTTTAACCGTGGAGCTCACAGCAGCTCTTTCTTATTTCCAACTGATCAGTGTTTCCACACAGTGTGGCCATAAACAGTTTGGCTCAACATTTTAATATTCTAAAAAGGCAAATAAACCCTCTGTGAGTCACTTTTCTTTTTCAAACAGTCAGAGCTGCCAAATATATACGTAAATACATGTACACAATCTGCTTCTGATTCACACAGGATCATTAACATTTTCACTCATCACACGGCTTTTCAGAGACTTTGATAGATGAATCCCTTTTTTTGAAAGCTGAATATTTGTATATTTTCGCCAAATATTTTATGCAATTTGAACAATAATGTACAAGACAATAATGTCTTGGCAATATGAAAAATAGAAACTTTGGGAACGAGTTTCAAGGTTAATGTTTTAAAACAGTTTTGTGATGATATTATATATATTCTCTACTTTCAAACAAAACCAGAACATATTTTATGCATTTTAGACATTTATTAACAAAACAATGATGTTTTGGCAGCATGAAAAATAAAAAGGTTAATGTTTCGAAACTATTTTGTGATGAAAAATAGTGATGTTTCTGCATATGATGCGTTTATACTGCATGTGTGCATAATCTGAATGCATTTTGTAGTTTTGTTACAAAATGACATCGGCATCTACTGATCTGGCATGCATAATATTCAATCATTCATTTTCTTTCCGGCTTAGTCCCTTTATTAATCAGGGGTCGCCACAGTGGAATGAACCACCAACTTATCCAGCATATGTTTTACGCAGCGGATGCCCTTCCAGCTGCAACCCATCACTGGGAAACACCTATACACACTCATTCACACACATACACTAAGGACAATTTTAGCTCACCCAATTCACCTATACTATATATCTTTATACTGTATATCTATATATAACACATATATCTATATATCTTTGGACTTATGGGGGAAACCGGAGCACCTGGAGGAAACCCACGCAGACACGGGGAGAACATACAAACTCCACACAGAAATGCCAACTGACCCAGCCGAGGCTCAACCCAGCAACCTTCTTGCTTTGAGGCGACAGCACTACCCACTGCGCTGCCATGCATGCATAATACTGTTTTCCTAATAGTATCTGTGTGAATGATGATCATTCTGTTGTCATCTGACTGTACATAAAACATTTCAAACATGCTAAAGAAATGTTTCAGGTTTTAGTATAAAGTTGTCATGTAAATATACCAAAAAACAAAAAGAAAACATTGGAACATACTTGACAGATCTATAAAGACAGTTTGCTTGTTAGTTAAATGAACATTCGTTGAGCATATTGGCTGATCAATCCATGAAAATGAATATAAATCTTTAGTAGAAGAGTGATCAATTCAGATTAAGCAATGCAGCATAATACATTTAATTTGTCTCAATAACTTATCAAAGAAAGGCTCTGTGTTTCTAATGCTTTCAGTTCTGAAGACTGTGACACTTGCTTACAGTAGCAGGAAATACTTGCCAGTCCTCTTCGTCTGTATGCTCTTTACTTCCTTCAACATTTGCCTTTAACAAATTCCATACATTATAATTGAATGATCACATTAAAGCAGACTGCCATTACATCTCTCCTTAATCATCTGTTAAATGCAGAGGGGCCACATGTTTATTTAGTATCAACTACAAAGTAAACATTTACATTTGTCCATTAAATTGGTTCTATATGACAAATTTAAAAAAATTTAAAAAAAAAGACTGATTTCGTCCAACTGAACCAGTTTTTAATCCTGGAGTGATGCCAAATATTATTTTGCTTAATCATACGATCGTAAATTAAAGGTGCCATAAAAGAAAAAAAACTGTATATTCCTAGGTATAGCTGAC
Organism: Danio kyathit; assembly: GCA_903798195.1. NCBI lineage: Eukaryota > Metazoa > Chordata > Actinopteri > Cypriniformes > Danionidae > Danio > Danio kyathit. Next base: position 31,005,144 of record LR812535.1, on the reverse strand, counting down.
TAACAAGAGTTCAGTACATGGTACACCTATGTTTCCTCATTCTCATGTAAATCCTGTGAGTAAAACATTCCGGTGAAAAACAGGCCAATCCAAACAAAACACTGACTGTGATAATCCACAGTGTTGAAATTACTTTCTTTCCTAGTGAGATTACAAATCCTCCCTCCCTTTTTTTCTACATTTACCACAGTTTATATTCCCAATGTATGGGGGACTCTTATTTTGAAAACGGGACATGCATTAATAAGCTCTGGGTAAATTTAGGTAAAACGGATTATGCATTTATTCACACCAAAGAGACATGATATCCGTTTAACTGTATCTTTTGTTAGTTTAATGTGTGTATATTGTGAAATTTTCCATGTACATTTGTAATGAGGCAACAGACACATGCAAACGTTTGTAATAATGTAAACTGTTGAATAAGTGTTTTTATGAATCATGACATTATTGCACCATGTCATATCACTCTTTATAAAACTCATCTGCTTACATGGAAGTTTAAACTAATTCCTGCCTGTGTTTTATAGACATTAAACCCATCTCTAAATACATCTCTGTCAGTCTTTTTTTGTCAGGACTAATGTAATTCATTACATGTTGGTCTTCCACAAACTTCATTAGCACGGATGTGACGACTAGACTAATAACAGGCACCAAAAACTTGTTTATATTTCATCAATCTTAGCATCCCTTCATTTGCTCCCTGTTGTTTTTACAATTCTGTTCACGATTTTACTTTTTGTTTTCAAAGCTCTGAATGGGCGAGCTCCTTATATTTACGAACGTATTAATTTGCATTCTACTCCTAGGTTTTTCAAGTAGGCTAGTAAAGCTTTATTAGAGGTCCCTTGCTCACAACTTAAACTGACAGAGACAGAAGCCTTTGCCAGTCGATGCATGCTCCATGTTTATGAAACCACTAGACATTAGGGACATTATTTTATTATTTTTAAGTCCAGGCTTAAGACACGTTCTTATTCTATCACTTTCCCCAGGCTATTCATCTTCAGTGTGTAATTCTTACTGTTAATACTTTTATTTTATGACAACTTTTATTGTTATTTTTATTCTGCTTTTTGAATGTGACGTATTGGTTTTTTTCAGCACTTGGTCAGTACAAAGCTGAAGATAAATGTCCTTTATAAATAAACTCTACTTACCTAACTACGTATAGTCTTGACTTAGCCTATATTTCATCCACAACACATAACTTGAAAGCAGTTATGGACAGATAATTCACTTTAGAGCAGCACGATACTGGACAAAAACTGACATTGCGATATTTACGTTATTACGTCATACGCTAATTTGCATATTACTGACCTCATCGCGTTCTACCATTTCTGTTTGTTTAACAGCCTATGGTAAATAAATGGGGTATTTTATATTCGCACTACGCTTTATGTAAGCTTGTCAATTTAACTAAATGTATTGCTGTTTGAATACAGTATATCATTATAGATGAGTAGGGAATTTGCAGTAATCTCTCAGACGTAATATACTCAGACAAGTTCTGAAACTCTCTCTTAAAACATCTCTGATTGTGCAACAAGCATAAACGGTCAAATTAAATTGTTAAAATAAAGGAGAAGCAGATCGGGTTGACTGTACAAGGGAAATACCTTCAAACTGCCACCTGTTCTAAATCATTTGCCGTCGGTACGCTGAGAGGTGCTCTGCTCTCAGGCTGCAGGGGAGGCTCGTTGAGAAGAGTAGGGACGGTACAGTAATGGACAAACGACAGTATATAAAAATCGCCAGTAACACACAAAAAAGTCGCTAGATTTGTCGCTAGTCGCTTTTTTGAAAGTTTGTCGCTAAATTGGCAACACTAGCGCAAACTGAAGAGCGGGGAGCGGGAGGAGTGAGAGGTTTAGGGAGATGGGGGCGCGCGAACTGTAGCGCGCGACCGTCACCGGAAGAGCACAAGCGCCAAGTTTCAGCCCGGACTGTACCAAAATGCTGAGGAGCGGGGGGCGGGGGAATTCCGGGAGTTTACCGGGAGACAGACCAATACGGGAGACGGGTCTGAAATACGGGAGACTCCCGGGAAAAACGGGAGTGTTGGCAGGTATGCCTAAAAACACATCCATCTTTCACTCTATTTTAGGGTTAAACTTTGTGATGACCCCACAAATCACATGTCCTGAACTGTGATGCTGATCAACTATAATCTTAACTTGACATTGCTGATCTTGCGACGTGACTATTGTAGATTCACACATTGCGATATGTGCTGAAACTACATATTGTGCAGCCCTAATTCACTTAGTCCTAATGTGAACCTGCTCTTCACTTGAGTTTTTGCCAAAAAGCATCTACTCAATTTCTTCAAATATTTCTTGACAACTAAAGAGTGATCATTTTGCACACGTGTATTTCAGAAAGCTTCACAACCCTTCCAAATAAGGTAAAAACAGCTTCCCATCCTACAAGTAAATCAGTTTTTAAATATTTGAAATATTTTACAAAACTGTTTGTGCAGTTTTTATTTCACTTACCTACAGTAAGCAACATACCATCTATGCCAGACCTGGGCATTTTACGGCTCGTGGGCCACATGTGGCCTGCTGGACTTCTTTGATTGGCCCGTGTTAAGTATTTATCATTCAGTATTTAAACAGGGCATTGCAATGCGCAGGGTTGATATTGCAAGTCAACAAAAAGGGACTTTCACATATAGCGTCTTTTGCGTGCTCAGTTTCGTTATTTCAAATGGAGACACGCGGGTTCAGCGGTCAAATAGAAAGGGATTCACATGTGGTGTCACGTTCTCATTTTCCAGGCGCCGCAAGATGGAAAAAACCCCAAATCAAAACATTTCAGTGCCGCGAGAGAACCACGAGTCATGTGACAGGAACCAACCAGGCATTTTCACACTTTGTATGGAATTACACAGTAATAAATGTATATTATCTCAGATCAACGGCTTAACAAATCCAGAAACAGATCCTCTCTCAGTGATGATCATTACATCACATATCCACCTCACATTCAACCTGACTTCAGTGCACACGCTCAGCCCAACCCAGGGTAGAATTCTCTCACTGAACATAAAAAACAAAACAAAACAAAACAAAATAAAATAAAATAAAATAAAATAAAATAAAATAAAATAAAAAATAAAAAAAAGGTGAAGCAATCAAACAAACAACCCCGTGGCATTTATATGAAGTTGATATTGTGATGCTGGTCTTTAAAATACTTTTTTTTGTAAATTTAATTCTTTTTTTAAACTTTAGAGTTTTTATAAATGTTTATTGAATAGTTTCACAGAATGTTTATTTTTTTAAACATATTAACTGTATTGGTCTGGCTCTCTAAAACCACCCGAGTCTAATGTGGCCCCTTGGAAAAATTGATTGCCCACCTCTGATCTATGCAGATATCAGAGAACAATTTAAACAATGTATCGATGATTTCTGAGACACCTTTAAGTTTAACAGACTCACCGAAGAGCACCAGGTGCAACGGCAAGGATTTAGCATGGAAGAGCATGCCCAAAATTACAATTAACATGTTACATGTGCAAAAATTGAATTGTTATTTTAAGCTCATGTGTTGATGTGCTTCTGATGACATAGATGTGACTGGGAAACAGCAGGAACTATAAAACAAAATCTCTTCATTGTGCTTACTAATTATGAAAAGATAGTTATAAAATTTAAATGAGCAATTAATTAATGATAATGCAGCTAAAAACAGATTCAGCTATTTTAATCACCTTCAAGTCTTCAAAGATCTACAGTGCTCAGCATATATAAGTACACCCCTCACAAATCTCTCTTTTAAATTTGTATTTTTAATAGGAAGCTATACAATATTATATTTGTGCATATACATTAGATTGGTCAGTACTGAAGCCAAATATGGAGCTTATTTAACAAAATAACTTATGATAACGGTCCAAAAACAAGTACACCCAAATTTATGCTATAGAAAAATATTAAATACAAATAGAACATTAAAGAAGATTTTTAGCTGAATCAGTGGTCCTTGGTGATTCATAAAATGCAAGTCAGCCGCTAGCACTTAAATAGTCAGACACATACAGGCAAAACAAAACAAAACATCAAGGACCACGGTTTTAGCTAAAAATCTTCAATAGTCAAAAGTCACCTACAGATGAACTACTCCTTTAACACGTGCAGGAAGAAACCTGTTATTGAAATAAGCAGATGTCTCGTTTCCAAAAAGTCAAAGGTGAAGACTAAACTAGTCATGCAAAGTCTATCCGCTTAAAAAAACAGAAGCCTGTTTGTCTATTCAACAGCATGTTCTCGACATCAAATCAAACAAAGCTCGTCATCAAATGAGATTACGCAAAATGAAAAGTGCTACTATAAACTGTGGTACTATAATGCACACTGCTGTTTCTTGTCAGATTTTGCTTTTGTGTACAAACTCTTGATTGTTCAACACAAACAAAGCTTGGTTAGAGTTGTGGGACTGTTTTGGGGAGTGTTTTGTACGCTGGCTTAAGTCTTTGGCAAATAGCTCTTAAAAACACAGAGACGATCAGCTAAAATACAGATTCAGCAGTGTTGTGCGAGCTCAAACTGGTGACGTACAGAACTGTCCTTCCACTATGTTATCAGATACAATTCAGAAATATCTGCAGGATGTCCTTCTATTGTCTACTGCACACATACTATATACTGTCCACAACATTGCCTTATTTAAAGATCTGTGCATAAGTTAGATAAATAAAAACTTCTTATACACTTCACTCAATGTTGCTCACACCTAATAGTTGATATTGAACAAATAAAAAATAAGTAAAAAACTTTACAGTGCTTGAGAGCAGTAGTTCATATACATGCAATACAATAAACACAAGAAACTATCACCTCAAATTCAAAAGAAAATGTTAAGGACAAGTTCAGGATTTCTAATGTGGACTTTTTAAATTATCTACAGGTTAGATTTTTTTTTTGACAAAATATAGAAATTACCTAGGAGGATTTGGCATTTCCCCAGTTGAATCACTTCTGGCCATTGATAAGCAGGTCAAATGTATCACACGGCGTGTCTATAACACCCTTTGTAATATTAAAACTGATAACCTAAGTGTAAATAAGAAGCTGATCTGGGTATTGACAATGATTCCCGGCTGGATCTATGTAGCAACCCTCTTGGTGTGTTTGCCTCAAATTCTGCTTTGGAAAGACAATTAAAAAATTTACATAGACTGTTTATTACACCTGAGGTTAGACATAAAATGAATCCAGGTCTGTCTGAGCTGTGTGTGAAATGTAAATCGAACATTGGATTTTTCTATCACTGTATGTGGAGTTGTCCTCTTATATAGCATTTCTGGAATTCGATTAGACTGCAGCTTAACCCCATCTTTAAATGTACATTTCAACTGGAAGCAAAGACTTGCTTAATGGGTCTCAATGATGATATACCTTATAATTTTCAGAAAAGAGACATACTTTTTTGTTTACTTTGCTCCCAGTTTAAATCAATGGCTGCTTGCAGTCTGCAACATAAACCCACTTAAAGTTTTCTCCACAGCTATGAAGAACAAACCTTTTCTATTTTATCGAACCTGGAACCTTTTCTTTGATTATCTAGGAACCTCTAAGTCTCAAAGACTAAAAGCTTGTCTGTTAAACTCAGCCTGGACAAAAGAAAATGTAATATCCCTTTTTGTAATATAATTTTGTATCTTATGTCATTATTATTTTTTTATTATTAATATTTATTTAATTAATTACAAAATTATTTTTATTTATTATTATTTTTATTATATTTTTTCATGTGGGGGTCAGAATTCAAATGACATGTATGATACATGTAACTCGTTTTACTCAATGTAATTTTCTGACATGTTTTTGCACTAAAAAGTAAAAAATATATATATTTGGAAAAGAAAATGCTAATGAAATGTGCATATATTTAAATGTTAGCCTATTTTTGGACTTTTATGACTTTATTTACATTTCTTTATTTAAACCATTAAACAAGTGTTTATTGTTTGTTGTAATTTCGCATTCTCAGTGGTATTTTACTAGCCTATATTTTCCTAACTGTAATCATTTTTATATGTCAACACAAATAAAGACACATATCTAACACAGACAGCATGTTAAATATTCTTGCCACTGTTACACAATAAAAATGAGGGAGGAGGTGCTTAATTGTCATGATTCAAATAATGCTTCATTGATGAACAACAATAGGCTTCATTATCTTTATGCAAAATATAGTTATACATCTCAGCTGAAAGACAGGTTTGCGAGAACCACATCACAATATAAATGTATAATCAATCAAACGTCAATATATATGAATCATTTCTAACTGTTATGTACACGAACAAGGGATTTAGACCTTATATTATTGTTTGTTAATGACTTACTATAGAAAGCTACCCTATCATTACTTGGTTTAAATTGGTCTCGTAGTCAGATTTTTTGGTAAATATTAGTTTGTTTATGTGTTTAATGACTAAAACTACGGACACTAAATAATATCAGTCACTGTGGACTTGAGGAAAGATTCCAGCATATGGTGCTCATTCAAAAATTCCCATAACAGATATTTGGGGAAAAAGATCACCAACATTGTGTTTTTAGTTCATTGTGAGTGTTTTTAGTTCACTCACCTGTTGTTGAACTCTGAGTCCAGATCTCCGGTACTGTGAAGAAACTCTAAGTCTTTATTCCTCCTTTTGGACCTCCAGGTGGGGAAGCGCTTCCTCTTTTTCTCGCTGGGGCTGGTAGGGAGTGAGTCCGGGTATGAGGTGCCATCTCTGGGGCTCGACGGTAAAGTTACCGATAAACCTCTGAAACTCGCGCTCTCGTCTTCGGGTGAAGTCACCAAGTGACCCTCAGTCCTGTCAGCATCCCTGCGTTCCTTAAAAGACTTTGACTTCCCAAACAGCTTCCTAATTTTGGACTTTGATGCGCTCATGACTGAATATCAACGATATGTACAATTTACAAGGTAAGTGTCCCCTTCAGCCTGATGTAGTTGTCAAAAAGTGCGCACGCTTTGTTTGGCGCGCGCTAGAGGTTCGGTGTTGTTCACGCACTCCAGGAGCTTACCAGCGGGGACTGGGCGGAGCGCGCAATTCAGCTTTGAACTTCGTGGATACTTTCTCTTTTTAACGCCAGACGTTTTTAAAGAAAAGAAGTTGGTTCTAAAGTAATATCTCACATCTAACGTAATATACTGGAACTGGAATCTCCAGACATCTAGCTTGTTTTACGTTTTTTCCAAAACTTACTGTGCTCCTTTAATTAAAACCAATCCCCGTGCGCAAACTACTGTATGTTCTTTGAATGTAAAGAAGTTACAGCGCAACCTGGCGGTTTTAAGTAGGCTATATTTAAAGAAATCAGAAATTCGCAAATTATAGCAAAATATAGAAATATTAATGTTACAATTAATGTCTTTTTTACATTCTAACTTTTTTACAACAATGAATCATTTACCCCAGTTCATTATAAACTTTAAAGGACAGTTCATCCAAAGATGAGAATAACCTTATTTAACTCTCCCTCATGAGGTTTTAAACCTTTATGAGTCTCTCTTCTGTTGAACACACAAAAAAACACATATTTTGATGAATGCTGGTCGTTGGCACCCATTGACTATTAAATCAATAGGTGTCAGCTACCAGCATTTTCTAAATATTTTCTTTTGTGTTTAACAGAAGAAACTCAAACAGATTTTGAATGAGTGAAGAGTTAAATGTTAAGTGTTAATAATGTCAGAATTTACAATTTTGGGTGAACTATCCCCTTAAACAAAACAATAGCTTTACAACATTTATATATCGTTTTTCCATATACAAAGCATAACATGTAACATCCACAGATTTTTTTCAAATTCAAATGAGTGGTATATCTGTTAACACTAGTTAATGCACTGTGAAATAACAACAACTGTGTTTTTATTAACATTTAAAAGACGAATGTAAACTGCTAAGATTAGCTAAAGTATTATTTAAGAAGTGACATTTTTAGGGAAACCATTTAAAAAAAAAAAAACCCCTTTAATATTTGAAAGTGGGAAATACCAAACCAATATCAAAGGATGATTAAAAGCAGACCCCCATGTAAATCTCAATATCTCACTCACTCATTCATTCATTTTTCCTTAGTTTCTTATATATCATGGCTCGCCACTGCGGAATGAACCGCCAACTATTCCAGCAAATGTTTTACACAGCGAATGCCCTTCCAGCCACAACCCAGTATTGGAAAACACCCATACACTCTCACATTCACACACACAATCATACGTTTAGGATGATTTTGTTTGCTCAATTTACTTACAGAGTATGTCTTTGGACTGTGGGGGAAAACTGGAGCATCCTGAGGAAACCCATGCAAACACAGGGAGAACCAATCATATCTCATAATTTAGTGAGATATTACTGGTTGATTTTATTTATTCAAATGATTTTTATGTATCAATCCCTCACTAAACAATGAATAAATTTAGTCATGCATGCTCATCCTGAAATTTGTTGTATCTGTACGTCATTCAAAGCACCCGTCTATACCATTTAAGAGGACTGACATGAACATATTGTCCCAGATGGAGAAAACAACAACAACAACAACAACAACATGCACTTATCAGTCAGCATATGCTGGAAAAGTGACACTCCAATAATTACAGTAAAACAGTATTTGTATTTTACACTAAAATAACTCACTCCAAATTTGTCATAGCTGCCAGCAGTTTATTTAATGAGATTGCGATGGCAAATGGCAAACATGCAGTGTTTTTATAGTTAATGTCAAACCTGTTTCTTGTATACACACATACAGGTCCAATCAGAAATCTACAAAGAGCAATGTTTTAACATTCGGCTTCTCTGAGAGAAAGAGATATGGGCTGAACCGTTTGGAGGGAGAATCTGTCCACAAAAAAAAAAAAAAGAAAAAACCCCACAACACTAAAACAAACAAAACCACATCACCCACGTGACGCATTCATGCGTGCTTTAAAGGCACAAAGCTGAAAAACAATTAAAAATAGTGGCACTTGTCCAACTTTCTAATAATGTGCCAACGATCTCTTTAACTGAACTCAAAGTGAACTGGTCGGCTGCCTTAAAAAAAAACCTCCATTTTCACTCAACCCACCAAATCCATTAAAGGATCAGCACGAGTAAAAGAGTGGAAAAAGGAAACAACCACCCCACAACACAATCTTCCCGTTATTGTTCCCACACGGCAGCAATTCCCTCACTTCCAACAGCAGACAGAAACATCTTAAACTGCGCCTTCTTAAATGTTGTATTTGTGTTGTCATTTAATGATGAATGGGTTTTTTGCTACCTTGAGATAAAAGGCCAGAGATGCCACAGGTCAGTGTCATTCCACTACATTCAATGTAAGAATGTATAAAACTGCTGAAAAACCAACAATTATTTCTCAATCGTCAAAAGAATTTGAACATATGGCAACCAAATTCTCATTTACAACTATTATTAATATCCTTCTCCAAATAAGAAACCAATCTTACATTCAACGTTGTAACATAAAATCAAGTTTCCCGCTGAGCCTTTAAATGTTTTATTAACCTGCGAAGGCTTTAAAGCTATTCCATGTATATGGTCATCTTTCTCTGAAACCATTGCTTATCTTAAAAAAAAACAATTAATCTTCTTTAAGTGAGATGCCCTTTATCAAATTAAGCCAATTTTCCTTTTTTAAAAAAAACAAACAAACATTTTTGCTACTATTCAAATAGGTAAGGACACTTCATGTGAAGTGCGAGTGATGTAGTTCTACCCCGAGAGCTACACAGGCATTTCCCTTCATGTGTTTCGAGCAATGGGATGAGGTCATGATAATCCAGCACTCTAAATATTAGATAATGAATCTAGAGTGAATAAGGCAGATCTATAGAGTCTCTTCATGTATCTATGATCTCAGTAAAAGAGGCCTTTCCTTCATCAAAAGGCCACAGTCGCTGCAAATGTACTACATAATATGCAAGGTGCCATTTCTGCAAACAACTGATGACTAATGTGAATATGATATGAACTTCATATGAAAGTATCAACAAAAGTCAGTTCTAAGCACTTCATTTCAAATGTCAATAGAGGGTCTTTTGAGACTTCGTCGTGTGTGTGCAGAGTGCTACACTGCTCTCTAAATAAACACTGGAGCTTTCAACACTGTTCAAATGCGTTTACATAGAAACAAAACAGAAAAACGCTTCATAACTGTTCACTTGGCAAGCTTAGAAAAAGCATCTCGTTCATATTTTAAATTCAGAATAAAACAAAAAAGCTGGTGAACCCACTCTGTTATTGCTACATAGTGTGGGTGAGAGGAATAGATATGCATGAGCCACATGCTCACACGCTATTAGCCATCGATACACCGACAGTATCTGGCACTTCCTGCATTAACACTTAAAAAACCAAATGTGAAAATCTTTCCGCCGCACTGAAATTTAAAGAGTTGTCCTAAGAGCTGTAATGGGGAGGGAGAAATCATGCATTGGGTATTTAATCTAAATAAAAGAGAAGGAAAAAAGGAGTCTGTAGCTTGTTTTTTCTCTTTCTCGTGTGAAGGAAAATAAACAGTCCCAGCGCAGGGAGTTGGGTGGAGGAGATTTAGCCATTATTTGACGAGCCGTTTTGCTACGTCAGCGTAGGCAATCTCGATCTCCTTGTCACTGGGACATGTGTTGGTGAACTCTTCGCGCTTGTAGGCATTGTTCAGGTACCTCCAGATGCCCGTCAGGTCTTTAGGGATCTCAAAGCCTCTGTACTTTTTTGCCACCACCTGTAAAACAAAAAAGAGAATGTTATGTGGTAAATCTTCCAACCAATTTTGTATGAGTGTGTTTTTTTATAAACTGAAACCATTGCTTATCTTAAAAAAAAACAATTAATTTTCTTTAAGTGAGATGCATTTTATCAAAAAAAAAAAAAAAAACATTTTTGCTACCATTCAAATAGGTAAGGGCACTTCATGTGAAGTGCAAGTGATGTAGTTCGACCTCTAGGGAGGAATGGGATGCGGTTAGAAAAATATTGCTTCTTGAAAAATATTGTGCAAATTTAAGGGTGCTTTCTACGGAGACCCGGAAGGGACGTGATGGTGGGGAAAAAAACTGAGTGGGAGAGAAAAAAAAATGGGTGGGAGGAAAAAAAAAAAAACAGTGATAGGAAAATATATATATATATATATATATATATATATATATATATATATATATATATATATATATATATATATATATATATATATATATATTTTTTTTTTTTAAGTTTTTGCGTTCTCTCGCAAAGATGTTTTGCGTTATCTCGCAAAGATGTTTTGCGAGGGAACGCAAAGACACTTCCTGTTCACTTCATACATGTCAACCCTCCCGTTTTTGCCAGCATTATCCCGTATTTTACCAATCTATCCTCCTATCATTAAGTATTTTCCCATCTTTCTCATGTATTTGTAATCTTGAAAGCATGCTGAAATTAATATAAAAATGTCTGCATTCACTTTCTTTCCATTAAAGCTGTGCGTCGATCATCACCCTTCATATGCAACCTCTGAATCAGTCAATGACTGGTATAAGCGCTGACTGACAGACGCGCTCCGTATGATAAACTGATCGCAGATCAGCTTCTGTACATGCAATTTAAAGAGGAGCGAAAGTGCAGGACATTTTGGGATATTCGGGTGTACGTTTAGACAAATTCTCTTAATAATATGTAAACATACATGTTCGTCCTGCATGTTTTATTTTAAACAATAATCTTCTCTTAAATGAGCACAAACAGTTACGAAAGTAATGGAATACTTTTATTTTAGATCTGTGCATTCTTACAGTGACACCACTGTTATCAAATAAAAAACGAGATTCATTTGCTGCTCTTCACTTGTTTGATAACAGAGGTGTCACTTTAAATGGTGTGTACAGAAGCTGATCTAGGATCAGTTTATCATACGGAGCGCGTCCATACAGTCATTGGTCTGTATACATCTGATTCAAAAGTTGCATATGAAGGGGGACGATCGACGCACAGTTTTAATGGAAAGAAAGTGAATGCAGACATTTTTTTTTATTAATTTCAGCGTGCTACCAAGATTATAAATACATGAGAAATATGGGAAAAGCCTTAATGACAGGATGATAGCGGGATAGAATGGTAAAAAACTGGAGAATCCCGGCAAAAACGGGAGTTGACATGTATGAAATGAACAGGAAGTGTTCGTGCGAGGGAACCCAAAACATCTTTGCAAGATAACGCAAAACATCTTTGCGAGGGAACACAAAAACTTTAAAAAATATATATTTTCCTATCACTGTTTTTTTTCTCCCACCCATTTTTTCCCCCCACCATCACGTCCCTTCCGGGTCTCCGTAGCTTTCACACATGCAGATCGATTGTTTTGTTCCATAACAGAAATTACAATTGTTACAATCTTTATTTTTGTTCTTGGTGCAGTTCGCTTTCACACGGCAAAGTGTCTAAACAAACCAAAATACCTAAAACAAGTCACGTGCGAGTAAACTCTCCTCACATTGAGTTTCAGGATTTATTTATTAGTTTCACGAATACTGCTCAGCTGTCACGTGATTATTTTAATTTATGATGATGAGCAATAAGACATTATAAGTGAAAAGGTGCATTTTAATTTTGACACCCACAGACAGTCACCAAATATAAATCAGAGAGATAAGACTCTCATTTATGGTCTCATTGCAGTTGTCAAGTTTTGTAAAAATCTATTTATTGAATCAATCAATCTATTTAAAAAAACATTGGCTAAAGAATTGTGCATTATAGGCTTAAATTATAAAGAGCTGAACCGAGACTGCAGTCTGATCTTTCTTTCGAGGTGTCAGTGCAGCAATGAACAAAAACAATAGGCCTAATACAAAATTATATAAGATTAAAATATGGAAGTTATCAGATGGTAATTTCGGTCAATTTTCCTAATGGATAAACACCACTCGGTAGTATTTCAGCATGCTTTCACTTTCGTGTTCGATATAAAACACACATTTAATTGTCATTTAGGAATGACATCCCACCCTACTCATCATTCTCTCCTCATATAGCCGTATATATGGCTATTACATGACCATAATACACTGTGATATAGCCTGGTTCATTAGTTTTTTGGATCGTTTTGCTTTCTCACTACAATCCATCCGCTTCAGAGTTCGTTTCATTCAAGCCAAGACCACCTGACCACCTCATTCAGGCGATCTAGGACCAATTGATTTGGTGTGGATCCGAGAGCGGTTACAGGTAACTGGGCAAACAAGACCGGTTCCGAAACAAATGTCAATGTGTGAAAGCACCCTAAGAGTGCTTAATGGCAGATGAGTGGGCTTGACAAACCACCTGTAGGGGACACACTTCACTCTGTATGCTTAAGACTTGTCATAGCATTTATATACACTGCTGCTCTCTGATGATTTTAAGTGTTTCTTTTATCATCAACTGTAAGTCACTTTGGATAAAAGCCTCTGCTAAATAAATAAATGTAAAATAAATAAATACATTAATAATAATAATAACAATAATAATAAAAACCTAGCTTTCAACTTGCATAAACACAAAAATGTAAAGAAATTGTGTATTAAAAATGAAATTAGGTTACAACATGGTGGATTTGGTGTGCTCGTGTCTTTACGCACTAGACGTGCACTGTAAAATCTCACCAGAAACTACAGATCATCCAAAGACTTCTCACCTACTTTTTATTCTATGAATTCTCCCAACACACATACCGTTTTTTTTCATAATAGTTAAAACATACATGATATTATATTAATTATTATATTTATTTGGGTGTGATGTTGGACAATAAACTTAAGTGGGATGTATGGACTGACTGTATATGAAAAAAAGCTTCAACACAGAATGTACTTTTTAAAGAAACTATTGTCTTTAAATGTTGACAACACATTGGTGATCATGTTTATAGTGCTTTTATCGAAATTATAACAACATTTTGTGTGATCTGTTGGTATGGAAATGCTTCTGAGGCCCAGAAGTGGTCACTGAGAAAGGTAGTAACAACAGCCAGTAAGTTTTTAAATATTTTTTTTTACATAAATGTGAAATGTCAAATGTCTCTATGAGTGTATGCTGCACATTAAATTTCCCTATGGGGACAAATAAAGTCAACTAACTAACTAAAACGGCATATACAGATACAGGAAATATAATCACCTTGACGATGTGGAGTTTGGGCAGCAGGTTGCAGTCCGCGAGTGTCATCTCTTCTCCATCCAGGAACGTGCGTGTGGAGGCCTTCACCTCCTCCATGCTGTTGTGATCGATCTCATCTGGAAGAGGAGAGCACAGGTACTCGTCCAGCTTCTGCAAAGTCTTCAGCAGTCCCCTCTCCAATGCTGTGTGGCAGAGTTAGCTAGATTAAACTCATTTTAATCTTGCATTGTGTTATATCAGACATACCAAAAAATCTATTTCAAATTCAACACGCATACATCTTTGCAGAAATTCCAGAGTTCAGTTTGTTTAGCTTGAATGCTAAATTATTTAAATTTCATTTTAGATCAAGATTTTTTTATACTAATTAAACACTTTTTACTCTTGGATAAAACCAGACAATTTAAAGTAAATTATTTGTTTAGTGTCCCTTTTTCAGGTTACAAAGGAGAAATATATACACTACAGCCTAAAAATATTAATAATTTTTTGTGAAAAACTGCATACATGTGTAAAACATTAGATTAGGCAAGCTTGCCACATACTGCTTCATCACAGTAGACTAACTGGGTACCTTTAGAATATAAATGTTGACATGCTAGGATCTGGAAAACATTAATTCCAGGTTCAAATACCATTTAGGATACAGCATGCAGAGAGAGAGAGAGAGATATTTTTTTACACTCTGTCCTCTAGAGGGAGTAATTGTAAAAACAGAAACGTAGTTTAGCTAAACTTCTGCTTAGCTTCCAAATAAAGGCATAATTACACCCTGGCCAAACCTGATCCTCACATTACATCAGCAGACTTACTTAACCATTACCAATTTAGCTTTAAGTTTTTAAAAATCTGCAAAAAGGCATGTACTGCTCTCCACAAACTGTTTTATTCCAGTGATTCAGCCTGCAGTCTGCGCTGTTTGCTAGCACTGAGACAATGTTGACAGACTCCATCTGGAATGGAGAGGCTGTTATCACCCACAGTCAACATTTCACAAGGGTGGAGACTCTTGAAGTTAATGTCCAGGGTCACTGCCAAACTGTTATTGAGTTGAAGAGTCTTTGAGATTGCGCGGCATTGCATCAAGGCAAATTCCTCACATATTTATCATAGGCAAAGCGCTCTAAACCTTCTGATAAAGCACGGTCGCTCTATTTTTTATCAAAACTCAGTTTCATATTAATGCTGATACAGTTTACTCTGGGAGTTGATCGAACCGTCATATTGTAGCCCTGTCTACAGCACTAAAGCATGTAAATGAGACACTGGATCCACGTTATCTACACTACAGACAACACTGTTGACATATACAACAGGGGACATGGCAACCATGACCAGGTCTAATCTCTCAAACTACAGCAATAGAAAGTGTTTGTCCGATTAAACGGAGCTTATCAAATGAGTGATTACTCCACTGGTAAAAATATCATTTGACCTTTTGTTCGGAGGTGAAAGAGAAAACGTTCCGATTACCTTCATTGGCGTCAGGTTTAGAGTTCTTGATAAATGCTGAAAACTTGGCAAATATATCCATCCCTGCAGTGTTAGATTCTGGGTGTCTGGCACCAAGTTTAGAGTACCTGTATAAGCACACACAAGAAATAAGTGAAATAAAACCACTTGACAGAATGTTGACAGTCACATAAAGCTCAAATATACAAGCACACTCTTTTACGAACTTTGGAGGGCAGAGGATGTCCTCTAGGTACTCTTCGATCTTGTTGACGTCGGTCTTGACCTCTCCATTAAAGGTGATAAAGGGAGGATGGGTTCCTGGAGCCAGATTTTGCAGATCAGCTGGTTTTCTACAAAGATGAAAAATACAAGTGAAAATTGCAAATAATTATAGGTAAACCTCCATTTAATAACCCTTTTTTAAAAGAATAATAAAAGGTAGGCCTGGTAATATAATTATATTATATCTAAATCGCGATAAAATTAGTCAATAACAATGATAAGCTCTGGACTTTTTTTTTTTACTCTATAATGATCTAAGAGCCAATCATACAGCAGAAATGTGCAACAATGGGAATCTAAAAGCGTGTTGATATTAGAGATGTACCGAATTTTTGTCCACTGAAAATTTATTGGCCGAAAATGCCATTTAAATGGACCCTCTAATTTTTGTGGCTTCCGTCATTGTTGGTGTACTCTTTTAAATCTGGAAGCATTAACAACTTATATTGAAATATATATCGTTATCGTTCAATTGGGAAAAGTATTATTGAGATTGCATTTTTGCCATATCACTCAGCCATAATACAAGGTCATAAAATATACAGGGGTTTTCAAGCACACTTCTTAACATTAATTTCCACACACATTTAACTTCGTATAAAACCAGTAGTGATTAGGTCTGTCACGATATCTATTTTTTGTTTTGCGATATTTTGCACCAAAATATATTGCAATAAACGATATTATTGTCATTTTAAGACCCTTTTATGCCACTTTCATTATATAAATGGCAAAATGACAATATAATAACATTACAATGCAAGTACATTCTTCTAAAGACACATAATATTTTATTCTTGAGAAGATTTCATTTAATTTTAATGATTTCAACAATTTAATAATGAGGCAGGGTGTCACAGTGACACAGTGGGTAGCATGATCGCCTCACAGCAAGAAGGTCGCTGGTTCGAGCCCTGGCTGGGTCAGTTGGCATTTCTGTTTGGAGTTTGCATGTTCTCCCTGTGTTTGCGTAGGTTTCTTCCAGGAGCTCCGGTCCCCCCCCCCATAGTCCAAAGACATGCGTATAGGTGAATTGGGTAGGTTAAATTGTCCATAGTGTATGTGTATGGGTGTTTCCCAGTGTTGGTAGTGACAGGCCTAGTAGTGATAAACACTAACTCTACCCCAAAAAGAAATCTTGTTGCATTTAAAAAGTAATAAGCTTCTAGATGAATCGTTAATTTGATGACGTCCCCGGATATCCACCAAGGGAGAATGTGAAATCTGAAAACACTGGAGGGTTCAGAAACAGAGGGGGGATATGTCCCATGAGGTCTTGCAGGCAGGAACAGTCCGATCTTACCAACTACAACAACAGGAAGTGATCTCACACCTCTGGCATGAGCACAAGGAGCACCCTATCCCTTATGGTGGCATGAAGGAAAGGCCATGAGAGAGGAGAAAGCAGGCTGCAGGCAAGTAATATTAAAAGACAAAGAAATATAAAAGTATATGTACAAAAACTAAGAGAAAAGGAAGACATGAATTAAAAGAGGGAAAAGAATCAACAAAAAGGCAAAAGAAAGAATACTTTTCATAATTTTTTTTGTCCTTTTTAGGGTAATAAACCTGAAGCTGAACAATATCTCTGTGTTACAGCCTCATAAAACACTAACTGAAGATCATAAGTGGAAAAAGTCTGAACAGAGAGATAGAGAGAGAGAGAGAGAGAGAGAGAGAGAGAGAGAGAGAGAGAGAGAGAGAGAGAGAGAGAGAGAGAGAGAGAGAGAGAGAGAGAGAGGAGAGAGAGAGAGGAGAGAGAGAGAATAAATGCAGAGAGATTATGAAGTGTTTCCACACCTAGAAGGTCATTTAAAAAAAAAAAAAAAAAAAAAACAGCATGCACACACGCACGCACACACATCAGTGTAAATAAACAAATGAAAGTGTTTGCTTCAAAGATTTTAAAAAACAACAGTCTACATAACCACATTTATTAAAAGAAAATTCAGATTCACACATACAGCTCAGTGGATACTATATAATAGCAGGTTCAAGTCACAGCTAATATTAGCTGGCTTAACCTCATTTTCAGACGAGTTCCGAAGTTCTAATATGTTAGCAGTGGCACACGGCCGAGTGCAGGATACAATGTCACTGCTGCGTCATTGTCACACTGCAGTCTTACATTCATCAGTGAATACGTCATGTTTTTACACACAGGCACAAATATCTCATCTCGGATAACTCCCCAAGGGTCCCCATGTTTTTAAAGCTAAACTCAAGAACATACTGGTGGGGAATCATGTTGAACAATATATCAAATACCATGGCAAATTTTCTAGTCCATGACAATTGGATAAGTAGGTGTGGCTCTGATTTATCAAGTAGGACTGTGCTGTGCTACTTAATGGCCAGGGCAACTCACAGGTATCATATGCCAGAGGTGCCATATTTAGTTCAAACAAAGTCCTAAAGTTCTGTGGTGCAATTGCCTTGAAGCTCTGCCTGATGTTGTAATGGGGAAATTATGTTGGTCATAGAATCTGAATTTTGGTCTCAATTTCTTTTCGATTAATCATCTTGCCCTACTTGACATGACTTGACGCATGTCACTATGATTAGATACTTTCTTGACTGCTGTTTTCTAATGACTGTTATTATTGGTTTGTGTTTATTTGAAGACAACACATTATTTACACATACTGCAGCAGCATGGGTAGCATTAAGAAAATAGTAGACCACTGCAAAATGGTGCATTAGTGTTGACATCAAAATCCAGTTTTTCCAATGGATATTAATTAGGCATGTTGCGATAGTCAGTGTTGATGGTGTTAGCGTTGTTAAGCAGCAACACCGGTTCTGTCACTTGCCCACTGTGTCACTGCCACTACAGTAATTTAGATTGTTTATATAGTAATAGTAATAACTGCTTAGGAGAAGCTTTCTGGATTAGTTTTATGCAGCTGAGTACAATGCACACATATTACCATATAGCTACAATTAGCAATGTCACATTTATATTTACTAAACTCTAACAAAAATGTGTTTGCCCAATTTATACTTCTGCACCAACTAGTCGCTGTACACCACAGCACATTCCCGGCATTAAAAATTCCATCCTATATTAAACCACCTGCATCTTTTCAGCACTCTGGTTTGAGGTCAGTGCAATGTTCTCTGATTGTTCTGTATTCAATAGGCTAACTGGGTAAGGAGCTTCAACACAGCCAGTAAATGAAACCACTTGAATTTTTCCTCGTTCATTGAAAATGAACTAGACACTCCACACTGAAAGTAATTAAATAGCAAGCAGAATTTATCATCTATTTAAAACGCCTCCAGCCCATGTGATACAGGTATTAAAAGGGTTGCTGCAAGTCAATTAACCATTGGAAAAATTATGTCTGTCCCAACCCTAGGATTTTCTTAATAAAATAATGCAACATGCCTTGACAATACTTTAACATTTTACTCTTCTGTATAAATTAGAAACCCCTATATTGAAATTTTAGGCTTTTTTTTTTTATTTTATAAAACAATCATTTGTTTACCAGAGTATACAGTATTGGTAAGTATATTGGGCCTTTAGACTGTACATGAAAAATGCTATTTAAAATAACCTCCGATATCCACACTGAATTTTGCCATTTAAAAGGAGATATTAAAAATATATTTTACTTATAACTAGCTGTTTTTAATTGAACGTTTGTGGAAGGTTTTCAGGAAAATTTCCATCTACAAAGTATAATCAAGTATGTTTACACACACAAACACACACCTCTTAAGGTCCACAGTGGTGACATTGAAAACCACACCCTTCAGCCACAAGATCATGAAAAGACGCTGAGAAAATGGACAGTTGCCGATACTCTCTCCATCGCTGCCTGCCTGAAAGATAAAAAAAAAATTATGATTAGTTAACTTAGATACGTTTAAAAAATAATAATAAAGCATGGTTAGTTAGAAAGAGTTGCTCAACATCAGCTAAAATTCCAGACCAGTGTGTAATCTAAGGTCAGTTCTGTAGAAGGCTGTACCATCTCTGTATCAGATTACAGCCAGAGGAAAACTACTAAAACACAACAATAAGGATTTCATAAATGTTAAACAACCAGCTCCATGTTACTGGAATAATCAGTTTAACCCAGCAACCCACAAGGTCTGACGATATGGTCAGTTTGGGGAGGAAAGAAGCTAGATGGCATCTGCATAAAGACAGCATAAAGCATCCCCTCTGTAATATAATATAATATAATATAATATAATATAATATAATATAATATGTATAAAACAGATGCAATGAATCATTTTTTAAATCAAGTTTTCTACATAAGATAACATACAAACTAAATAAATAACAGCACAAATTCACTATAAAACACTGCAGTTGGGTACTGGTTATAACAAATTGCTTATAAATAATTGTGCGTATGCTTAATATGCTTCTTGATCTGTTAAAGGTTTAGGCAATTTAAAGTAGGTTATATGCACATGTATATAAAGAATTGTTTAGCAATGCATGTACTTGCATTGATCATGAATTTCTGAAACTCAAATCCTGCAACAGCATTTTTTACATGAATTCCACAGAGGAGATATCACCGAAGGAGCCCACCCTCCTACACATCCCTTGGCTGAATACCACACTCGGTTTCATTTCCAACACATAACAGACCTTCATTAATCATTTCGGTCTCACCATTAGCCATCCTGTATCTCCAGAAACAAAAGGATTATGACTCTAGACAACAGAGATGTTCCTGTGTGTGCTTCAGCAATTCAGATTCAGCTAATTATGCAATGAGCTGACAGTGAGACTGAGCAGATCAGAAACAGACAGGTGCTTTGCTTTCTACCAAAACCAGCTGCCTAATAAAGAGCATTCTAAGGCATCTCATGCACTCAAAATGCAAAGTCCGTTGGAAAAAGAGGAGAAATACTTCATTTTATTTTAATTTTTTTAACAAAATTGAATAGCATTCACTGCCATTCAATCATTACTTCAGTCTTGATATTATGATGTTGTGTTGCTTAAAAGCACTTGGAAATATTTAAAGATTCTTTGAAGAATAGTTCAAATGTTATTGGTTTTTTTGAAACGGAAACCTTTTAAAAAGGATATTCTGCTATTAATTACTCACCCTCAAGCCATCCCAATCCCATGAGATTGTTCCATCACGGATTCATTCATCATAATTAAATGACAGATTTTTCCATTTTTGGTTTAAATCCTTTAAAACATTGCAAATAAAATGTCTTTACTGTAAGTTTTAGTCAATTCATTGTATACTTGCTGACTAAAACTAATAACTTCTTAATCCCTAAACTTTGAAAGTTAGGCAATTCCTGAATAAACCACATTACATTCTAAATATTCAATAATTCATTTTCCTTCTGCTTTGTCACTTTATTCATTAGGGGTCGCCACAGCGGAATGAACCGCCACTTTATCCAGCACAAGGTTTCCGCTACATTCATTCTACCATGGCGGGGCGCCACGCCAAAATTCATCCCGCCACGGCTACATATTACATCTTCTCATTTAAAACATTGTCGTTTCTTTAAATAGCGGGTTATAATCGCACCAAAACGTATTAAAAGGCAAGTGAATTATAACAGCGCAAACCTTTCTGTAACCGTAGTAGTGCTGTGCGTCATTTGTTTAACCCTTTACGGTGACATGCTGACTGACATGTGCATGACGCGTGAGGCTAGCAAACATGACGTATAGCTTTCAGTTAGGATGAACACAGTATCCATAATTATACTTTATTTATAGATAAAGGTCTATGGCTCTGCATACAACAAACAAAGACTTTATCTTGCTGGAGTTTATAGCCGTTTCACTTTACCTCAGGACGCATTAATGCCGCTCTGTAGGTCTATGGGAGACATTCATAAATATTTCTTGCAAATCTAATAAAGGTTGGAGACAAATTCACTACGTAAACGTGCTAAATTGCACTTGAGCAGCGTATATTTGAGGACGTGCAAGAAGTTGTGCACGAACAGAGGAAATCCTAGCGCAATCAAAATGCTCGCATTACACAAATCCGATGTCGACTGCGTCCCATTTGTCATTGAAATAACGCCAAAGGTAGTTGGTAGATCAAAAGGCCTTCCGCCACAGCTGGAAAAAATCCTAGAGGAAACACTGCAGCATATGTTTTACACAGCGGATCCCCTTCCACCTGCAACACAGTACCGGGAAACATTCATACACACTCATTCACAAACATACACTACAGCAAATTTAGTTTAGTTTAATCAATTCACCTTAACCACATGTCTTTGGACTGTGTGGGAAACCAGAGCACCCGTAGAAAACCAACACAGGTCGTTGCTAGATCAGATACGGTTGCGGCAGGAGTTAACGAGAATTATTTATATTATTATATTTACCCATTTATTGCATTTAATTACGTCTACCCCTACCCTAATCCTAAACCCAAGAGTCACAGTAATGTAAAAACAGGAGTTTATGTATTCATTCATTCATTCATTCATTCATTCATTCATTTTCTTTTCAGCTTAGTCCCTTTATTAATCAGGGGTCTCCACAGCGGAATGAACTGCCAACTTATCCAGCAAATGTTTTAGTTGTACCGAATATTATTTATGTTATTCATTAAATTACCCAATAAACTGTATTTTATTAATGCTTACCCCCACCCCAACAGTCACAGTACTGTAAAAATATTAATTATTGTTATACAGTGTTACAAAAATGATGCTATATTGATGTGCGTATCCGCAGCTGTATCCCATCTAGACTTTACTGCAAACACAGGGAGAACATGCAAACTCCACACAGCCATGCCAACTGACCCAGCCGGGACTCTAACCAGCAACCTTTTTGCTGTGAGGCGACAGTGCTAACCACTGTGTCACCCTGCATTATAAATATGTTAAAATATATAACTTAATAACAGAATTTCTATTTAAGTGTGAACTAAATCTTTAACCTCAAGTTGGACACAACAAAAATTACTATTAATATAAATCTTTCAAAATCACAAAAGGAATTCTAAAACTGTATTTGACTCCATATTAAAGTATTTGTTGGCTGAATATTTTCATGTTTGAGTATCTCAATTCATGTGCACTTTGTGTAAAGTGTAATAACTCAGACACTTTTCACTGAAGAAAGAAAAAGCCTAAAAAAATCAGGGGTGTTGACAAGTCCACATGCACAATCATCATGCAGTCCAATATTTGGTCAATGCAGACGGTGCACATATAATGCAGATTTGAAGTTAATGCTCAGGTGTGCTTGTGTCAGATTATCACTTCCACACTCATTTGCAGTTATCTCATCTGTAGCAAAAAAAAAAAAAAAAAGTACATGCAGGCTTTAAGGCAGCTGACTATTCAGACCAAAGCCTAAGGTTTTGGAACCGAGCTAGGGATAAGATATCATTACTAATTCAATGCTTAGATGAACTCACCACCATTTACTAAATGAATACCCATTCTGTACCACTTGGGGAAGGCATAACACAAATCACAAACAGTTTGTGCTGTATTCTAGCACGTTCCCAGAGCTCTAGAAACCTCACTGAGCAGCAATGATATTTGTATAAGCTTTTTCTCCCTGCATGCTGTACTGTTGTCAGCTCTCGTGTTATCTGGTTTCGCATGTTGAAAAGAATCCAGCAGCTCAATAAAGAACAGAAGACTTTGTTCTGGATCGTTCCCTCTCTCCCCCTTCCATTCTTCCAGTCTCTCACCCATCCAGGCATCCCACTGGTGTCTCTTGTTAATGCACTTTCTTCCTCTCTGTGATGAACAAAAGCTTCACTTCTGCTGTGTTATCACCATGGCAGGTCTTTTTGCATACGACTCAGGGTTCATTTGAGAGGCTCCTCATTAAAATACATTTAAATCCTCTTCATGTACATTAATTAAATGACTTGGATAAAACAACCCCCCTGTCTTGAAAACGTGAATTACTCAAAGAGGAGAGTAAGAGAAAAAAAATGTAATGACTTAAGATGATTCAGTGACCCCTGGACTTTTCCCCAAAGAAAGACGCTCATGGTAAGAGGGAACAGGAAGAGTCTCATCGGGTTAGGACAAGGGTTTCTATAGAGACACATGGATGTGCTGTCTGTCCTGTAGAGTTCAATCTATTAGGCCTGACAATAGACCACACAAAACAACCTGTTACACACAGGTGTAACTCACAGCTAAGAACTCCAACAGTGTAGAGAAAAGATGAGGGTTACAGAAAAGAAAAAACCTTCAAAATCAAAGCTTGTTCAGTAGCTATGTTTCCATCCAACTATTTTTATTTTGGAGATGGCGCATAAAAAAAAAAAAAAAAAAAAAAAAAAAAGAAATCAGTTAATGGAAATGCCAAGATGTGCATCAATTTGGAAAATGCTAGCCGAGTAAGATAAACCTTTTATTCGATAAGAAATTATGTGCATAAACTATGATGGAAACACTTTTACTGAACAAATTCCAGTATGCGCATTAAAAAATAAATCATGCGATTTTGTTACAAGAGATCATGTGATGAGAAAAATGTGTGTGAATGGACAAACCAGCAGGCTGAACACATTGTAAAACATCTGAAATGTTGTTTTGGTCAATTTAAAACACCTTAACCGTTTCAGTATTAGTGTTATTATATTATTAATCACCTCTAGAACTGTCAAGAGCTTCTGCGATCTGAGTCTCATGGCTTCAAACGCCACCGCACGTTCCTTGCAGGTCGGCATCGTCTTTTGAGTTGCAAGTAATTTATTATATAAGGAAAAGATTGACGCAGCATCTCCTACTGCAGCAAATTCCGTTTTTACTGTTGATATTTGGCACCAGTTAATGAGGAAGTGGCGATTTTGTTCTTTTTGACTCACTGGGTGAAAACACTGCTTTATTCGCACATCTTTTATGCGATAATCCAGTTTTGCGCATAAATTTAATTTACATCGTTGGATGGAAACATGGCTACTGTGTGCTGCTGAGGGTGTCTGTCGGAAACATTTAAGCTCTTACTGAAATTAAATCATTCTTATTGCTCTGCATTATGTAAAAATGCAAATTGATATGAGCTGCATCTGAACAGGAAGAGGTGTGTGTGTGTGTGTGTGTTATACATTTAACATTAAAATAATTTAACGTAAGTGATGCAAATAAATTGTAAATTGATGTGTGCCAATTGTTGCCAGTCGCTAATTTATGTCATGCAGTAAGTAAGAGCATTGCTATTAGGGCTGAGCAAAATATCGTTTGAGCATTGATATTGCAATGTGTGTATCCGCAACAGTCACAATCGCAGGACTATATGATTTATTAACAAGTAAAGATTTAGATATTATTAAATATTGTTATTTTTTACTTGTTTATACAATGATGACCATGTTATTTTACATTTGATTGTTCTTCTGTACTTGAATACTGTTATACTCCCTGGAAAACCTCCAGCATATGTTTTACGCAGTGGATGCCCTTCCAGCCACAACACATCTCTGGGAAACATCCATACACACTCATTCACACACATACACTGCGGACAATTTTATTCATTCATTTTCTTTTCGGCTTAGTCCCTTTATTAATCCGGGGTCACCCCAGCGGAATGAACCGCCAACTTATCCAACACATGTTTTATGCAGCGGATGCCCTTCCAGCTGCAACCCATCTCTGGGAAAGATCCATACACACTCATACACTACGGACAATTTAGCCTACCCAATTCACCTGTACCGCATGTCTTTGGTCTTGTGGGGGAAACCGAACATGAACACAGGGAGAACATGTAAACTCCACACAGAAATACCAAATGACCCAGCCGAGCCTCGAACCAGCGACCTTCTTGCTGTGAGGCGACAGTGCTACCCACTGCGCCACCATGTCGCCAAACCATGAAGCAATCATGTTTATTTATTTTTGATTGTAATTTATTATAATTTATGCAGATGCACTGCATAGAAGACTTGATTATCCTAGTCAACCTGAATGAAAACTTTCCAAATAGAGCTATTCAAATAAATTGGTGAAATTATATTCGCATCGCAATATAAATTGCGGCAAAACAAAATATCAATGCTAGATTTTTCTAATATCATGCAGCCCTGATTGCTATAAACAATCAGTCACCCAGAAATCCTTTGTGTAAAGTTTAACACAAGTAAAACAGATAAACAGACAGACCTTAAGTCACTTATTATCTGCAAACATCAGCAACTTTCAGGACTCTGTTTGTTTAAATACAAAACCAAAAATGGTTTATCACAGCGACTGCAAACAAGGGTTAATGCAGGTACACTCAAATTTTCCTGTTGCAGTACCAGTAATAGCCTGCAGGTCTCTGCAGCTGTGGATTCCCCAGAAGGTTTTACTCATCTGCTTCATTCATAACAATAGAGAGCAAACAGCCTCTTCTTACACAAAGAGCTATAATAAGACCAATTATTGATATCAAAGAGGAGTGCAGTGAGAAAGCCATTCACGTCCATGCAGAAGTTTATTTAAATGCATCCAAATTGAATTGCTCATGTGCTGTAAACTATCTCCAGGTGCTTTTTAATAAATATTTAATTAAATAAGCCTATTCACCAAGCCAAACACATCTATATTTAGATATATATTACAACAACACAAGACACAGTGTAAAAAAGAACAAACCAACAGGTGGGCTTTGACAAATTTGAGAGGATTGTGTTCGGTTTACGTGTTAAGCCTCCTTCGGTCTTCATTTCTCTCCTTTTTGTTTTTCTACTCTCCTCTCACCTCCCCCTCTGGAAGGCCTCTGAGGATGGTGGGGAGGGGAGGAGAACATATTCCAGAAATGTCCGGCATGGGGTGTTGTGTGAGGGTTTTGTTTAGATTTTGCGACGTCGACTGAGGGCAAGCATTTCCTCTCGAGACAGCTGCTAACTTGGCCAGTCTTACTTAAAATGGATTCTATTTGACCAAAAAAAAAAAAAAAAAGCTACACAACACGATACTCTCACCTCGAGACACTGGACCGACTGTGCTGCATGTTTTTAATCAGCCAGTTTAGAACAGAACAAATGTTGTCCTTTTAAATCTAAAGGGACCAGATGATTTTGAAAGATGGCCATGGTCAAAAATGAACAGCAGTAGTGTTTGCATACGTTTTCCATAGATGTTGCCCTCTACACATCTCTCCCTTCAGAGAGGTCTTGCATTCTCTCAGATCCATATGACAACTCTCCAAACACAAACAGAGCCCTTTTGTTTAACACCTCTTGAAAACACATTGGGTGCATCCTAAAGAAAAGAGGGGGAAAACAGATGGCAGTCTGGAGGAAGTGAAAACAAGACTGTGTACCTTATATGGCAACACTGAAACCTCTAAACCTACATTACTCATATTGTTATTCATGTTCCTAAAAAACTAACCAATCAGAAATGGACAGCAGAAGACTTTATATAGCTTTGCTGATTTAAACCTCAGTAGAAAGATAAGGAATTTTAGCTATTTTTCTAAAAGTCTTGAGACAGTGTGATTGAGGGTATTGCTCCAAAACACTGAATGTTTAGAATGAGATTTCTATATAATATATTCATTCAAGCGCCTGCAACTTAGATATAGTTTATTAAAGTATATATACACCTTTAAAAAATTTAAAATCACAGGTGGTTTGAAACCAACAAACCTAATATAATAATATACACTGGTTCGTTGTTAATTGCTGGAGTTACATTCTAAAAATAGCCCACAATAGGTGAAATCAACAAAAAAGTCTGCTTTATTTTTTTACAACTATTATAGATGTTTTAAGGCTGTAAAACCTCTCACTACATTATTTTCTCAGATGGGCATTACTATTTTCACACTTTTTAAACAGTCGCATAACTTCTACCTTGCTTTAGCATGTCCAAAAGTCCAACATTTTATGCAATAGTTAGCCTTTTCGGTGCTACCGTGGGTGCCTTTGACGGTGCAGAATGTTTCGTAGACATTATGGGGTTTGTTGGGAAAAAAAACAGTACAGCACTTCAGAGTCACTGCTAGCAATCAAAGATTTATCTAAATTTGGCAAGCTGAACACATTCTGTACTGCACAGGAGACACGGCACGGAGAAGATTGATTGACAATGGTCTACAGCCAATAAGGATGCAGAACACAATGTGCTGTATAAAAAAAATTGCATTATGGCGAGGGACCACTGTATAATATAACATAACATGACATAACACAATACAAGTTTGACTGTTTTTGTGTACTTTTCATTAACTGTGATTCTTAGAGTCATTAACTGTAAAACTTTGAAAGCCTAATGCCGTGTTCACACCAGACGCGAAACGCGCGCTATTTGCGCGTAAATAGACGCGTGAACCATTGAGTTTACTCGCTTCATTCGCACATCAAATCCGCTTCATTTGCGTGTCAAATTCACTTCCGAACAGACACAGATTCGCGTCATTTGCAGGGCTTCGGTCTGCCTGGTGACTGTAGCTTCGTTGCTAAATGGCTAACATGGATTTTATTGATAAAATAACGGTTTATGTGCTTTTATGAAGCGTGAAAAACGACGTTGATACGTTTGGAGCAGAGTCCACAAGATACTTTCAGAGGTGCACCCAGCTCTGTGAGCTCATAAACTCCTCCAGAAACGTAACCTGGATGACGAAGGCTTTTAGCGGCGCCGCAGGATGTCTTTTCGCGCGTTTGCATTGACTTAACATGTAAATCACTCTTGCTTGATGCTTCTTCCGTATCTGGTGTGAACATAGCATAAGAATTGCCAATGCATTGATGAAATTAACAGTTGGATGTGCCAAAACTTTCTTCAGTTAAACAAAGAGAAAACTGAAGTTATTGAATTTGGGAACAGAATGCATACCATGGCTCTAAGGGTCAAACAACAAAAAATAAGGTCAAGAATCTTGGTGTTATTCTGGAGTCAGATTTGAGTTTCAGTAGTCATGTCAAAGCAGTAACTAAATCAGCATAATATCATCTTAAAAACATTGCAAAAATCAGATGCTTTGTTTCCAGTGAGGACTTAGAGAAACTTGTTCATGCTTTTATCAGCAGCAGGGCGGATTACTGTAACGGCCTCCTCACTGGCCTTCCCAAAAAGACAGTCAGACAGTTGCAGCTCATCCAGAACGCTGCGGCCAGGATTCTGACCAGAAGCAGAAAATCAGAGCACATCACACCTTTCCTCAGGTCTTTACACTGGCTCCCAGTTACATTCAGAATAGATTTTAAAGTATTATTACTTGTCTATAAATCACTAAATGGCCTAGGACCTTAATACATTACAGATACTCATTGAATACAAACCTAACAGATCCCTCAGATCATTAGGATCAAGTAAATTAAAATTCCAAGAGTTCAGTGAAAGCAGGGTGAATCCGCCTTGAGCTACTATGCCCCCCACTGCTGGAATCAGCTTCCATAAATGATCACATGTGCTCCAACATTAGGCACATTCAAATCAAGACTGAAAACACATCTGTTTAGCTGTGCCTTTACGGAATGAGCACTGTGCTACGTCTGACAGATCACACTATTGTCTTCCTTTTTTTTTTTTCATTCTTTGATAACCTGTTTTAACACATTTTATTCTGTTTTAAATCACTTTTATTATTTGTTTTTATTTTCTTATACTCTCTTGTACTGTCTCTTGTATTCTTGTTTATGTAAAGCACTTTGAATTGCCACAGTGTATGAAATGTGCTATATGAATAAATTTGCCTTGCCTTGCCTAAGAATCTTTGGCATGACATCGATATTGGCAGTAAAAATAGAGGATATTTGGCTATTAGGCAGGTTAATCTTTATTGCCATTTGTTAATCAAACTAATTTGCATTATTTGAAGTTTATTTGGCACAATTATCAGTTAACCATTATCTCAGATAATTACAGTTAGATCACAAAACCACGATCAGAGTCTGATAGTACTCTAATGATTGCAAGTGGACATGTAGTATAACATCTACTAATAAAGGCATTGATAAAAACATTACTTTTTTATTTCAAAATTATATTAAGCACATCTATACATTTTGTAATTCCAATTTCTAAAAAGTATCATTAAAAAGATACAATACATTTTGAAACCATTTCATCCAAAACCCACAAAATATGCCCTGCCAATTCGCAGTGTGCTTTCATCTACAATACATCACATTCTCTCTTTCAAGCACAGATGGACAGGGAGTCTCTTAATAAACCGTGTGGCACTGTCAGAGACAGATGAAGGGATCTGAAGTCCACAAAGGAAAACACACAAAGCTACAGCTGTCCAGTGGAGACAGTGAGTCACGGTGCAGTAGCTGTTGAACATGTCACCGTCTCCATCTGATCTGCGCTCTCTTTGAGTGATCTCATCTCTTCCAGCATAGCTCTCAAGACGTCACAGCGGGCAACTCACTTCGAATGCATGAAGGTGGAGCCTCTGTCTCCACAATCAGAGAGAAGTGCACATGGGACAAGCACCCACTTCTGCACTCTTTTAGCCCTCCCTTGTTAGGGCACACTGTGAGACTCTCATAGGACAGAAAGTGTTTGTGTGTGTGTGTGTGTGTGTGTGTGTGTGTGTGTGTGTGTGTGTGTGTGTGTGTGTGTGTGTGTGTGTGTGTGTGTGCGCGTTTCAGGAGGTGGGGCTGAGAGGAAGTGCCCAGTGGACTAAATTTAGAAATTCAAACAGCCAAACTCTTCACAAATCACAATGTGTTCATTCTCTAGCCCCTGTGCACAATCTGACCAAAATGTTGCCTTATAAGGAAGTAGGGAATGAGAAAGATTGAGGAGAAAGAGAAAGAATAAGAGAGCAATAAAATGATATTCCATTTGAAATCTTAAAATTAAAACATTTGTTATCGTGACAAAGATGATTTGGAAATGTATGATTTCATGTACTGATATGGATGGCATTGGGATGACTTGGCTATCAAATGGAAATGCCAAATCTAATGCCAACTTTTTATTCAACGAATCCTGAAAACAATCATCAGAATCAGTTTCTTTAAAGATACTTGGTGTTTTTAATACTGATAAAATTCTCTTATTTTTGAGGGAGTGTGAGACACTAAAGACCGGAATAATGGCTTCCGAAAATTCTGTTTTAAAACAACAACAACTCATTTCTTGTTAAAATATAAATAGTTTCTTTGTTTTTGGTTCAACACGTGGAGCTATTTAAAGCTGTCAGAGATTAAAAATCAAAAGCAAATTCAGCTGCCTTATTCACATGGAACTAGTGTTATAAAATCACTTTTTATAATGCATAACAAGCTATATCCAAATTTCAATTGGCAAACAATCTGCAGTATTAGTATCTGTAAACTGTACTAAAACATTTATTTTTAAGCAGTTAAAAGTAAGGCTGTGACAGTAACAGATTTTTTGTTACCGCGGTGAAGAAGCTAGAAATCAAGCTTTATTTATATATATATATATATATATATATATATATATATATATATATATATATATATATATATATATACACACATACACATATACATATATACACACATACATATATATACATACATACATACATACATACATATATATACATACATACATATATATATACATATATATACATACATACATACATACATACATACATATATATACACATATACATATATATATATATATATATATATATATATACACACATACATATACACACACACACACACACATACATACATACATATTTTTTTGAAGAAAAAAAATACTATCAGACATACTGTGAAAATGTCCTTGCTCTGTTAAACATTATTTTGTGAATATTTAAAAAATAAAAACAAATCAAATAAAAAGAAAATAATAAAAAAAATCAACAGGGGGCTAATAATTCTGACTTCAACTGTATATGGGCTACATTTTTATAAACTACTTTATACAAAAATTATTATATGCTATAGCCTATTTTAAATAAGTCAACATATATGCGATTGTTGTCTCTCATCACTGCAGCCGCAGCATGCATGTCTGTTTATAGCTTCTGTAAAAAAAAATTTTAAACTACATTTGACCAGCCTTTTAGCAGAGCCTACATTAATTTATTGATATTCCTGTGCCAGTTTGACACTGTACACTAAACTGAGCATAGTTTAACTAATTCACAACACTCCATCGCCTAAACTCACCGCGAGACAGAAGGAGAAAAGTGCAGCGCTGAGGTAAAATCAGATTCTCAAGTCACAGTCACAATCTTTAAAATAATGACTTTTATATGAAAAAAAGTGAGACAGAGATTTGTGATAAAGGAATAACAGCGGAGCATTAAAAATGCTTATTTTCCTTGGAGCAATTGATTTGAGTTAGTAGGTCTGCTATATTTAATTGACGGAAGAAAAAATAAACTTGAAATGAAAAACAGCCTATGCCAGTTATTTAAAAGGATTCAGACAGTGTTTTCGTTTTGAAATCTAAAGTGGAAAATATTTTGGGCAGGGCGACGCGTTGGCGCAGTAGGTAGTGCTGTTGCTTCACAGCAAAAAGTTCGCTGGTTCGAGCCCCAGCTGGGTCAGTTGGCATGTTCTCGCAGTGTTCACGTGGGTTTCCTCCGGGTGCTCCAGTTTCCCCCACAAGTCCAAAAATATGCGGTACATGTAAATTGGGCAAGTTAAAATTGTTTGTAGTATATGTGTGTAAATGAGTGTATGAGTGCCTCCCAGTGATGGGTTGCAGCTGGAAGGGCATCTGCTGCGTAAAACATGTGCTGCATAAGTTGGCGGTTCACTCCGCTGTGGTGACCCCAATTTAATAAAAGGACTAAGCCGAAAAAAATATGAATGAATGAATGAATATTTTGGGCAGGCCTATTATTCTTTTTACTTAGTTTATTTTGTTTTTCTATACAATCCTGAAAGTTTCACAAGCAAAAATAAATAATAAACTAAAAAATGGCGTTAATGACGGTAATAACCACATCACTGTGGTTGACGTCTCATTATGGAGGATAGGCGGTGATGTGGTTATCGGCACACCCCTAGTTAAAGGAAGCTGAAATTACACTTTAGATATATGGAGCTAAATGGGGGGGGAGGTTCATGCAAACATTCCTAGAACATTCCTCTTAACAAAAAAGCTGACTGATGACTCACGACCATGCTCTCAGCCTGTCATTGGTCAACAAAAATCACTCACATATACACACTCCAAAGGACACATGCAGAGTGTCATCTGACCCACACCACTGCTTGCACAATGTTGCACCAGCTGAATAAACAAGTGTTTTTCAAATGAACAAAAACATGACACCGCTTTGTTCAGAAGACGAGAGCCAATCAACTGTGAGGAACTGCAAGACTAAACACATGCAGATCAAAAGGCAGAATCTAGCCAAACCACGATGAACACACAGGCCAAGACGACCACGTTCACATAGTCAAATCACACCTGGTAGAAAACTTGGTCAAATTTGCTTACATTTAACATTTAAAATGAAATTCAAATGCTGGCAATGTTACAGATGTCACTGTTCAACGTCAAATGATGGCAAATGGCACGTTCACACAATCATGTTTAAGCCCATTGAGTGATTCAGAGAGCCAGACAGGATTGACACAACTCCATGTGTCTGAACTCACACTCATCTGACTGTTACACAGAGGCGTTCCATACTCAAATACAAGTTAACTTCTTCTAAAGTGTATGTGTGTGTGTGACTCAGTAAAAATGATTAATAAAGCAACAAGCAACAATTGAACATTGTTTAAAATAGTTTTTTTTTTTTTTTTTTTAAATGTAAGCTACATTTTAGACAAAACACTTCAAGGTTTGCACTTTCTGAACTCTGTCCAAAGCTAAACTCTCTCAGCTGCATCAAGCCATGCATAAATTTCCAATAATCATCTCAAACCATGCAATATCCAGTTGGACAGTCTAAGGGCACACAGGTGTGAGGTTTGTAAATAGGATGAACTGAAATTGTTTAATATTTTCTATGTGTACTTCCATCATCTGTACTTTATAAATCAATTACAAACAATCAAATATTTCCTAATGACATCAACCTTTCAGTATTTAAATATTGAAGTAAAAATGTATATGCAAAGCTTCTGGTTTATTTGAACTGAATATTCTGCATTAGTCAGATGCAGATAAACACACATTTCCTAGTTTACTCAGCGCTGCAATAAAAGAGGAGTGACTGGCGTGACAAACTTTTCATTGGTTTGAAAATAAAAGAGATGCCTACACAGTAAACCAATACGACAGGACACAATGAAGCTTCAAACAAAGGGATGAAACTTCATGATGGCTCTCTATCCTAACTGTAATGCAGCTTTCTGATTAAATATGAGTCGTCTGTGAATGAATGCGACTGTCTGAAGGACAAAAAGTGAGGGGGAGAGAGAGAGAGAGAGAGAGAGAGAGAGAGAGAGAGAGAGAGAGAGAGAGAGAGAGAGAGAGAGAGAGAGAGAGAGAGAGAGAGAGAGAGAGAGAGAGAGAGAGAGAGAGAGAGAGAGAGGAGGAGGGGTAAAGGAGGTCGAGTATGTCTTTTGTCCTTTAGACTGTTGAGTAAGGGCAGATCACATGCTGTAAAGACATTTGACTCTTGTGCTGCTGGGTCTTTAACACTTTAGAATATGGCCATGTCTGTCTGATCTAATAGTCCTGTTACACCACAAACACAGGGTAACGTTTTGGCAATCAGAACTGGCAATTTCACACCACTCTTTTGAGGCATTTAAATGCATATGTTTGTGTTGAAATCTTGGCAGCTGATAAAAGGCAGAGTTGCAGATTTAGCCGTTTGAAAAAGACTGACCGCTAATTTGAATTCAAAATTGAATTCAAAATGAATTCAACTTTGTGAGAGATGAAATATGTATTGGAAATATGCGTTTCAGCCTATTAGGCATGGGACGATAACCGTTTTCAAGGTAAACCATGTTTTGGAAAAGTCAAGGTCTTAAAACTGCCAAAACATTTCTGCTATACCGATCCTACAGTACATGTACAATGTTTTATGTTTTTTTTTGTTTTGTGTTTTAGGACAAAAGTATCTCCAGCAGAAAAGAGATCCAAAAATGCCATTTTAAATTGTAAAGAAATCTGTGTTTGAAACTAATGAAGACAGCAGAAGTCAATGATTCATTTTAATTATTTAGCCTGACATGTTTACAGTTATAAAATATTTAAAATGTTTCTTAAAATAAAATATATTGTGTTCAAAGGGGAAAAAAGTTTTTATTTTTTACCCAGACATTAAAAGAGAACTCATTTTAGAGCAGTAATCACAATACCGTGAAACCGTGATATTTTAAGGTTTTTATTTTAAGGTTATCATATACCGTCAGAATCTTATACACCTATACATGCCTACAGCTTATACATTTCTGTGAAACTGCCAAAACATATTTTAAAATACATTTTACTGCAGTTTCTAGGTGAAATGAATGTGACGGCAGTATGAAGTTAACAACTTTTATAGCTTTCACACAATGATACTTACGGAGACATACTGATGACTAAATTATTCTTTTTTTTATGCAGTTCTTTGCACAACACCAAATACATACCACAAAACAAACTAAATGATGGGGCGACATGGTGGCTCAGTGGTTACCACTGTCGCCTCACAGCAAGAAGGTTGCTGGTTCGAGTCCCGGCTGCGTCAGTCGGCATTTCTGTGTGGTGTTTGCATGTTCTCCCCGTGTTCGCGTGGGTTTTCTCCAGGTGCTCCGATTTTCCCCACAGTCCAAAGACATGCGCTATAGTTGAATTGAATTAACTAAATTGGCCATGTATGTGTGTGAATGAGTGTGTATGGATGTTTCCCAGTCCAGCTAGGTTGCAGCTGGAAGGGCATCCGCTGTGTAAAACATATGCTGGATAAGTTGGCGTAAAGAAATGCATTTGCCTCACCCATTTATATCCATATGGACAACGCTAATGATGTGGTCAGTTTGCTCGGTAGCTCATGTTGTACAGTATTGCACTTGTTATGCAAAGAGCTCAGTTTCACGTCTGGCTAAAGTAAAAAAAAAGAAAAAAGATAAAAAGCAAAAATTTTATTTTCAATGTAATTGTTGATTTACTTTTTTTTGTTATTTAACAAGACCATATATAGTACAGAAAAAACATCTGTTTCAATGCAATATTAAAATAATATTAATATCGAAATATTAATTATATTGTCTGCATTCTCTCAAACTGATTTGCTGAAATTGAAAATGCGGATGAAATTTTTTATTTTTTACAGTGCATATGAACAATGCACTCACCGCGAGGCACTCAAGTGCTCAGTTAGTCCACACACAACAATGCGTTATTAAAAGGGAAAATATTAATATAATTAAAAAAACTAAATAACCGACATGGGTAAATTACCTCGGTTATGAGTTATGAATTTCAGTTTCTTTTTGATTGATCGTCCAGCCTTTCTGAAACATCCACCAAACGTACCCCGAGTAATGTATTACTTTTTTGTATTGATTGTAAAAATGTAGATGCATCCTGTATTGGATTTGTTATCCGAAACATGCGACGAATTGTACCAATGCAAAAATGTAGGATGTGGCATGTATTTGCAATGAGCCTGAGCTGACATTCTGAGCTGTACCATAATCCTCTAAAGAAACATGCTCCTCTCTTGACGTTTCAACACATTGCTGTTGACAGAACAACAGATCTGAACATGAATAAACATTTTATAAAGTCAGCAGATCCTGTCAATTGTCAAACTGAGCAAAAAAACTCCTTAAAAAAATGCACACAAAGTTACAAAAATAAGGCCAAAGTATGGCCTTGAATACATAAGCAGTGATTAAACTATAACTCTGCAGTCCACATGGAACAGTCACTAACATCAGTGTAGACAAAAGTCAAACCAGAGACAAAACACTTCAGTCATCTGACTTTGCATGTACTCTAAACAATAATTAATCTAAAGAGCCAATCAAGGCAGAGCAAAAGATATCATGATTGCATCATCAGCACCTGGACTAAAGCACCTGAGTGACAGTGGCCTCCTTCTGCTGAGTAAACATCACCATGGTCACACGATGAACTGGCTCACTTTCAAATTGCACAACTAGATAGAAAACTATAAGATCTAAAAGTGTGAACGATGAAAGTAAACACAGCTTGCACCACATTTTACACCTATATTTTGGTTGGTGGTTGCTAAAGTGTTTTGGGTAGCTTTGAGGAACACTTTATTATACAGTTGCTAGGTTGCTTTGGATGGCTGTTTTCTTGCACAAGTCTCTACAAATGTGTGGTACGAAATTATGATTTAGGTTCCTTCTTGTGATTTATGATTCACTCATTTTCTTTTCGGCTTAGTCCCTTTATTAATCAGGGGTTGCCACAGTGGAATGAACCGCTAACTTGAAAGATTTATCATCACCCCACTTTATTGTGTGCCAGGGGAACAATCACAAGTCCTTTAACAAATTCCATGATCTTTTTATATATATTTTTAACATGCTTTGATTTATCCAAACACAAGTGAATGATACTAAATACTGTTATAAAAGGGGGACTGAAATTGAGTTTGTCAAACACTCTTCTTATGTAGTCAATTGCATTCAAACAGCCTTTCTCGCTGCCTGTTGACCTAATTCTTCAACATTACAGGATGTGTTATTGAAGCTTGCCAGGCGGGATTTAAACTTTGCCACACAAAATAAGTTTGGTTTGAAAATGAGAAGAAAAAAAAAAAAAAAAAAAACGATATGTCCTCCTGGTCATATCTGCTTTAAACCCTTTTATAGTATGATTGCACAGACTTTAAAAAATAACATCAAGCTGATACAGACTTGAGGAACATTGTTTTTGTTCGAGACAGTTATGGCACAAAACACAATTTTGTATTTAAAAAGTAAATGGCCAAAGACTATAAAATACAAAAGACATGTCACTCGTATAGTTTTAAATGGGGAAAAGTGTATTGGTCAATATGTCGAATGAAGCTCCGCCTACTTGAATCTCAGCGAATACTTGCTTCACAGACATAAGAAATATATCCACACAAAGCTTGAAAGCTGTACTTTTAAATGAACCAAGTGGACTTGAAAACAAAAGATTTTTGGTTTTGTAATCTGCATGAAATTAATGCACGGTAGATTCTGTCCTGTCAAACGTCACATGACAGCAACTACTCAAATGTCTACAAACTTGTAAACAACGAGTCGATTTGATTTGAATGTTTAGAAACGAAACTTATGAGACAGTTGTTGTTTAATTTAATTGGTGGTTCCAAATATGTAATGTAATCATAAGCTTGACAAACAGTTTGGAGAATTTGATTTTTCCCCATTCAAACAGAATGCCCGAGAGGCGTTTTAAAGATGCACGCCGAGTGAAATGACTTGTCTTAAAGGGACTTTGAAATGGCCCCGTGTTGGCTTGGGCTTACTCCGGGTGCTCCGGTTTCCCCCACAGTCCAACGACATGCACTATAGGTGAATTGAATTAACTAAATTGGCCGTAGTCTATGTATGTGAATGTGAGAGTGCAGGGGTGTTTCCCAGTACTGGGTTCCAGCTGGAAGGGCATCCGCTGTGTAAAACATATGCTGGATATGTTGGCAGTTCATTCTGCTGTGGTGACCCCTGATGAATAAAGGGACTAAGCCGAAGAAAAATGAATGATGAAAAAGTAAATAGGGCACTAGAGAACAGATCAGTTAAGAGTTTATTATACTAAAGGTTAAAATATTAGGTATGATACATGTATTACTGTATGATTACAGATGGATATAAGAACAGATTTCCTTTTTGGTAGTTGCCTAAAATCACATTTAACATGCTGGTTTAAAATGTACATGTTTAAAGAGATTTTTAAAATGATGACAAGCATAAATAATACACATAAAAAATGAGTGTAAATAAACAATAAAGCACAATAATGGGCTGATATGATTATGAATTGTATTTTTAATCTGTAATATCAGCAAACATCTGTAATATAAATTACAATTGAGCAATTCCAGCATTATGGATGCGACAACTGCAGTAAAATGGTATACGTTTACATTTTATTGAAACATCTGTTTATATTTTCCAAAACAACTTGCTACAGACTTATAGGAGCAGAAAAATATCAATTTATGAACTTTTTTTTTTTTATTTTAAATGAGGAAATTAAAATAAACAAAAAAAAAAGTCTGCAAGTTTACAGTATACAACATACTTTGCAGAAATTCTGTGAATTAAACTGCACAACCCAAAATAAACAATGCTAATCTCAAGAATAAGAGTTGGCTCACTATAGAACAAAAACGATTGACTTTATTTTGTTTGACATTTTTCACATTTATGAGGAAAAATCTCTGTTATGGATGGGACGTCTCTTCAGTATGATGTGACAGATGTGAAATTGGCACTTGTGTGATTTTAGTAAATCAAAAATAAATGTTTAAAAACATAGAGACATTTTTGAGTATTTTTAAAAAGCACTGTAAAGTACTTGCTTAAACGAAAAACACAGAAACGGTTTCGATATTTTAAAAACTGCAATTATTTTTAAAGACATTTGCATGGAATTGCTTATCTGTAATATATCTCAAATCCATAACAAATAGGAATTCCCCTCGAAACGTCTATCATTTACCACTCTTCTACACATTGCATTGGAAAACCAAAATAAGCCTGCCATCCGATTACCACGAGACCTGCAAATCCTTTCTCGGACCAAGGCTTCATTAGTGCTGCATCACACACTAGAGAAGTCGCATCAATTTAACAGAGGCTGATCCCATTAAACCTCTGAGGCTGATCTCTCAATCTCAAATCCATTAGAGAACACTGCAGGATAAATAGCCAACTAAAATGAAGACAAGATTGTAAACCATCAAAATCAGATTCAGTCACCAAAAAAAGGGGGGTGTGCAGACCCTTTGGGAAATGCATTGTATATGAATACAAGCTGCAGTGCGCTTTGCTGCGATCAAAGCAAAAATCTAAAAAAGCACATGGTGGTGAAGATGGCCAGCAGGTGCGGCTGTGCAGAGAGGGAGGGAGGGAGGGAGGAAGGGAGAAGACTGCATTATCAGCAGCTAGCAGGGGCAAGGTTTGCCTGGTTACGATGGCAACAAAGGGGCTGGTCCTGCTGTGATGTTGTGTGTTAAGAAAAGGTGCAGAACAAAGATGCATTACATACATGCTGTTAATTATGAATGAGAAAGACATAAAACGAAAAAAAGGGAGGGGGAGAGAGAGAGCTTACCATTATCTATCTATTGCAGTGTGTATGCAATTTTAAACAAATAAAATGAAACTCTCTTTACTCTGGCACCATAGAAACAAAACACAAACAGTGCAAGTGTCACTGCAGCTCATCTGACATCAATGCTGAAAGAAGGTGGCCTGCGGTCTCTCTTCATGCCGTTTCACATCAAAACCATAACAGCAGGAGAATTGTTTTATAGCTACTCGTCTATTAATTTTGGATGCTGATTTCCTGTTCACTGAACTGTCAGTAGGAAACGCTGCTGTGTGGGCAAGCTGAGAATCTAAATATATGATACCTGCGGTTATAGACAATTTCCGGACTACCTCATTCATAAAAATCGCATCACATGAGATAAGTACAGTATCACTGAGGATGTCATCAGACCAATATCAAGCAATGTCTTAAAAGGGCATTGAAGTTGTCACTTTTAAGTGCTTTTAAGCACACTTAAGTTCACTTTCTTTTTTGAACACAAGACTTGTGTTTGTTTTTCCAACTATAGAAGTCAATGGATACTGGTTTTTAGCTTTTAGCTTTCTTCAAAGTATCATTAAGTGTGTTCAACAGAATAAACACTTGAGGGGGTGTAAATAGTGAATATATTTTCATTTTTGGGTGATCTCTAAGATAAATGATGAATATATTAAGTGACTTTTAGCCGGTGTTATGCTAAATGCTAAGCTTTTGAAGTGTTCATTAACAAACAAAATGTAAAGTTTTTTTTGTCCGAAAAAAACATTTAAAGGGCAGCTATTTTACCCCTTTTTCAAGATTTAAGATAAGTATTTTGTGTCTCCAGAATGTGTCTGTAAAGTTTCAGCTCAAAACACCCATCAGATTATTTATTATACCTTTTAAAATATTGGATTTTCTGCTTTGAACACAATGTAGCCATTATTATTGCCTGTGCCTTTAATGCTATAGTTCTACCCACCCACCGTTCCCATGTGCCTGTCAGAGTATGCCTCAATCTCCGCCTCAGCTGCATCAGATAAACAGCACAGTGACAGACATGAAGGAAGCAGATCTCATGTAACTTTTGTGAGAAATACTACAGTAAGAACTTTCCCAACTATTATTTGATGTATTTGTTGTGGGGTTACTTCAAGCCCTTCTGCGACGAGTCACAAACAATGTCGTTACAAAGTTCACGCACACACACACACACAGCACACGCGTTTAACTTTGCACTGTTTTTGCACGGCAAATGTGACCGGATACTAAAGTTGGGCCAATAGACGATGCCATCTCCACTCTGCCCCCGTCGCAAACCCGCTCGCGGAAAATACACAATTGGGCCCCGTTTACACTAATACGTCTTAGTTTTAAAATGGCATTTTAGAATGAAAATGATCCACATCCAGACCGTGTTTAGTCTAGCATTTCTGAACAGCCTTCCGTCCGCTGAAAACGCACATCATGTGACCACACACACACACAGACACAGCCACACACACTGTCATGGGCTCGTCTGAGCTCCAGAGAGTAGTGCACGTCGGACAGTTTATCAAGGATGTACTGCTGGATTGCGTCTCACTATATTTGTTAAACGTGATGTTTAATTAATCTTGTCTTAATCTTACGACTCTGCAGTCTTTTGAATCTATCAGGTAACGCGTCACAGCATCAGTACACTGCTTCAATCTTTCGCATTCACGCTTGTACTTTAGCGAAAACCTCAGATAATGTTGGTTGGTTCCTGTTGGTTGTGCACCTTTTTTACCAACCATGTTTGTGGACGCCATTATACTGACACAGATCACTCTGCTTATTCATGCCAGAGTCCTGCGGAAAACGTGATTGACAGGTGGTAATTTGTGTGTAACTTATTTTTATTTATTTATGATTTGTTTATGGGTAAAACAAAGACCATGCGGGTCAGGTAGTTGAAACGGTAGACTACAAATAATTAATTAGTTATTAATTAATTATTCATAAATAATTAATTTACCTCCGCCTATGACGACGATGCCATTATCCATCGCGATGTTTTACATTAGACATCGTACCATGCCAAATTGGTCAACATCGCCCAGCCCTACCGGATATACGTTAATATCCACTGCTGTATGGATATCTGTTATGTTAATGTACAAAATAAACCTGATTTAACATTATTCCACAAACTGGAATTGAAGAGTCTTTTTTTATAATTGTACTGACATGCGGCTGTGGTGATAAAGACGATAAAAATCGCTGTAATTGATTACACACAAGCACGGTTTTAAAAACATTTTAAACTTGTAAAACTCATTCTTGATCACATTTGATGATGATTGATAATCAAAGCGAGCTAAAGAGATTGTTCAATCCGGGTTGCTTAGCGCATGTTCTGTCTTGTTGATATGATTATACGAGTTACTAAGGACACATGTTAATACGTGGCTGTCAATTAATTCGGTAGGCAGGGAAACCGCACTTCTACGTTATGTTGCGGTCAGCCTCAAAACGGGAGGGATTTGGATCCTATTTTAACGTCAGGAAAAAAAAAAAAAACTTATTGCGTTTATATTACCGCAATATGACTGTGGACACACTATACCTACACACAGTTCTGTTCAACCAGCTTCAAAAAGCTGATTTTCCTCATAGGTGCCCTTTAAATAGAAAAAATATTCTGAAATATTTTAACATTTAAAACATAATTTTTAACATCATTTTGGGTTTGCCTCATTTAGAACTTTTGGCTTGGCTTCTTCTCTTTCTGCAATCTGAAATATATACACACACAAAGACTGGACTCCTCAGATTTCACAGGATCTCAAACTCCATTACAAATTAAACTCTCATATTAATGAGCTTGTTCTGATGTTTTTCAGCATCACTTCATAACTCTCAAAAAGAGCTGACCTATACAAGTGCCTAATGTGACAAACTGCCGTTATGTTCGATGACTTATTAATTACAGTCCATTTAATACAGCAGGGGCATCCTTTAATTAAAGCCTCTGGAATCATAAACGCTCGGTCAGCAATTGCAAGTCTGAAATCCAAAGTCCTCAGAGTTTGAATGCACTAGTAGTTCAGTAACCATGTGGTTCAGAGAAGAGAGTTTGCTTCCAAACAGACGTGGAACCCCAATCGACCCCCCTCCTCTCTCCGTAACACTGTCCCCTCCTCCATTTCCCTTCTCTCCCTCCTTTCAGGAGTTTTCCCGCTCTGCCGGACAGAAGGCCTTTGGAGGGAGAGAAAAAGAGGAGAAAAGCCAGGAACAGAAAGAGGGCGGCAGGATTCTCAGCAGTGGAGAGGAATTCAAATAATTCCACTTTGATTACTCAGAGATCCAGAAGACCAGATTCCTTCACTCTGGTTTACATTGGGAGTATAGTCTTATGAAGCACACAAACAAGAAATAGTCTCTGGTTACATTAAATATCCCACACTGATGTCTGTGTGCAGTTAAAATAAATATGAATCACTTATGAAGGCAAAACACAATGCAGAAGGAAATTGAAAGCTGGCTTAGGTGTCACTCATTCAAAGAGTTTCACAAAGAAACAAAGAGTCATTATTTTAAAAACATATTTTGAACTATGGCACAGCACATTCACGCTCTTTTAGGCTTGGTTTAGTGTAAATCTGGGTTACTTTGTATCCTGGACCGGACGGATTTCCTGCAGTCTGGATTGGGAACTGCAGATGTACATTGCTGAAGATTTCCCATGCAAACCCGCGTGCTTTGTGCTTTTAGCTGAGGGAGTAAATTCTTATCCCTTTATTTTTTGTCACGCATAATCATCTGATTAACATTATACAACAGTGAGTGGAGAAAATATGAAAATATGGGATCTTGAGAAAACGCCCATTTGACATTCAATGTCATCATACACCCCTACTGTAAAACAGTACCGCTGAATCACATCTCTAACCTTTGTTTTGGACATATTAAAGATGAAGTTGTTGATGTTAGCTATATCTGTGAATATTTTATTTATCGACAAAAACAAGAATTGAGATTCAAATGACAACAGAAGCCTGTAATGTTAGTTTGGGAGGTGTGGGCTGAACGTTTGGGACTGACAGTTTTGGTCACCATTCACTTTGCTGGTTTCTTTTTTTGTCCCTGTATAATGAAAACATAAGGTGACCGAAACTCTCGTTCACAAAAATCTCGACGGCGTTTACAAACGAAA
Organism: Danio kyathit; assembly: GCA_903798195.1. Classification (NCBI taxonomy): domain Eukaryota; kingdom Metazoa; phylum Chordata; class Actinopteri; order Cypriniformes; family Danionidae; genus Danio; species Danio kyathit. The sequence goes on along the minus strand of LR812535.1, from coordinate 30,961,012 downwards.
ACTATTTTCGGTGACTATGTGATGGCAAAACGTTCGTTTCTGCAAGTACTATCCTTTAATCATTACTTATATGGGTATAGTTTATTAATCAGAAGCTTACCTTCACAAAAAGCTCGATGACGGGCTCGTTATCCCCCTTCAAACCGTTCTGAGGTACCGAGAGAGACATCCCGAACTTTTGTTTTTACACGGGCGCCTTCACAAACAACAAACCTCGATTTCTTCAGCTTGCCACAAAAAGTTTTGCTTTCACGCCTCACTCTTTCTCGGGCCGAGTTTTTCGGACACACAAAAAACCCTCTGCGGTTTTTCCAAGTGCAACCGAGTTCGTTAAAACGAAGAAAGGCGCGTTTCCACGAGGTCCTGCCGCTGCCTAGAAACACATCACTGAGAAAACCCGACGGAGTCCGCTATGTCTCCTCCTCTGCCTCTCGCTCAGGATGGCGACGACGTACAGGGGAAAAAATCTACGGGAGTATTTAAGGCGGTGATGTCATACGCAGTGGGCCGAACTCGTCTGGCGCGAGCAGAATCGGTACCGTGCGCGTGCACTGGAGTCAGAGCTCCCCGAGGAGTTTTATATAGCTAAATCTGTATAAAAACAGCTCTTCTTGCACTGCAAGTCTCGTACTTTGTAAGTTACTATGAAGATACAAGAAATCAGTTTTTAGTAAGTGAATTTATCTTGAAATGTTTTAGTTAACAATTAAAATAGATTAGTTAGTAAAGTAATAATAACAGTAGTAAGCGCTATAGGGCTGGGGAAACCTGGCTGGTAGATCCACTTCATATTCTGTACATTTATCTAATGAACATTAATTGTTTCCATAACAGAATTCTCAAATAATATTGATCTTCTTGATATAATCTTACCTCCCAGCTTTATTTCCCAAGTTTAATGCATGCAATTTTAGGTTAACATATAACAATGTTCTACTTTTTATTTAAATTTCAAGTTCTCACAAAAAAATTTGAGTCAGTTATTTGCAATTCCGATATTCTTTCACCATTCTTGCTATATATATATATATATATATATATATATATATATATATATATATATATATATATATATATATATATATATATATATACAGGGGCAGAGTGGACATTTTAAAAGTGGAGGGGACAGCTGTATGAAATCCAAATGTTTACATTCCTAATCATCTGTTTCTAAATGGTCTGTCTCTAAAAGTGAGGGGGACATATCCCCCCCGTTGCTACGCTCCTGTATGTGTGTGTATATATATATATATATATATATATATATATATATATATATATATATATATAAAGCAACGCGGTGACGCAGTGGTTAGCACATTTGCCTCACAGCAAGAAAGTCGCTGGTTCGAGCCTCGGCTGGGTCAGTTGGCATTTCTGTGTGGAGTTTGCATGTTCTCCCCGTGTTCGCGTGGGTTTCCTCTAGGTGCTCCGGTTTTCCCCACAAGTCCAAAGACATGTGGTATAGGTGATTTGGGTATGCTTAAAATTGATCGTAGTGTATGGATGTTTCCCAAAGATGGGTTGCAGCTGGAAGGGCATCCGCTGCGTAAAACACGTGCTGGATAAATTGGCGGTTCATTCCCTGACCCTGGATTAATAAAGGGACTAAGCCGGAATGAAAATGAGTGAATGAATATATATATATATATATATATATATATATATATATATATATATACATACACACAGTTGGAATTGAGATAAAGAACAAAATAACAATAAACTTAAGCTATTTAAGGCATTTCAGGAGATCTAAGCAATTTGTTTGTAAAGACGATTCTTTGCACACATGAACCCTAAAGATTTAATTACAAAGCCACACTTGTGGGGTGTTGAGAGAGACCATGTTAAATTTTCAATTTTAGATAAAATAAATATTATCCATCAAATGTCAAGGATAACAGTTTAAAGGTATGACCCTGTCACTGCTTGCAAGATCACCATATTGCCTGTGCCCACTGGCCTAGAAATGTGTAACATCGTTAACCTACAGTGCATCCAGAAAGTATTCATAGCGCTTCACTTTTTCCACATTTTTTATGTCACATTCCAAAATGGATTAAATTCATTTATTTCCTCCAAATTCTACACACAATACCCCATAATGACAATGTGAAAATAGATTTTTTGAAATTGTCGCAAATTTATTAAAAATAAAGAAACCTGAAAAATCACATCTACATCAGTATTCACAGCCTTTGCAGTGAAGCTCTAAATTGAGCTCAGGTACATTCTGTTTCCACTGATCATTCTTAAGATGTCTCAGCAGCTTAAATGGAGTTCACCTGTGGTAAATTCAGTTGATTGGACATGATTTGAAAAGACATACACCTGTCTATATAAGGTCCCAAGGTTGATAGTGCATGTCAAAGCACAAACCAAGCATGAAGACAAAGGAATTGTCTGTAGACCTCCGAGACAGGATTGTCTTGAGGCACAAGGCCGGGAAAGGTTACAGAAAAATTTCTGCTGCTCTGAAAGTTCCAATGAGCACAGTGGCCTCCATCATCCATAAGTGGAAAATGTTTGGAACCACCAGGACTCTTCCTAGAGCTGGCCGGCCATCTAAGCTGAGTGATCGGGGGAGAAGGGCCTTAGTCAGAGAGGTGATCAATAACCTGATGGTCACTCTGTCTGAGCTCCAGTGTTCTTCTGTGGAGAGAGAAAAACCTTACAGAACGACAACCATCTGTGCAGCAATCCACCAATCAGGCCTGTATGGTAGAGTGGCCAGACGAAAGCCACTCCCCGCCTGGAATTTCCCAAAAGGCATCTGAAGGACTCTCAGACCATAAGAAACAAAATTCTCTGGTCTGATGTGAATAAAATTTAACTCTTTGGAGTGAAAACCAGGCACCGCTCATCACCAGGCTAATACCATCCCTACAGTGAAGCATGGTGGTGGCAGCATCATGGTGTGGGGATGTTTTTCAGCAGCAGAAACTGGAAGACTAGTCAGGTTAGAGGAAAAGATGCATGCAGCAATGTACAGAGACATCCTGAATGAAAACCTGCTTCAGAGTGCTCTTCACCTCAGACTGAGGCGACGGTTCAACTTCCAGCAGGCCAAAGACCCAAAGCACACAGCCAAAACATCAATGAAGTGGCTTCACAACAACTTGATGAATGTCCTTCAGTGGCCCAGCCAGACCCAGATCTAAATCCTATTGAACATCTCTAGTGAGATCTGAAAATGGCTGTACACCGTCGCTTCCCATCCAACTGGATACAGCTTGAGAGGTACTGCAAAAAGGAATGAGCAACAATTCCTAATGACAGGTGTGCCAAGTTTGTGGCATCATATTCAAAAAGACTTGAGGCTGTAATTGCTGCAAAAGACTGAATATTTATGTACATGCGATTTTTCAGGTTTTTTATTATTATTAAATTTGAAACAATTTCAAAAAATCTTTTTTTCACATTGTCATTATGGGTTATTGTGTGTAAAATGTTGAGGAAATAAATGAATTTAATAAATTTTGAAATAAGGCTGTAACATAAAAAAATGTGGAAAAAGTGAAGCGATAGGAATACTTTCTTTTCTCTTTTTTCCCTTTCTGTCTGTATAGTTGTTGTTGCTGTTTTTTGTATTGCTCTGTGTTGCTTTAAGGTCAAAATAAAAATTCAAAATAAATAAATATATATAGAAATGATTACTTACCATTTAATTAAACTTATTGTGATTAAACCCAACTTTATGGTGGTTACAAAAGCAGAATACAAACGCCAAATAATTTGTTTTAGAATTTTTTTTTTTAGAAATTATTTTACCTTATGAAACCAAAGTTACATTGCTCAAACAAACATTTTGAAGATAATTTGGTTGTTCACATTTTTATGCAAAAACACAATCTGGGGAAGAATCAAGTGTTCCAGTTTTAGTTCAGCCCACTGCACATAAAATATAGTTTGATGTCTTTTATCATATACAACGGAAGTAAATGGTAAACTCCTTAAAGATAGTCTTTGTTATTACCAAAGATCTTCCAGCACAATGCACAGCCGATCCAGAAACAAAGCTCTCCAGCACTTAGCCTGACCTCTAGAGACAGTGTAAAGACAGACTGCATGTTTACCACCCATGTATTCCCACAGAAGCCTGCAGCCAGAAGCAGGTGGCATTATAAAATAACAACCAGGGCAAAACATTGCTGCCTTAGGCTGATTTTCCAGATCAGCCACTATTAACCGCATTACACCATTACAAACTCACTTAGCTTTCATCTGTAACTAGTGAAGATTTCACATGCTGCTAAAGGGGAAAAAACAAAACAAAACATGAACAGCACTTGATTATCATGTGTCATTACCAGAACTGGGACATCACAGGCTTTCCAGAGAACCCAGTAAAAAGGGACTAGCAAACATATGCAAAACAGTCTGTTTGCATCTTAAATGTAATACTGTCCACATTGTTAGCATGCTGGACGAGTCTGTCATTTACAATCATGATCACTGAAAGTGAAACAAATTAAATTGCAGATATGCACAATTACGCAACTTAAAAAATGGGATTTGAGACATTTTTTCTTTCAATTTAATGTGACTTTCTTCAAAGTCAGACATTTCTGCAGGGTCCAACAATTTCAAACACAACTTAGGTTACAAAAAAATAAGCAAAGAAAAAAAAAAAAAAGAAGAGATGAAAACAGACTTCTGATTTGTTCTCATGTGTACAGTGGAGCGCTCAAGCACAGCCACAATGCTCAGATAAACAGAGAGCAGTTTTACTTTATGGATCATGCACACAAGAGGACAAACACGCTAGGGTCTGCCGTCCATGCAAACAAAACTCTCGTAAAAAGTCCTGCGGAGGTTAAGAGAGAATCCATAGGCTAACTCGTACATTATTAACTCAGAACGGCAAATAAGCTTTTCATTTTTTTTTCATCATGACTGTAAAAGCAACACAGGAGGTGGTGGTGGTGGTGGTGGTGGTGGGGGGGGGGGGGGGGGGGGGGGGGGGGGGGGGGGGGGGGGGGGGGGGGGGGGGGGGGGAGGGGGGGGAGGGAGAAGAAGGGGGGGGGAAGGGGGGGATGGGGACTAAAAAAAGTTGTGTGTTTGGATAAACATTTTCTTGACAGTATTTAACTGTGGAGGACAAAATCTGATGGAGAAACTTCAGCTGCTCACTCATTTCTATATCATAAAACACTTCAGCAATAAACATGCCAAAATAAAGAAAAAACAAACCCAAAACAAACAAAAAAAGTCTAGGGTGAATTTTAACAATTTGTACATTCTAAAGCTGAACCAACATCAAACATTTAAAATGCAGAGAGTGGAAGAGAAAGAGGGAAACGTGGGGTGCAGGAGAGATGCCCTCAGGACTGAGACGATGGAGACATCTGGGCCTTCCTCATTGAGCGGAGAGCTTTCTCACGTAGGTGCTTCTCCAGATCATCCAAACTGTCTTCTACTTCACTCTCTGATTCCTTCAAGAAAGGTAGCATTAATTATGTCTGACTCAAACGTAACAAGATGTTTAGATTTTACATTACGGACAACTCGTAAAAGAATAGAAATTAGAGCTGGGCGATATAGACTTAATTTTTTTTTTTTTAAATCCCAGATTTTTTCACAAAAAACTCAATTTACAATTTAAATCATTTAAAAAAAAATGCATGGAGTTGAATGTTATTAACCTACACTCACCGGCCACTTTATTAGGTCCAACTACTCCTTATTGCAAATTTCTAATCAGCCAATCACATGGCAGCAACTCAATGCATTTAGGCATGTAGACATGGTCAAGACGATCTTCTGCAGTTCAAACCGAGCATCAGAATGGGGAAGAAAGGTGATTTAAGTGACTTTGAACGTGGCATTGTTGTTGGTGCCAGACAGGTTAGTCTGAGTATTTCAGAAACTGCGAATCTACTGGGATTTTCATGCACAACCATGATACAGAGAATGGTCAAAAAAAGAGAAAATATCCAGTGAGCGGCAGTTCTGTGGGCGCAAATGCCTTGATGCCAGAGGTCAAACGAGAATGGCTGGTTCCAGCTGATAGATGGGCAACAGTAACTCAAATAACCACTCATTACAACAGAGGTATGCAGAAGAGCATCTCTGAACGCATAACACGTCCAACCTTGAGGCGGATGGGCTACAGCAGCAGAAGACCACACCGGGTGTCACTCCTGTCAGCTAAGAACAGGAAACTCCGGCCACAATTCACACAGGCTCACCAAAATTGGACAATAGAAGATTGAAGAAACGTTGCCTGGTCTGATGAGTCTCGATTTCTGCTGCAACATTAGGATGATAGGGTCAGAATTTGGCATCAACAACATGAAAGCATGGCTCCATCCTGCCTTGTATCAACGGTTCAGGCTGGTGGTGGTGTGTAATGGTGTGGGGAATATTTTCTTGGCACACTTTGGGCCCAATAGTACCAATCGAGCATCATGTCAACGCCACAGCCTACCTGAGTATTGCTGCTGACCATGTCCAGCCCTTTATGACCACAGTGGACCCATCTTCTGATGGCTACTTTCAGCAGGATAATGCACCATGTCATAAAGAGCGAATCATCTCAAACTGGTCTCTTTAACATGACAATGAGTTCACTGTACTCAAATGGCAAGCATCTGGTAGATTAGTCTAATCTAGTGCACTGAGCGAGTTCTGACAGTGTTGATATTGACAGTAATGAACGTCTTTACAGCTGGGTCATCATTTATCCGGAAACAGCAACGTTGGATTTCAACATTAGATGGGTAACAGTCATAGATATTTACATTGTATATACCTATGGGAAACCGTTCCTTTCATGTGCGCATCTCTTTTAATTGTCTTATCCATTAACGTTACTTCTCATTGTGACAACACAACATGTGGCGCGCAGTTTCAATTCCTTGCGTCTCGCGGTTAAATAAGAGATGGAGAGCTCTGAATTACGCTGTTTTTTGGCGGCCGTGTTTGTGCACCCGTGTTGTTATTCATTTCAAAGACCGCAACATTTCTCGGAGTTCTCCTCTGCTTGCTGCATATTGTTTGTGTATTTCTATGGCAATGCGGGGAAACTACAGGAGCCCAGAGGGGAGCATCACGTGTTAAGAGTGAAAAACGATTTCCATTCAAACAAATCAATGCTAACTTCACACTCGAATTAACCAATAAAATTAATTTATTGCCCAGCCCTAATAGATATAGAATCACAGAAGGGATGTACTAAAGGCAAAAAGCATCAGTAAAAAACACAAATACAAACTGGCACAATGGTTTTCAACATTGATTATAGAAAAAAAAAATCTTCAGCACCAAAAGGATATTGTAACATTGAAGACTGGAATAATGACTGCAAATTCAGCTTCGCAATCACAGAAGTAAAATACATTTTGAAATATGTTGATAAGAGTCATGCTAAATTGTAATATTTCTATTTCTATTTATCTAATAACTGCAGGCTTTGAAGCATTAGAGACTTCTTTAAAAACCATTTACAATGCCTTTCTGACTCCAAACATTTCAAATCGCAGTGTGGTGAAATGAAGAGATGTTCCATGTAACTAGAAAATCTGCTTTTAAACAGCTTTAAAAGTGTAACTTCACCTTTTTCTGGTCAGAGTCTGGCTCTGCTTCCGGTCCGTGTCCTCCTGTCGCCCCACCACTCTTTTCTTCTCCACCCTTCTCCTTCTTTTGTTTCTTATGCTTCTTGTGTTTTTTATCTTTCTTGTGTTTCTTTTCTTTCTTCTTCTTCTTTTTCTTACCACCTTCTGCATCAGAGTTCTGAAGAACAAACAAAGACGTTTACCAACTGTAATGTACACTTTTTTTTTTTTTTTTTTTGCATTAAGGGTTTCACACTGGTTGTTCGGTTCTTTGGTCTTGACCAAATAAGAAACGCACATTTAGTGTAAAGTTAACTTACATTCACACTTTGATTTCTAAAACAGCTCACACTGTATGTGTGTGCATATGAGACAACTTTAAATCAGTTGGAACGTCTAAGAACTTACAAATAGTGTAAAAGTAGAATTTCTCTATTATACGCACAATTGAAAATCTGTTCCAAATCCAATGCCTATATTGAACTACAATTAGGAATTAGTTACAATTACAATTAATGACTATGATGAGAAAAATCAGGTCTGCATGAGAATTGTCCCTGAACCTCTTTTTTGGTGTGCATCAAGTTCGGATAGCAGCATTCACCTCAATGAACAGCATTAACAGAGCAATCGCACACTATAACCAACACACCCTAATTTACTAAAGGTAGATCCTAAACCAGATGTTTTGTTAGTTTTCATTTAAAAAAACAAAACAAAAACAATAGCTAAAAAGTCTAGAAGCCAAAAACAAATCAAAGCTTTTAGGATGCAATCAGCAAGAACCACATCTCTGCAAGAGTGTCATACCTTGTTAGGTGAAGGGCTCGGGGAGACGCTGCTGTTCTTTTTGGCAGGTGGAGGTGGAGAACGGCTAGTGGAACGAGAGGGTGAGACTGAAGCAGGCCGCTTCTGAGCCGGAGGAGGAGAAGCAGATGGTGAACGTGAAACCTGCCTTCTTTCTGGCTGCGGACTCTGAGACCCTCTACAAATGGACAGCAATAATCAGAGATTCGCACATCTGCATTACACAAATAAAAGCACCGCTCTAGAAAAACATACCTCTGCAATTTGCGTGGTTCTGGAGTGCGGGAAACCCTGCGAATGGGTCTGGTGCCGTGTGATGGGGATGTCTGCCGTCTTTGTCGCTGCGGGGAGGAACCAGAGGCTCCATATCTACCTGGAGGACTGGAAGACACTCGAGTAGTGTGGGCAGGGGGAGAGGAGCGGGCGTCTCTGCCCCGTTGGGCTGCAGGGGGATTTGGAGGAGTTTTCGGCGTGGCGAGGTGGGGAGGTGAAGCGGAAGAGGTGGAGTAACGTCTTTTTCCTGGACTGCTGCCACGACTCCTTTTGGGGGATCGAGAGGTGTGGCGTTTGGTCACAGGGGAGGGTGACCCTCTATGCTTGGGCATGGGAGAAGGAGAACCTCTACGCTGTGGGGCAGGTGAGGGAGAATCTCTGCGCTTAGACACAGGTGAAGCACATGTTCTACGTTTAGACACAGGTGATGGAGACCTTCTGTGTTTAGCCACAGGGGAAGGTGACGTTCTGCGTTTTGACACCGATGGAGATGTTCTGCGTTTTGACATTGGTGATGGAGACTTTCTGCGTTTGGGTGGAGGTGATGGAGACATTCTGCGTTTGGGGGGAGGTGACGGAGGTATTCTACGCTTGGGCATGGGTGAAGGAGACCTTCTTCGTTTGGGAGGAGACCCTGATGTGCGTCTCTTTTGGGCTGGAGGAGGGGAGGAGGGACTGTATCGACGCTGAATTGGGGGAGTAAAGCGCCGGGGAGGTGGAGATGGAGATCTGAGACCGGAGGAGAGAAGAAAGAAGAGTCAAAGCAAGAAGCCTTTCAAACCGAATCCAGAAGAGCTCATGAACTCAGCTGAACTTTACCTGCGTCTTGGGGGAGGAGAGGGTGACCTGCGGCGGCGAACAGGAGACTGTGAACGATGTCTACGTCCAGGAGGTGACGGAGAACGTCTCTTTCTGAAGGACGAGACACAAGATTTTCTTACCAGGATACAAGGACATCTATTTTTTTATGAATAAACTCAATTTGTTTAAAAGATTAGCAAGTTTTGGGGTGGCTTTGGAATGAGGAAAATGTATCAAAAAAATTTTCAACTTCACTGGTTGCAATGATTATGGATCCACTAAAAACCCCAACTTGCATGTTGATGAATCTACATGCTTTGTTTAATAGCTTATAATATAAGCTGTAAAGGTTCAAGTTTCTCATTAATAATGCTTTTCTTAACACAGCCTTTTTAGTGCCACGATCAATTTGGATGGACATATATTGGGACTAATCAAAAGCTTTTTTACCCCAAAAGGGAACGAAACATCTGAGTAGATTGACCTTTTGAGGGTATTGTATGTCAAACACTGATGTAAAGCACATGCAAACATTGTTGACTTTTACCTTGGGGATGCATCTCTGTGTCGCCTGCGTGGTGATGCAGGGGAATGGCTCCGTCTCCTCCTGATTTCTCCATTCCTGGCACCCGCACCTCTATTCTGCCTCCTTGGACCTTCATCTTCAGATGAAGAGGATGAACCTGTGTCTGTAAGCAAACAATAAACACAACATGACAACAAGCTCTAAATGAAACAAGTACTAGCATATATTTTCCACATCCAACACAACTCCTAGGTGCAAGTACAGGTCTGAGAAGGAGGAGAAAGAGAGAGAGAGAGAGAGAGAGAGAGAGAAGGAAAGAGAGGACAAATTAGTGTGATTAGGGATGCTCAACATAACCGTTTAACCGTTAACCGAAAGGGTGCGTTTGTAACCGATTAATGGTATCAGTTAAACGATTAAAAAATGTTATTTTATATATTTTTAAAATGTGGGACCGATCACCGAAAGCGCTTTTTGCGATTGCACGCTGTGTGCTCCCAGTTGAAATAAAAGTCAACTGAGCCGAAAAAGCGTTTTACGTCAGTCGCCCGTTTCATTTTTCAATTATGTTATGCTGCTCTCTTATATGTGCTAAATATAGCTACAAGTCACAGCACCAGTATTTATTTAGTAGAGGTCATGTTGCGCGGCTCCGGGCAAATTTTGATTTGGAGGGAAAATGACCAAAATGTAACGATGATTGAAAATGACTGGCAGGAAAATAAATAATATATTTCAAATCTCTGTACATAACAGAAAAATAAACAATGATAATGCAACAAAAATAGTGCATTTTTATTATAGTGGCAGAACTTGTCAATTTGCATATTTGCATTCACTTTTAAAAATATATTTATTATCTGTTTTTTAGTCCTGTCTGTAATTCTGTTGCACTGTAGAAGCTCTGTCACGAAAACAAATTCCTCGTATGTGTGAACATACCTGGCAATAAAGCTCTTTCTGATTCTGAAGTACATTTTTGGACAGGCCTTGTCAAAAGTCAGCGGGCACTTTCACTTATAAAAAATATAGCACTTAAATTATTTCATTTTTAACAATAAATTAAATTACACAGTGGTTTTATATCAAAAGTTGATAATGATATAAAATTGGTAAAAAATAAGCTTTTAAGTGATGGCTTTTATTTGTTTCAGTATTCAAACATTAAATATTAAATCCATCAAGTTAAATAAAAAAACGAATATGAAACCACACATGGCAGGATATAAAGGACTATTATATTTAGCAAAATGCTGCTCTTTTTATCTTTGTATTTTATCATTTTATTTCTGTTATTTTAATTATTTTTTTCTCTTCATAATTAACTAACGAGCTATAAACACATTCCCGCTTGAGGTTTTAGAAAATATTTTGCGCAGCTGCCCAGTAGGATATATTAAAGATAACCGGGAAAATAAACACAGAAACATGTTACATGTCCCCAAATGTCCAACTTATTTAACTGAATCGTATATTGCTTATAGCTGAAAATTGCTCTTTTATTTTATTTTTTTATAAAACATTTGTCAAGACATATTTATATTTTTTTTTGAGTAAAAACAATGCCGGCATTTAACAATCCATATTTATTTTATTTATTCATTCATTTGACTTGTTTTTTGGTGCATTTATAGGCTATAATTTAAGTCCAACACAATAATGAGCACCTCTGACAGTGCCACTCTGTAAAGCTTTCATGCAAAGTCCAAAAAACTTAAGAAAGATTAGACTTTCTCCGGTGACGGCCGACACGCCATAACCGTCTTTCAGGTGGTATAGCTGGCATTAAATTACAAAACAAGCATGCTGCAGTCTGGTTTTTTAATTAAAAAGTGCAATTATTTCCTCCTTGTTCAAGGAGTCTGCACGTTTGTGTTCTATGGATATAGCGATCTTAAGCGTGTCTTTATTCGATGCGCAGCAGGAAAAAAAAGGTTTTTCAGCAGTGCATGTACTCGTTGGTAAAGTTCTCAGAGCGAGTTTTGTGCTACCAAATACAACACGGCATGCAATAAACTCATGTTTAGTCCGGCGAAATAAACATCTTTGCCTAGGATGTCAATCAAATTAATGAAGCTCAAGCCAAGAGTAAAACAATAGGCTATTTTATTATTTTAAGATTTTAGATGAGGGGTTAGTAATTATACACGGGTAACTATATTCAAGTCAATGAAATAATAACTTTGATAAATAAAATATGTACGTAAGAATGTGGTGGGTCAGTGACTCCCTTCTCTGCCAGAGACTGCTCTATATATGGTTTTCAAGAGTTCGCACTTAGATATTGCTTGACACTAGTAGCAGGTTTGGCAGGTTTGCTGTCCCGGGAGAGAACCCTGAGCTCGGAGATGATTGAGCCCAGGGCTCCCGCCTGGTCAATTGAGCATGTACAGGGAGAACGAGATCAGGTAGTTCTCGAGAGCTCCCCGTGGTAAAGAAAGAAAAGTGGAGAAGGGGTGGATGGGGGGTTTCTTCGGAAAACGAAGATAAGGGAGTAATGTTTGCTAGGCTACTTATAGTGAGTTTGGAGTAATCTGATTGGCTAACTAATGATTGTAGATGAGAGACCAGCTGCGGTCAATTATATCACGTGCTCCTCTCGAAATTAGTTTGTGAAACTTCACTTAAAACCCTTTTCAAACTGTATCATTTAGACCTGTATCAGTTTTTCATGTTAAATGTAGTGTAGTTTACTTGTGGATGTCTGATGACTAGCGCGCTTCCGCTGAGCCAACTGTGGTGGCAACAGAGCCACGACGTGAACACAGAGAATCTGTCGGCACAGTTCAGCACGGTTGTCTAACCCTGCCGAGAACGGTTTGTAATCATGCCGCGCCGTTTCAGGCTCAGTGGAGAAACAACCCTAAACGTACCGAAGTGTTCTTAGAACGGTTTGGCACAATAGTGGAAATGTGGCTATTGTCTTTCATCACCTGCATCGCACGCACATGAACGGTGAGTGAGAAGAGTGAGACAGAGGAAATAAGTCATTATGACATAATCTTTAGGCTAATGACTTCTATTAAAAATGTTAAAAGGGTTTTTGTAATATAATAATAAGTAACAGCGGAGCATTAATTAAATGTATATTTTCCGTGGAGCGATCGATTTGAGGTAGCCTGATATTTTTTTTTGACAGAAGAAAAAAAAACATGATTGGACAAACAGCCGCCGGTTCTTAAGGGTTCAGTCATTGTTTTCGTTTTGTAATTTAAATGTGTCATTTAAGTGAAAAATATCTAGGGCAAGACTATTTATTTTATTATTTTTATTTAGTTTATTCTTTTTTTCTATGCTGTTGGAAACATACAGGTGCGTAAAGATGCTCTGTTATGTATGCTGCTGTTTGCATGTTAAAATAAATCAGCATTTTAAAATGCAATATTTAATGTGCCACACAAAATAGACACGTCAATTTTTTTTTTTCAAATAAATATTTTTTTAATATTAATCTGTTAACGGTTAATATCAGGTTAATGAGCAGCGGTTGTCGGTTAGTAAAATTAACCGAAATGAGCATCCCTAAGTGTGATTAAAGTAAATTTAAAAAGGTGGTAACCTGAAGAGGATTGCTGATTCTGTCTGCGATACTGACGTCGCTGCTGGACAGAATCTGCTGTTGACCCTTTGCCCAACTTATCCTCCTCTGAAATGCAAAACAGAGTCCTTCAGTGCCCACCAACACACACCACTGACGTACAAAAGCACAGCCAAACACCCATTACATGCACCACCTTCTTTATCTTCGAAGTGAACATAGGAAACTTGTAGCACAAGAGTTGCTATACAAGTTTCCCATAATTCCTACAAAACCCACATGTAACAGTTTTTCTAGCATAAAAGCCAGAGAGACTTCAACACCCTGCCAGCTTCTATGACAATATTAATTTCAATTAGCAAAACTTCACAAAAAAAAAAAAAACTTGTTGAAGAGCCAAGCCTCACCTGAATCTGATGCATCAGATCGCCTGGGTTTTGGAGAAGGAGAGCGAGAGTCGTTTCTTCCACCAGGCCTGTGCTTCACAGCTGCAATTTTTAGATGCATTAGTCAGAATCACTTCACCAAGCCATTTTAAATAAAAAGAAGTATATTCTATGATGTACCTGAAGGGCTGGTGTCTGGTCCTGAAGGACTGCGGCCTCGTCTTCTTGGGGGGCTGGAGAGGTCCGTGCGACGTGCAAGTTTTCTGGGTGGGGTCGCTGACCCACGTTTTCCTGCTCTCTTGTGGGGCGACCGAGAGGAGGAGCTGCCTGAGGAGGAGCGGGAGCGAGACCGCCGCCTTGTGGACAAATAAAGAATAGGTGAAATTCAGTAGTTGAGATGCAGATGAGTCAGACGATTACAAAAAAATATGATTTAAAAAAACTATTTGTTATAAAACTCAGTGTCACATCAATGCGACTTAACAGTAGCATTTAAATAATCTGAGTTACTTTTTAACATTAGACAATTTAACATTAGTCTTTTTTAACAGTCATTAGTAGGCCCACACGAAATCTGTGCATGCAGAAATCCGCAGATTTTCACAGATTTTCAGTCCATCATTGAGTCTATGCATTTACTTGTGCAAATGTGTCTACATTTATATATTTATTCAGTTTTTAAATAATTTCACTAATATTATTGTGATAAAATAACAGTAATATTAAAATGTTCATATGATTTATTGACAACATAGTTTGTAATGTAATAATTTGTCTTTTAGTAGATATATTATATAGGAGACTTGCTTTGTTTACCAAATAAGTGGATCTAATTGGATTTGCATTGTAAACATTAAATAAAAGTTAAAAATGTATTTTTTTTTTATTTCATATATTAAGTTTTTAGTTACGATACTCCTAAAATCATTCCGCATAAATCCTCAAATTTTTTACTAAATTCTGAGCAGAAATAGCAAAAAATGTCCGCAGATTCTGTCTGGCCCTAGTCAGCCATATTTTCAGTCTTCAGCATCTCAGGTTTCAATAGAAATAATTTTAATATGATTATTTGGCTAAGAAGAAATACTGCATTTCATTATAAACCATCCGTGTTGCTTGTTTTTTCTGGATTCTTTGGCAAATGAAATATTCAAAAGAACAGCATTTATTTGAAACATGTTTTTTATCGTCCTCACTATTACTATTTGATTAATGGGTGAATAATAAAACAATCAAATATTGCTAAAAAAAAAAAAAAGTAAGAGAGAGACTTACCTGCGGACAGGTGAGCGGCTACGTCTATGTCTAGGGGGAGGCTGGCGTCTAGGAGGACTCCTCCGTCTCGGAGAGATTCGCCTCCTGGGACTTGTTCTTCGACGAGGAGAGAATGATCTAGAAGTAGAAATATTAATTTAACCCATAAATCACATTAGCAGGTAAACAAAAAAAAAAAAATCTAAGAAATATTGTGACTTCAAAAAACATTTCTCACCTAGAGCGGGATCTAGGTCGTCTGCGTGAGCGAGGTGATCGAGAACGAGAGCGGTGGCGTGGACGATCTTTGCGTCCATCCTTCTCCCTGTCCCTGGGTTTGGGCCTGTCTTCTGATTTTGACGTTTTGTCTGGAGAGGACTCTTTCACAGGCTCTGACACTGAGTCCGGCTTCATCTCAGTCACAAGATCACTAACATATAAAAATGAGAGTTCATTATATCAGTCTGGAAATCCACGATCCTCCAGAATTTATGCAATTTTTAAGTCATTCTTTTTGATTGAAGGTGGAACTTGCATATGAATCTGTAACAATGGACAATGGTAACTTGAAGCACTAAAATCTAGAATATGTTAGACTTCCACAGTCACCTGGTAGATGAAGCTTCCTGAATGAGCGGCTCTGGTTTGGAGCTCTCTGACTGGTCTGGTTCTCGCTTCGGTTCTTCTTTATGATTGGGTGGACTGGAAGGTGGCGAAGCGGCCGGGCTCATTTTTCGTCGAGGAGAGCGAGAACGAGAAGGACTGGATTTACGATCACGCTTCACAGGGGAGCGTGACTTTCTCCTGCAATTAAGAGTGAAGCAGAAAAAAACAAGGTTGATTGTTATGCAACATTATACATCATTTACAGACATTGCGCTAATTTGTTAGTCAATATTTTTATAATAAATATTTACTTTATAAATTCAAATTTAATGTGTCACCAAAGTAAAAACAATGGAAAAATAATAGAATAACAACGAATTAAGATCAAGACCAATACCAACCGTTTAGGGCTTTTTGACTGAGCTCTTTCTTTGTTCTCCTTCTCCCTTTTATCTTCATCGACTTTTTTCAGAGAGGCAAGTTTCTCCTGTTCAATCTGAAACAAGCAGAAGGGAAAGTTGAAGTTTAGTATCATTACAACACCAATTAACACAAAACCAATAACAATGAGCATGTCAGATCCCAGTTCTTCATAACCTGTCTCTGTTTGATCTCCTCTTTCTTCTGCTCCAGGAAGGCTGATGGGATACCGGCGATGTTCTCCTGGGCGCTTAACAACAGCGGCCAGAGGTCCTTCATGAACTCCCGAGCATTCTTTCCATTCAGAAAACCTGTCAAATTAATCTGCATCATCTTTCCATCTGGATTCTGCAACACAAACAGCAGGGGAGGAAGAGAGAAGGGGAGAAAACCAAGCAGTTAATACTGACACCGAACAAGAGCACAGAACTCTGATAGTCTACCTAGACCTTCCTTTCCTGAACATCAGTAAACAGCTGATTCAACAAGAGCCCAGTACCTGTGGGCCTCAAAATTGGTTTCTATAACCAACAGCCACAACTGAATCTTTTGCATTTATAAAATTTTTTTTTTACTTATAAACCAATTGAATGAAAAAAAAAATGTAATTAAAATTAAAAGCACTTCTAAACTGTATAAACTCCCTCTGAGCATGCATTACAAGTTTAAGTTATCATCTGAACTGAGATGAACCCTCCCAGTTCACATCCCCCCGTCAAGGAGCAATAAGACCCTCCCAACCACTATGGCTGTTTCATCCTGTGCAATATCAAACTCCTGAGAGATAGAAACATTACAATCCACAAACAGAGTGCATCAAAACCCCACAAAGCAAGAACAGTCCAGTTGTCTTCAGTGTGAGTGGCGCAGGCTCTGTGGGCTGGGGGGGGCGGAGAAAGGCGCTCCATTGGCTGGCCTCCGCCTCACTACCGCATCACACTCAATCACCTTGAGTTTAATGCTATATCATTTATCTAAATTGCAAGAGACGAACAAGCAATAATGAGTACACAAGGCATAGAAAAAGCTTTATTAACAACAAAATGAAGAGGAAAATCAATCCTATTAGACCCATTAACTAAGACAGACGTGCTGAATCGTGCTCCTGAAGATGTGCACTAGAGTTCAGTTTAAAGAATAGAGCTAGAGCAGAAGTTTCCAATGAAGTAGATCTTCAAGAGCAGGACTGAGCACCTGCTGTTCTAAAATAAGTGCTATACAAACGTGTCTGGCTTTATACAGGTCAAGCTCCCTCAACAGTATCTGTGGAATAATTGAAATGGTTACTTCTTTTTTAGATGCCAAATATATATATATATATATATATATATGTGTGTTTGTGTGTGTGATTACATAAGAACATTTTGTAACTTTTATATAATTATTGTGCTCTTTAATAAAATACTACAATATTATCCAGAAAAAAAATAATTTAGTATATACTGCCTTTACCAGTATAACTGCCATTAAAGCATGTAAAAATGTGTAACCACTATTGAAATTTAACACATTTCTTCATAAAAAATATCCCAAATCAGTTAGCAAAAAGTGACCAGATGGGATTTAAAAAAAACAAAAAAAAAAAAAAAAAACATGAACATAGAAAACATGAATGACAACCTTTCAGCTAAGGCTGGGCGATTAATCGAAATTCAGAACCTATAATTGATAAAATTTTTCAAGGTCAATTTCTTCAATTTCTTTCCCTACCGTGTGTCTTGTGACCCCGCTCTGTTAAGGTTAATTTATACTTGTAATATGATTTATACGTCTTATATTATTCTGATATTATACTTCCGCCAAGCGCATGCATATGGTCCGGCACACCCTTCGCATACCCGAACACCTCTCCAAAAATGTAATTACACACCACTACAATGCGTAGCGCAAGCTCCGTGATCGGTTGGTTTGGTAGCAGTGACGAGGGTGGAAGGTGCGGAGAGGCATATTCTAGGCAATGTGTGTTTTAATTTCAGTTGTTCAGCGTTGCTGTTTAATAAAGAATAATAGATAATAAGATAGTGTGTGTTTCCTTCAATTATTTTAAAATCAATAATGTACCCTTCAATCAGAAATCTCTCACTTGTAATATGTGGGCATATTTACTGTACAAAACCTGTCTGAACTATGAAGGCAAAAACATTAAATAATTAAATAAAATAACCGTTCATTAATTGTAATCGAGTTAAAATGTTTAATTAATCGAGATTTTGATTTGAAGCCAAATCGCCCAGCCTACTTTCAGCTCAAATATCCATGTTTTTTGAACCAAAGTGATTTAACAAACTTTTTATTCTTTTTATCCCGGCACAGTCATAACCGCCTAACTGTAGATAGATTTTTAATTTTAGGAAAGAAAAGATGACTAATTTATTCTCTCAGGTAAATCATATTATTCCACAAACAGTGTTGATTAAGCTTAACTTGAAAAATTCCTTTAAAATTACTATATGGCTATGCCATTACAAAAAGTAAAAGTGTTTTATTTATTTGAGACTAAGGAAACACCTTTATGTATTATTAATAAGAGCAAATACCTCTCTGGAATCCCAGCAATAGCTTCCTGAAAATTAAATCTTTACAGACTAAAATAGCAACTAATACAGAGAGCCTATCTAAAACAATAAAAAATAGGGGTCACGTCTCTTTTTTCGTACTGTTTAAAGGCACATTCATACAAAAAAACAAAGTCTTTAATAACTGACAGATGAGCAAGTAACTGAGAAAAAAAGCAAGTCTCTTAAACTACCAATGTTGTACTGCATTATCATCCTACATGCAACATCTTTTCATTTTATTCCTTAATAGTTTTAATTTCCATAAAAATGGTAAATCAGGCCTTTAAGTTTAAGATGTACTGCTAAACTTTGACTAAAACAGAAAGGCACAAATGATCAAGCTGAAATGACTCTACCACTGGCACAATGTCAAGCCCTGCTCATAACTCACCTCAAAAAATAAAGCTCATCATCAAGGGAGAGTTGGATTCAGAGAGACTTTGGGCTCAGTTGAGATCTAATTAGGAGTTGGTGCTATACTTCAGATGCAAGGAATAAGATCCATATTGGTTCAGGCCTTTTAAATCATAAATCACATCAACATTAGAACATTGCTGTTCAAAAGGAACGGTGTCACAAATCATTTCTTCAGAGAGAGAAATATATCTTTTTACCCCCTTTTCTGTCTTTTTAAAATCAGGCAGACAGTTTAACACTGTGATGTTAGATGTTTTCTGCTGTTACATCTTCACATGACAAATGTTTCAAATAACTGTCAGCGGTTATTCATTGATCTTCAAACCTTCTCATCTTTCCCAAAGCACAACACATCTAATATAAACTGCAGCATGTGTAAAAAAACAAAACAAGAGCGGGAAGAGCAAGGTGGGGGTCTACCTTTTCCTCCAGCTGGTTGAAGACAAATTCAATGACGACATCATCCTCGAAGCCGAGTATCTCCGTCACACGCTGGGTGATCCAGGGCTTGATGACTTCCAGGTTGACCTTGGTCATATCCACCTAAAATCACATCATAAAATAATCATGATTAGAGGATTTTTCCAGATATAGGGTTTACCTGTATTATGCTAAAAATAGTTTACTGTCTCATTACCCATCAGAAATAACCTAAAATGATGATTCGGTGTGCAAAATTACTTTGTATCAATGCTTAAACTGGTAGTTCTTCTTAATTTTATTTGTGGAATACGAAGCCCAGTTTTCACTGGTGTTAAAATGTTTATTAATGTATACTAGAGCTGCACAATATATCATTTCAGCATCAATATTGCATCGCGTGAATCTGCAAGTCACATTGCAAGATATGCAATGTTGAATCTGGATTATAGTTGACAGGACCTACAGAATTGTATTTATTCTATCTATAAACTAATATGATTAATGTTTAAAAAAATAGGAATATTTCTTAGTATTTATTACTTATTTTTAGTCCAAATATCTACATTTCAAAGCAAAAACAAGATTATTTTACTCAACTGGCAGATAATTTAGCTTGTTTTAAGGAAAAAACTCCTCTATTTTTTTTTCTATTTTGCCTTTTTTTCTTCTGAAGGTGAAAACAAAACAATATTGTTTATTTTATTATTATAATTTTTAGGGTTTTTTCACCTTTAATTGAAAAGAACAGTGGAGAATACAGACAGGAAGGTTTTGGGAGCAGAGAAAGGGCAAGGGTCAGCAGAGGACATGGAGCTCGGAATCAAACTTGGGTCGCCGTGAGCACCACAGTGCTATACGTCAGCGCACTTAACCACTAAGCTATTGACGCTGACCAATATTGTTATTTGATCTAACGATTATTAGAAATTTTATTAGAAAGACTAGAGGCAAGACAAAGCAAAGTAAGAAAAGCATTTTTGCATTGTGATTAGTCAATTTCTGTACCTGAATACCGTTCGACTCCCCAGAAAACTGTCAAACAGAGCTATTCAAACCATCTGATAAAACTGTATTCATATCGCAATATTTATCACAGAAAAATAAAATATCGCAACATCAGATTTGTTCAATATCGTGCAGCCCTAATGTACACAATTGATAATTACACCACTTCTCTGACCTGGGACGACCTGTTGGTGGGAATATTCACTGAGAAATAACACTTTACAGACTTTGCAACAACAAAAAAACTTTATGATGTAGTTATTTATTAAGAACACTCTTACAGTGATGTTAAGAGAACATTTAGATTTGACATTTTTCAGGCTTTAAACTAAACTACAGACAGTAAAGTTTAAATCCCATCTGGTCAGTGCGCTTCAACTACACATTCTTGATGTTCTGAAATGGTGTATTTTTTATGCATTTTCACGTCTTACTGGACTTGTTCAAGCTCCTAACGTTTCAGACCCTGTTCACACCTGCATTTGACTTGATTGGAAGGAATGAAAATTTTATTACCAGGTGTAAACAGAGCATGTAGAATCATGTAATGTAGAAAAAGTTCAAAAGAGTAATATTTATCTTTTGTATCTAGTATTTTGTAACATTATAGTTGTCTTTAATGTCACTTAATGCACCGTTGGTGAATAAAAGTATAATTATGTTTGACATTTTCTACCTTTTTCTCCAAACATTCTGCAAACTTCAGCTGCTTCAAGAGTTTCTTGTGTTTGTTGCTGAAGCGGTTATCCTGCTCCGCACTGGTGCCCTGAAATCACAGAAACTCATCGTTAAAACAAAACGTGCTTCGAGAAAACAGAAAATTCATATGGTTACTTTTCTTTTATTGAAAGGCCGAGGTAGAAGAAAATGTGAGTAGTATTATTTCACCTTTTCAGTGGGATATGAATAACGTTAATCATGTATATACGCAAATAGTAGACTACACTGATTATTAGGCTAACGTTGTAGCACAGGACCACTTAATTTCGGTTTCAGTCTGTATTACACAGGCGTAACAACGCTAATCCCAGAACTGCGGACTTTTTAACGTTACCTTGGAGTTTATTTTTAACAACAATTGTGATAATATGTAATTAAACGCGCTAATGTCATCAAATCTGTTATTCCTGTTAATCTGTGCGGTATTTTCTGGTTACCTCACGCAGCCGCCATTACAGTCGCACTCCAATGAACACATTAAAAATAACCTTAAAACAACCAGCAGGTCAAACAATTGACAAACAACAGATGCATAACAACACACTCGATGTTTATAGAGCATAATTTGTAAAAGAATATAACACTTACGCGGAAAAACCCCGCGTCCATTTCTGTCGTGTGTCAATATGGCACGATGTCCCACAATCCACTGCGGCACGATAGCTCTCTTACCTCACTTCCGGAAGATGAGCAGTCATGTGCCTAGAGCAATGGCCTAGAGACGGTCTTTAATTTCATTATTTGTAAATGTAGTTTTACGATATTTCAATGATAATGTAATATCAAACTTATTTGGTTACAGTTTCAGGCTGAAGAACTATCAAGCATTGGAAACCATTAACTTTACAGGAGTTGTAATGGTTTTCACTATAAAGACTATTAACAAACCAGTACTTCCTGTGGTCTCCAGTGAGTTTTGGGACATATTCATGTCCTAAGTACATTTCCCCTCAAATACAAAGTATTTATCTTGCTAACAATGGAACCCAACAAATTGCCAGCAGAAACTCACATTACAGATTCCATTAAAACCAACACAATTTTCATTTTAACATTATAAAATAACATTAATGTAGCAATGTAAATTCTGTTAGAGTTTTGGAAAATGTGCTTTATTATTTGAGCTTTTAAGAAAATTATTTTAATAATATATATATATATATATATATATATATATATATATATATATATATATATATATATATATATATATATATATATATATATAAAATATAATATAATGCCTACATATATATTATTCGATTGACCATTTGAATTTAATATTTTAAGCAAAACACTTTATATATTTGTACAATTTTTGTGTACTTTTTTCTTAGCATATAGTCTTCATTGTTAAAGCTGTTTTCCAATACATTTAATTCATTGCAGTAAATATTTGAGACTTCTTGGAAAGATAAAATGTGATAAACATTGCCTCATAAATTCATATTTTACTAAATCAGTTTTAAAAACCATAACGAAAAAACACATAGACGGTTTGCTGCATTAAAGTCGTTTATTTGACATACACTGCATCTTTCCAGAATGAGATTTCTGAATGAGATTCATTAGCAACTTTTGAGGTTGAGTGATAACTGAACATTAAGGCGGTTTAACACAATATATTTTGTCCAGAAATCACATTTCCTTCTATAGAAGGGAGGCTTTCAGACAGGCTGAACCAAAAAAAAAACCACTCCCTTAAATGTTGAGGCCTCTGCTGGTGTTTAAACCAGTAGTGTTGCTCTTCTGAGTAAACAGAAATGTAAAAAAAATACATTTCACTTCACAGTGTATAAATAATACATCAGCAGCGCTGAGTGATTAGGTACTTAGTTCACACCACCACACTATACATTGTGAATCCAGAGCCCTTCGATAGCTGACTCTAAATAAATAAAGCCAATACAGACAATAATGGGCTGAACAGAACCCAAAATTCAGGCAACTGTGAAATTCTCACAGATAGCAGCTGGAACAAAGGCAATATATATTTTTTGATTCACACTAAAGCTAGTAGTGGTTTAAAGCTTCTTCTACCCATGAATGTGTTCAAACTGAAGTGGACTGTTTACATCTTGCACACAATACATGGTCTGGAGCACTGTAGAGTGAAATGTTTTACTCCATTTGTACAAATGTAGCATCTCTGGGTCAAAATTCAACCCTTTCCATAAAAGTAGTGTTTTGGTTATAACATCAGAACCCTGAGAGTCCTGAAGGCGAAACTGGGGCCAGAATGTTTTTCAGTGCTGACCTAGCTAATTTTGTCTACTACGTAGAGTAATATCATTGTATTATTATTGCTATCGTGATCATCATCATCGTCTTATCCATTCGCATTTGTCGTTTCTTTTTTCCCCAACAACTTAAAAAACTATGTACTGTAAGAGTAGTTCACAGAGAAGATAGACGGAGTCTCCTGAGCAGTATGAGAGAATGTAAGCTTTGGCTGTTGATTTACATGTTTTCTTCACAAGCATATGTTTGTAGAGAACATGTATTGTAGAATACGATGTATTAGCAGTTCCCTGACTGACGGAATGTGGTCTAAAGGATAAACTCCCAAATTTGAGACGAGGAGAGTTCGCAAATGCTGGTGATCTGTGTTTCAGTCAGTCCCTGAGAAGACCTGCTAGCTGACAGGTAGTCCAGCATTGGTTCTCTTTTCACGGATGGAGGCCAGCATGTCTGTGACCAGCTCTGACAGACTGAATGCAGGCTTCCAGCCCCAATCCTGACGTGCATTAGAATCATCAAACCGCACCGGCCAGCTGTCTGCTACAGAATGAACATAACACTTTATGAGCATGTTGATTATTGCAGTAATGATCAAGGCTTTTATATTTGTTTAGTTGTACTCCTGAGATGCTAAATTGCATATACAACTTGAAAAAGAACACTGATCAAAATTAGAGAACACTTCCAGATACTTCCCGGTTATAGGTATTAATCTAGCTATTTGTGATCATTTCCCTAAAGTTCCTATGAAGTTAAAATGAAAAATTTGTTGATGTTAGTTTCAGTCTGTTAGTTTTAAGGACATCTATATGTTGGTGTGCTCCAAAACAGTGTCAAAATTAATGTTTAGGAGATATGAAACTGATATAAACATGTAAAGCT
Organism: Danio kyathit; assembly: GCA_903798195.1. NCBI lineage: Eukaryota > Metazoa > Chordata > Actinopteri > Cypriniformes > Danionidae > Danio > Danio kyathit. The sequence goes on along the minus strand of LR812535.1, from coordinate 30,936,593 downwards.
TAAAGTTTGTCAGTCCGTCTAAATGGATCAATGTTTTTTTTTTCACATCACCTCATATTTCAGTTTCTTATCAAAGCTTGACCAATCAAATGCTCTAGAGTGCCTGACATGCCCCGCCCCCTTCAAGATGCTTCTATTTTGCTTTTCATTTGATGCACTTGAGCTCAACCACTCTCACAGGCAGAGCTATGATAAAACAAAACGCTATTGGCTATTCTTTAAAAAGGAGAGGCGCTACTCTACGTCCCACTCTCTCTTCATTTTTAAGTTGAGGTTACATCAAACACTGAATAAAAATGCACATTTTAAAGCACTTTACGGGACCTTTAATTATCCAACATTTTCCTGGCAGGCTAATTTTCCAGTTTTCACTTGCTTTCCATGATAGCAAAGTTACTGGAACATCTGACAGCAGGCTGTCCATATAAAGGCTAAAGGGACATGCTTTTTAGTCAAAACAAGGGCAGTTGATAGTTGTACATTTCTACAATATTGCATCTTTAAAATGATTACTTGCTCATTCAAGTTTCTCAACAAGGTTGGTTGTCCAGAAAAGACAAATACAGGAGAGCACAGATTAATGTGGAGAATCTCAGGGGTTAATCAGTTCAACGCTTAACGATTTGTATTGGCATACCCTTTTCACATTTCCGGTTTTCTCAGTAGTGGAAGCCTTCATAGTTGGGTAAACTTTAAGTGCAATGAATGGAAGAGTACAACAAATAATTTTTTCCTATTTGCCAAAGAAAAACTCCATGATGGTTTTATCAAGACATTCTGAAAAAGCAAAAAAAAATAAAAAATAGTGCGACACTAATAACGGTAGCCAGAAGAGAAAACAACATTAAATTTACTGTCCTGCAGTTCAAACACCTCACATAATCTGTAATTTGTTTTTTGTAATTTGATGCAAACATTACATAGTACATACATAAATATATTAACCGGCCACAACTGCTCATTAACGCAAATTTCTAATCAGCCAATCAAATGGCAGCAACTCAATGCATTTAGGCATGTAGACATGGTCAAGATGATCTGCTGCAGTTCAAACCGAGCATCAGAATGGGGAAGAAAGGTGATTTACGTGACTTTGAACGTGGCATGATTGTTGGTGCCAGACAGGCTGTTCTGAGTATTTCAGAAACTGCTAATCTACTTGGATTTTCATATACAACCATCTCTAGGGTTTACAGAGAATGGTCAAAAAAGAGAAAATATCCAGTGAGCGGCAGTTCTGTGGGCGCAAATGCCTTGTTGATGCCAGAGGTCAGAGGAGAACGGTCAGACTGGTTTCAGCTAATAGAAAGGCAACAGTAACACAAATAACCACTCATTACAACCGATGTTTGCAGAAGAGCATCTCTGAACACACAACACGTCCAACCTTGAGGTGGATGGGCTACAGCAGCAGAAGACCACATAGTTTGCCACTCCTGTCAGCTAAGAACAGGAAACTGAGGCTACAATTCGTACAGGTTCACCACAATTGGACAATATTTCATTATAGGATATTTTCTTGGCACACTTTGGGCTCATTAGTACCAATTGAGCATCATGTCAATGCCACAACCTACCTAAGTATTGTTGCTGACCATGTCCATCCATTTATGACCACAGTGTACCCATCTTCTGATGGCTACGTCCAGCAGGATAACACTCCATGTTATAAAGCGTGAATCATTTCAGAATCAACTCATGACAATGAGTTCACTGTTCTCAAATGGCCTCTACAGTCACCAGAACTCAATCCAATAGAGCACCTTTGGGATGTGGTGGAATGGGAGATTCACATCATGGATGTGCAGCCGACAAATCTGCAGCAACTGTGTGATGCTGTCATGTCAATATGGACCAAAATCTCTTAGCAATATTTCCAGTGCCCTGCTGAATCTGTGCCCTAAAGGATTAAGACAGTTCTGAAGGCAAAAGGGGGTCCAACCCGGTACTAGTACGGTGTACCTAATAAAGTGGCCGGTGAGTGTATATAAATGTTCATATGCTTTTTAAAAATGGAAATAATAAAAACTTTTAAGGAATTAGGATCCTGATGACTGTTTAATGCACCATTAAATCTTGTGAAAATGGTCCATTCCAGAAAATTAATGATTTATTTTATTTGTTTTTCCTATATTTCAGTATTTTGGTTTGTAGTTCTCTATTTTGACATCTCTAGGCCAAAAGCAGCTGCGTGAATGCGAAAACTTGAAACAGAAAAAAAGTCAACAAAAAGACTTACCGTGTTTACACCATGTTTACAAATACAAGTGCAGCGATTTAGAGCTCATTTCTGATTAATAATGTCAGAATTTACTAGTATTTTGGAAAAGATGTGTGAACAGTGCTTTTACAGCCTGATCCCACAAGGAAATGTAAGTATTTTACGTTTTGTCAGTTTAGTGGCTAATTCGTACGATTTTAAAAAGGAGGCGTGGCACCTAACCCCACCCTAACCCCAACCGTCATTGGGTTATGAGCAAATCGTACTAATTTGTACGAATTAGATCGTACGAATTCATACGAATTAGCCACTAAATCAAAAAGTTGCGAATTGCCGTGAGATTGCGTTGGCTTTTCAAATGTCATTGTAAAGTTGTTCTGGTAATTTCACAGCAAATTACAAGTATTACTGTGTGTAGGGGGCTCTTGAAGTTTAAGAGAATTTGGACTGAAAGCCCTGCAGTAACCAAACCTCTACAGTCAGTGAACCAGAAGAGACTGAAGAAGATTGATGATCACAGCAGACCAGAGTGAGAGACTAGTGATGTCCAGTGAGAGACTAGGGATGTCCAGCAGAAGTCAATTAAAGGAACGACCTCTACACCAGTGTTTCAAACTCTTTCTAATCAAACACCTGAATCAACTCATCCCAACATAAGAAGAGACTCCAAAATCTTTAGTTAATAAGTCAGATAAGTGACACATCCAAAATATGTACTGTTGGTGTGCCTCCAGGAACAGGGATGGGAAACATTGCTCAACACTACATTTCTGATTGCTGTGACCTTCAAATTTTAGTAGTAAACTATCTTCACGCTACAATCATTCCTGTTCTCTAATTCTGATCGCTGTGTTTTCCACAAAATAATAGGCTCTTGTTGAAGTGTCTTGGTTATTTTGTAAAACCCTGTTTCGTGGTATAGCAGCAACTAACATTTGTACACATTTTCAACAATGAGAATTCATAAATTGGATAATTTGGAGAATATATAATTTTGATGATTTTGTTATATATACGCTATTCTTTTCCTAATTTTCAACAAGCAGAGATTGCCTAGGCAAAATAAAGGCATGAAGCATGAACATCCCAATTAAAATAGTTACAAAATGAGTTCAGTCTACTTTAAAAGGTTATTCCCTCTCTCAGGCTGTTCTTACCAATCGTCTGCCGAATGGCATCAGGGTTGTACGTGACCCTCAGATGGGGCAGGTGTTTGCGGATCTCTTCTGCCACTTCTTCAGGTGTGAAACTCATGGCTGCGATGTTGTACGTGCGTAGCGAAAGACAGCTTTCAGGAGCCTGCATGAATTCAATGGTGGCCCTGTGGCAGTCAGAGATGTGCATCATGGGGAGCCGAGTGTTGGGACGTAAGTAGCATTCGTGGTGGCCAGTGCTGAGCGCATCATGAAAGATTTGGACAGCATAATCTGAGGAAAAGAGCACTATGAGATTGAATGTGTTGCTTTATTATCAGTAATTGACAAATGTATGAAGAAATGTGTGGCAGCACAGTGGCTCAGTGGTTAGCACTGTCGCCCTCACAGTAAGAAGGTCGCTGGTTCGAGTCCCAGCAGGGTCAGTTGCCATTTCTGTGTGGAGTTTGTAATATTCTCCCTGTGTTCGCGTGGATTTCCTCCATGGGGTCCGCGCTCCGACAGTCCAAGGACATGTGGTATAGGTGAATTGAATAAACTAAAATTGGCTGTAGTGTGTGTGTGTGTGTGTGTGTGTGTGTGTGTGTGTGTGTGTGTGTGTGTGTGTGTGTGTGTGTGTGTGTGTGTGTGAATGAGTGTATGGGTGTTTCCCAGTACTGGGTTGCAGCTGGAAGGACATCCGCTGTGTAAAACATATGCTGGATAAGTTGGTGGTATGCGACCATTGATGAATAAAGGGACTAAGCTGAAGAATATTAATGAATGAATGTGTGTCTGTCTTTGTGTACATATTGTGATTGTAAGTGAAGAAAATGTACGGTGGCTGATTACCAGTAGTGCCTCCTCCTGGCTTTGTGTGGGCAGAAACAACACCTGGGTATCGCAAGCATCGGAAATCCAGGCCATATTTATGGTGTAGATACTGGTCAGAACAAAACAGAGTTAGGATGCTAGCATTTTGTAATTACACATAATGAAAGTCAGGGGTTTCCATACTTTAATTCATTAGACCATTTATGTCAAATATCATTAAGTTTCATCTGGAACTAAAAAAATATTTTAAAAATATCACATGTGCAACGTTCTCTGTTTTTTTTTTATAATTATTTTTTTGGGGTTTTCACCTTTAATATATAGGACAGTAAATAGAATTGACAGGAAAGCATGGGGAGCAGAGAGAGGGGAAGGATCGGCATAGGACCACGACCTCGAATCGAACTCGGGTCGCCGTGAGCACCGGAGTGCATGTGTTGACGCACTAACCACTATACCACTGGCGCCGACTGCAATGTTCTCTGTTGATAATAATAAAATAATAATGATAATAGGAATAATAATTAGTAGTAGTAGTAGTAGTAATGATAATAATGGTATAATTCAGCTAAGTTTTTTGTTTTGACAATCACACTTTTTAATAACATTTATCATGTCTCTTTTTGTGTAGTTAGACTGTTTTATGTTAAATATAGATTATACTGTATATAATTATATATTAAAAATATATTAACAGGTGTCACGATGGCGCAGTTGGTAGCACGATGGTTCGAGCCCCGGCTGGGTCAGTCTGCATTTCTGTGTGGCGTTTGCATGTTCTCCCCGTGTTCGTGTGGGTTTCCTCCGGCTGCTCCAGTTTCCCCCACAGTCCAAAGACATGCACTATAGGTGAATTGAATAAGCTAAACTGTCTGTATTGTATGTGTGTAAATGCAAGAGTGTATGGGTGTTGGGTTGCGGCTGAAGGGCATTCACTGTGTAAAACATGTGCTGGATAAGTTGGCGGTTCATTCCGCTGTGGCGACCACTGATTAATAAAGGGACTAAGCCGAAAAGAAAATGAATGAATGACTGAATATATTAACACTTATCATCCTTCGTTCCTATTTTGGGGCACACTGTGTCACTTGTAGGTCACAATGTCCCAAAGGACTTAAGTGTTCATAAGTTAATTACTTTATTAATTTTTGTAGATTTGAAATTTATCAAAAAAAATCTTGAATTAAAAAAAATAAGCATTGACGCTTTAAACTGCAAAGTAAGCATCTAAATTGTACATTTAGCGATGAACACTGGAAGAAAATTTGCCAAAACTGTAAAGTAATGTCAAGAAATTTAGGAGTATGCTTAATACAATTTAAAATTTTGAATCATTTTTATTGGACTCCGAGTAGGCTTTTCAGGCTTGGGTTGAAGGAGATGTGAGAGCGAAGAAGGAGACTTGATGCATGCCCTGTGGTCCTGTTCTAAAATTAAGGAATTCTAGGTTAAAGTGCACAATTACATTCAGGATGTTTATGGATGCAACTTTTCGTTCTGTCCTAAAATATATGTACTGGGAGACCCGTTCGTGTTGGGGTCTAGTGTGAAGATGTCTGAGTGGATTCAAATAAGTATTATGATTGGAAGACAAGTCATTATGAGGGGATGGCGCTCAGCAGCTCCACCATTATTTCAAGAATGGGTTACGGAATTGTGGAAGGTGGCAGCATATGAAAAAATGACATAGATTACTTGATAAATTGGATGTTTATCAGAGAAGATGGGGAAATTATTTGGCATTTTTGGAGGATGAATAAGATCACTGTGGTGAGATGCACGGTAAAAGTGTAATGATCTTATTTGATTTATTTATGTATTATTATTATTGTATTGTTATTTTATTTATGTATTATTTTACTATTATTATTTTCTGTATGTGTGATTTTTATTTATTGAGTTTATATTATTTATCTGTATTTACTGGATTAATGATAGCAACATATAATTACTGTAACTGCCACTGTTGGGGAGAGGAAAGGGGGTGTTAAAAGGATGTTAAAATGTGTAAACTGATGGTACTGTTAAATTATTGAAGAAAATAAATAATTTGAATCATAAAAAAAATAAGCATTGAAAAAACATGAATCTTTACTTCCCCCATCAGCTCTGCGTGGACTTTGGAGACACCATAAATGGTGCGAGGTCTCTGGATACAGAGGTCAGGGGCTGGATCACGGGGAGATGAAGGGCCGAACGCTCCGATGGTACTGGGTACAAACAGCCGCAAGCAGTTCTCCAGAGCCAGATCTAACACATTATGCAGACCTAAAGAAAGAGGGGGTGGTGGGGAGAAGAAGACGTGACATGGGCACATGGGCAACAGGAGACGGGCAGAATGTGGGACGTCAGGGATAGATGAAACCTTATGTTGTAAATTAGGCAGCCATATAACATAAACTCTTAAAGCATGTGTGACTGAGTTGTGCCACCTGTGATGTTGATGGTGCGGGCGAGAGCCACGTTAGCTTCCCCGATAGCACTGAGCAATGCGCTATAATGCACCAACCAGGTGATTCTGTTATTCACTACCAGCTCCCTCAGGTTTTTATAGTCCAGCACGTCAGCGTATACAAACGGACCTGTGGGGAGGATCACACATCAGATGTTGAAAGTTAAAGGAGAGCTTTATTTATAAGCCATACTGTCAAAAACTGTTGAGTTCCACACAATCGATTTGTGTTGGGACAACATGAAGGAATTAAGTTAACAAACTTAAAAAAGTTGAAAATAAACTTTTGAATTTGTAAAAAAAAAAAAAAATGTATAAGCTAACTTAATTTTTTCATGTTGCACTAACTCAAATTGATTGTGTGGAACCCAGCATTTTTTACAATGAATGTTGGGTTCTACGAAATCAATTTGTGTTGAGACAACGTGAAGGAATTAGGTTAGCTTATTAGCTTGTACAAATATAGGTGGATTGAACATAAAACAATTAAGTTGCCACCCCCCCCCCCCCCCCCAAAATATTTTTTTTTTTTCAGAAATTGTATTGTTTCAGCTCAATTTAAATAAGTAGTTTGAACAAACAGCAAATGTCATTTTTTGCGTGTACTTAAATGATGAATAAACAGATAAAAATGATTACCTGTGGCACCTAGTGAGAAATTGTTTTGCTTATGAAGCAAGAAACTGGATATTATTGATAATCCAGAGCACATTCACAAGTCTGGAGTGTGAGCTTTATCTGGAAAACTGATTTTTACAGATTTCCAACATTTGTTTGTTTGTTTGTTTGTTTGTTAGACTTTATTAATCCCAAAGGGAAATTCACATGTCAAAGCAGAGCTCTCCACACTAAAAATAGATAAAATACATTGCATATGTATAAAAACAATAATAAAATTAAATTCATACTGCACACCTTAGTTTCAAACATCAAGTAAACACTTGTTCATATCTAATAACTATTACAATTCAGCATAATCCATCTAGATTTTGGTATACAATCTAATCACTGTTGGTAAAAATTATTTCCTGTATCTTTCTCTGTAACACCGGGGTTGAATTAATATTGCACTACAAGAGCATGTACACGTTTAGACTGTATCAAAAAAGGGATGATTATCGTGGTTTATCATACTGACAAATTTGTCCATCATTCGATCATGTGCAATCTCTTCTGTAGTGGGTAGTTTACACCCCACAACAGAACCTGCCCTTTTTATAAGCTTATTTAATTTGTTTTTCACCTTCTCCAACAGTCCCCCTCCACAGCAGGTTACAACATATGGATAAAGTTTTTAACAGTGTCTGACACACACCAATGGACCTCAGTCGTCTTAATAAATGAATGCGACTCTGACCCTTCTTATACACCTGAATTTGATAATGCACTGAATTAATGTTTAGTTTCTTGCACAGACTGATCGTTTTGCATTAGCTCTCAATGTATCGCCAGGAGTCATGTGTATTATTTAAATTTTAATAATAATAATAATATTACATATATATATATATATAAATATATAAATAATATATAAAATATTTTATAAAATATATAACATTTTCACAGTATGTCTGATAATATTTCTTCTTTCTTCTGGAGAAAGTCTTATTTGTATTATTTCGACTAGAATAAAAGCAGTTTTTAATTTTTTAAACACCATTTTAAGGACAAAATTATTAGCCCCTTTAAGCTATATTTTTTTCCGATAGTCTACAGAACAAACCATCGTTATACAATAACTTGCCTAATTACCCTAACATGCCTAGTTAACCTAATTAACCTAGTAAAGCCTTTAAATGTCACTTTAAGCTGTATAGAAGTGTCTTGAAAAATATCAAGTAAAATATTATTTACTGTCATCATGGCAAAGATAAAATAAATCAGTTATTAGATATGACTTGTTAAAACTTTTCTGTTTAGAAATGTGCTGAAAAAATCTTTACTACGTTAAACAGAAATTGGGTAAAAAATAAACAGGGGGTCTAATAATTCAGGGGGGCTAATAATTCTGACTTCAACTGTATATACTGACCATCAATTTCATCAAAAAATATACTGGAAAAAAGTCACCTATATCTTGCATGTTCTGAGGGTGAGTAAATTTTCATTTTTGCCCTTAAACATATAAATGAAGTCAAAAAATTTAAATGCATTACACTTAAAATTGTTTTCTATTTTAATACATTTTTAAATGTAGTTTATCCATTTGATGACAAAGGGTGCTATATTATAATACATTATTAATACAATAATAATAAAAGCTTAAGTTTTTATTGTTGTGTTTGTTTATTTCATATCAGTTATTGTAATTACTAATAGTAACAACTTTTTGTACAGTGTTATTGAAATCTATTTGGAGAGTTGAAATATAAGAACTACACACCGATTAAACTCTTACTGTAAACTTTAACAGCCAGTCTATGGCATCCACGTGGCTTTATATATGTTGCACCTGATACATTCGTCAGAGGCGTACAGTATATATCCATCTGAGACTCAACATACCCATGTTATAAACCTCAGTGGGAGGCCTCCTAATGTCCGACAGGATGATGTTTTCCTTTCCATACTGCTGCCTGATGTAAAAGAAGTTGAATATGATTATGAATCCTATTAAAGAAAATTCAATGACAACACAACTTTACAGAATCTCCCTCTGGAAATGAACAAATCAAAGCAAGACACATGTCTATGCAAAACTTAAAGGGACAGTTCACCCAAAGCCACCAAATAAAAAATGTACTTACTCTTTACTTCTTCAAAACCAGTTTGAATTTCTTTTTTCTGTTGAACATGAAAGAAAATATTTAGAAAAATGCTAGTTGCTAACGCCAGAGGCGGATTTAACCACTAAGCAAGGTAAGCCGCCGCTTAGAGCTCCAAGAAATCTGGGGGCCACCAATAAATATCTAGAAGTTTAATGCCTATAAACTATATATAACATTGTTCTCTACCATAGTTTGTATAGTACGAGTCAAACAAATAAATCTTTTACATAATTAAATATTATTTAATACACACTAAAATATAATATAATAATAATAATGTAATGTTATGTAATAATAAAATATCCACCAGCCCAATCATGGAGCAGTCTGGCAGTCAAGACTGCATTAAGATAAAACATAGAAAAGAAGTGATATAAAAAAATTTTGAGTGATTGAGTGATATAAAAAAAAAACAGCAAAATAAATAAACATGGCGACGCAGTGGCGTTGTGGGTAGCATGTTCACCTCACAGCAAAAAAGTCGCTGGTTCGAGCCTCGGCTGGGTCAGTTGGCATTTCTGTGTGGAGTTTGCATGTTCTCCCCGTGTTCGCGTGGGTTTCCTCTCTGTGCTTCGGTTTCCCCCACAGTCCAAAGACATGTGATACAGGTGAAGTATGCTGAAATTGACCGTAGTGTATGAGTGTGTGTGTGTGAATGTGTATGGATATTTCCCAGTGATGGGTTGTGGCTGGAAGGGCATCCGCTGCATAAAACATATGCTGGATAAGTTGGCGGTTCATTCCGCTGTGGCGACCCCAGATTAATAAAGGGACTAAGCCGGAAAAGAAAATGAATGAATGAAGTAGAAAGAGTGCATTTCAGGACTTGGGCGCCATGGCTGGAGTTGCTTAAGGCACCCAAATTGCTAAATCCGCCCCTGGCTAACACCAATTGACTTCCGTCGTACTTTTTTAGTCCTATGCAACCAGCATTCTTCAAAATATCTTATTTTACAGAAGAAAGAAACCAATAAAAGTTTAAAACATGAGGGAGGTTAAATGATGCGATAATTTTCATTTTTAGGTGAACTATCCCTTTAAAACTGTGTGTTCTGGAGACTGATGTCAAATTTCTCACACACAGCAGATCTTTCAGATACTGACTAACCTCAGCATTTGAGCTAACCCAACTCCAAGCTGTCCCAGGCCACCTTTTAACAAAAGAAAAACACTTTCAGCAATGAAAAACAACAATTATATAACAATCAAGAATGCCACCATCAACCATGCTTTGTCTATATTGTAGCATCAATCTGAATACACAAAATCAAACTGCAGAAAGTGTTAGTTTAGTTCCTCATTATATTGAAAATAAAAACCCATTTGATGGTACAAGTACAAGGAAATGCTCACCATAAGAAAATGATAACTTACATCAAGTGAAATAAACAACAGATTCAATTATACAGCTATTACTTTAGACTAATAGCCTACCCAAGACACATCATAGGTATGATAATATTGTAAAGATTTTGAAATCATTCACCATGACTAAAACACCATTTCTGTATCTGAAAATAAATATGCAAACGAAGCAAAAAATGCAACAGTTTCATAAACAGGCCTGGATAATTTAAACAGGCTCTGTGATTGTTATTGTGCAGACATTTTTCAGCTCCACTTCCATTTACTCGCTCTTTACACGCTATTACACAAGCATAAAACAGCCGCGCGCGCTCCATTGTGCGCACGCGGAGCGCTTTTTACATTGTTTATTCCCAGCCCATTGTCACGGTGATCAACAGGAGCGTCTCTTACAGGGCACGGCAAACAAACACAGAAGACGTGATGAAACCCGACGGCTGTTTTACACCAAAACACCAGGGTCTGACACACGCTGGACACATGGGCACCTGTGATGAGAACTCGAGGACTGTCCGTCGGAGGCTCGGAGGACTCGCTGCTCGGCCATCGGTTGATCTGACGCGGAGACAAACTCATTCCGCGAGTCGACCGGCCGTTACACAACGAGCGGACACACAACCGGACACCTGACAGCATGTCGTCTCTCTGTCAGTTCATAAACACATCAGTCATCAAATCTATTTAGCAACAACACGTAATACATTTTTCTTTTTTAGCATTTGTTAAAATGACGATCAGCTATTACATTATGAAGCTGAGTGATCAATACACAAGTCAAGTAGTTGAAGAAAAAGCGCACAATCTCACCTTGAGCTTCAAAACTTGAAATCCGCGACGATGTGAAACACGTGTCCTTCATCAAAATCACAACATTGCTGTGGCGTCTCCGGTGGCGGAAAATTAAGTAAGTAAGTAGTGCTGATAAGAGGGATTTTCATGGTATTTAACTGTTAGAATTAAGAGATTACTGCCCCATTGGTTGCCAGAGGAGCGCATCGAATGTCCATTGGATAAACAAGTGGCCGGGGCAGAGAATGCTGGGAAATGTAGTTTTGTGGTTATGCTAGCGCATACGGTCGCGTGATGACGCTTGCGCTGTCCATTAGCACTAGAAGAGGGCAAACTTGCTGACGGGCTGCCCACTCCGGATTTATATTGTGTGGGTGAGTTTAGCTGAGCTGGGGCTTTACCAAGAGGACTTCATTGGCCAGTGAGATGTTATTGTTTGTGTGTGCGCCATGCAGAATGCCTTTTTTGTAACTTAGTTTGATATTCAAATAACGTCAAATAATTTTATATATGGATTGTGGTTGTTATGAATTCTATTCAAATAAAATATGTAATTGAATAAAAATATTTCAAAAAGTAAACGCCATACAAACGTTCTGTCAGGACACTTTCATGATGATAATTCATATTAGGTAGTATAATATATAATTTATTCATTCATTTTCTTTTTGGCTTAGTCCCCTTATTAATCAGGGGTTGCCACAGTGGAACAAACCGCCAACTTATCCAGCATATGTTTTATGCACCAAATTCCCTTCCAGCTGCAACCCATCACTGGGAAACACCCAAACACTCTCATTCACACACATTCACTATGGCCAATTTAGCTTACCCAATTCACCTATAGCGCATGTCTTTGGACTGTAGGGGAAACTGGAGCACCTGGAGGAAACCCACGCAGACACGGGGAAAACATGCAAACTCCACACAGGAATGTCAACTGACCCAGCCAAGGTTCGAACCAGCAACCTTCTTGCTGCGAGGCGAAGACGCTACCCACAATATAATATAATATAATATAATATAATATAATATAATATAATATAATATAATATAATATAATATAATATAATATAATATAATATAATATAATATAATACATGAACAAATATTGCTGTTATACATTCTTTAAAATTAAATAAGATATAAGATAAATTAAGTAAAATAACATAATCAAAGTAATATAAATATATCAAAATGTCATAATGCTAACATAAACTAACCAGAACAGATTTTAATAATATTAAATAATAATAATAATAATAATAAATGACCTATGTAGAGTTTGCATGTTCTCCCTCCGTTCGTGTGGGTTTCCTCCAAGTGCTCCGGTTTCCCCCACAGTCCAAAGACATGCGCTATAGGTGAAGTGAATAAGCTAAATTGGCTGTAGTGTAGGAGTGTGTATGAATGCGAGAGTGTATGGGTGTTTCCCAGTACTGGGTTGCAGCTGGAAGGGCATCCGATGTAAAACATATGCTGGATAAGTGGGTGGTTCATTCCGCTGTGGCGACCCCTGATGAATAAAGGGATTAAGCCAAAGAAAAATGAATGAATGAATAAGAAATGACTAGTCCCCATTAGATTATGTTTCTTTTGCATAAATTTTAACTTATTAAATAAATAAATTCTCCTTCATGAACACTTTGAGTGTATATGTCTGTGCACATGTTATTATATTATTTTCTCATGCCCTGGTTCATTTCTGACCTGCTCTGAAGCATTAAGTTGGGTATAGTAAACTGTCCTGTGTATATGACCAACTAAAACAGCATGATCCTGCCAATAACATGTAAGAGTAAATACACAGGCATGTATTTATATTTATTTGAGTTTAAATCCTCTCATTGGACAGTTATACTGTATGTAGATCTTTCAATAGAGTGATATAAAAAAAATCGCCAATAGTCATATTTGGACACTGTATATAGCATTTAGCCGATTAGAATGCAGTATTCCACATATTAAAGCATGCAACCATATTGAAAATGCTGTCTGCAGCTTTATCAAACCTACTGGAGGTTTTTTGAACGTCTCACATTCCCACTGATTCAACATTTAGCTGACTGCTGTAACTAATACTTTTTGTGAAAAAAACAAAGTCAAAAACCTGTCCGATGTTCAAATGGCAGTATATCTGATTACTATGCAATGATAGTACATCAGATTGCTCTCATAAATTACATTACATCTAAAAGCCCTCTAAATGCAAGCCAATCTGATAGGCGGTGATGCTAAATTAATTGAAGTTCTTGCCAAAAAATGTAAACTTCCAGCAGGCTCCACAGTGTCCATTCTACCGTGAGGTCACAAAATAGTAAGCTCATCCATGAGGTTTTCAAATGGGGTCAAGGTGTCACAGTGTGTACTTGTTGTGTTATTATTATTGGTCCTGTCAGATCCAGCTCTCTCTTTGTGCTCTTTCACAATGCTCCACACCTCCTCTCGGGCTTCTTCCATGTTCTGAGCATATTCCGTCCACCTGAGAAACAGCCCTGCACACAAACCCATACGCAGATCATCAGGATGCTGTTGGACAGATCTGTAGCCTATGTGGGTTTTTTTTTCAAAAGTTGAATGCAGTTTTAAGACAGGCTGTGACTTTCTGAACTGTGCATTTCTGTGTGTATTTACTCACCTGTCCATAGCTGTAAAGATTGAGGATGTACTGAAGGCCAAATGGCCAGATCTGTGGGTTCGTACAGTGGATTGAGGTACTTCTCATCAATATCAGGCTTCAATAAGGCCTGAAACAAACAGTGTGTCTTCTCCTTCACTCCTGCTGCATATCTAGACCAGGTAAAAATAAATGATTAAATGTTGAAAATAAATAAACAACATGATATTATTATAGAGATATTATGCAAATATAAAACAATTTAAAAAAACCTCCACCAACTCTGTTGTTTCAAAGTTTTAATGACCATCTACAGTATAAACGTTTTGGTCTCTTCATTCAGGCAAATGGGAAATATATGAAATTTGGACACAAATTTACACACACACACACACACACACACACACACACACACACACACACACACACACACACACACACACACACACACACACACACACACACACACACACACACATGCAGGGACGCATGCATGCACACGCACTCACACACGCACGCACAAACACTTGTATACATGGTTTATGGGGACACTCTATAGAGTTAATGTATTTTACAATGTAAAAACCCTTTATTATACAGTCCTACCCCACCCCTTTACTCAACCCTCATAGAAATCAACCCTCACAAAAACCAGTGGCAAAATTAGAATTTCAAAAGACCTTGTTAGGTATGATTTTTGAGTATTTTGAATTAAAGGGACATGAGGTGTGACCCTGTAAACCACCTGTAAACCACTTTTAATAAAGTACAACTAAGTCATACCCATGTCATTACACAAATGTGTGTCCCTGTAAAACACATAAACCTGTACGTGTACACACACACACACACACACACACACACACACACACACACACACACACACACACACACACACAAACAAAGTGTTCAGAACGTTCATTCATTCATTTTCACTTCGTCCCTTTATCAATCAGGGGTCGCCACAGTGGAATGAACCGCCAACTTATCCAGCATATGTTTTACGCAGCGGGTGCCCTTCCAGCTGCAACCCATCACTGGGAAACATCCATACACATTCATGCATAAATATTAAGCAAAATTGTTTTCAACACTGATAACGGTGTGAAGCATCAAATCAGTATATGAGAATAGTTTCTGAAGGATCATGTGACACTAAAAACTGGAGTAATGATGCTGAAAATTCTGCTTTCACAAAAATAAATTACTTATTAAATTGGCAAATAATTAAATGCACTGCAAAAAGGCTTTTCCTACTTAAGCGTTTCTAGTCCAAATATCTACAAGATGTTAAATCAAAAAGCATTTTCTTGACAAGTAAATAAATATTGTATTGGTTTTCCTTAAAACAAGCAAAATGATCTGCCAATGGGGTAAGCTAAATAGTCTTATTTCAAAGTGAAATAAATATTATTTTGCTTACCTCATTTGCAGATTACTTTGCTTGTTTTAAGGAAAAAATCATTTAATTTTAATATATTATTTCTGAAAACAAGAAAATATTCTTTACTTGTGTGAACTCCTTCTCCAGAATGCTTCTTGATTTAAGAATTTTTAGATTGACAAGAAATAAGACAAAAACTCAAAGTAAGAAAAGCATTTTTTGCAGTGTGGCAATAATATTTCATTCATTCATTTTCTTTTTCGGCTTAGTCCCTTTATTAATCTGGGGTCGCCACAGCGGAATGAACCGCCAACTTATCCAGCATATATTTTATGCAGCGGATACCCTTCCAGCTGCAACCCATCAAGGGGGAAACACCCATACACTCTCATTCACACACATACACTACGGACAATTTTAGCTTACCCAATTTACCTGTACCGCATGTTTTTGGACTTGTGGGAGAAACCGGAGCACCTGAAGGAAACCCACGCGAACGCGGGGAGAACATGCAACTCGACACAGAAATGCCAACTGACCTAGCCAAGGCTCGAACCAGCGACTTTCTTGCTGTGAGACGACAGCACTACCTACTGCGCCACCGCGTTGCCAATAATATTTCATTCATATTAATAATAACATTTCATACTAGATGATCCTAGAAGACTTTAAATATTATCAAGAATATTAAAATGCTCCAAAAATGTAAACATTAGTGTGATTTTCATACTGTACAGGGAATTTTTGCCCACCTCTCCTGCTCACTGTTACACAAGAAGGTTCCATAGTCCGAAGCATAAACTTCTTGTGCCAGGCGGAGCAGCAGAGCCTCACTAAACTCCAGTGCAAGAGGAAACTGGCGCCACACCTGCCACACACAGTCAAGCAGCAGCAAGAACGTCGGGCACTCCTGCTTCAGACGGGCATGAGAGTATGCTGAATGAACACAGCGCTGCTGGAATGGGTGTCCAGCCTGAGAAACAACAAGCATACACACAATCAACCTTCTGATTAACAGTAGGAATGTGGTTTTGTTGAACTTTTACAAAATTCACAAGCAATGCAAACATTCACCTGTATCCAGTCTCTCTCCAGCAGGCAGAGGAAGCCGCTGAGAGATCTAGATGCGGGGTCTAGGATAAGCTGAGCCAGTGAGCTCACCAGCAGTGTGTTGTCTGTCCCTTCAGAGCCGTGCACAAGCACAGAGTGAGCATCCCTGCAAAAAAGCACACGCCAGAGATGTACATCTTAAAGCCATGCATGTGCCCGCATTGACCAACCTTATAAAAAGCAGAAAGGAAAAACTAATATTTGAAATGTTGCGCATCTTATGGATTTATACACTAGGAAATATCATGACGTGTTCAATGCTTATTTTACCTGCTATATGTAACTAAGTAAAATACAAGTATATTCAAAATAAAATAAGTATTGAACACGTCATGATATGTCCTAGTAAAAATATGACATTACATTTTGGTAAAAACTCAAACAATCCAAATAAACAGAGACTTCAAATCTTGACACTTCTGTGGGTCTCGTCTATAAACTCAGTTTTTTAGTTCTTATTTTCTATTGGATTCAGATCAGGTGATTGGCTGGGCCATTCTAGCAGCTTCCTTGATTTCCTTAGAGTTTCCTTGGCTGTGTTTGGAATCACTGTCTTGTTGACATCTTCATCATCCTGGTAATGTAGTAGGGGTTAGGACTGAAGCAGCTTATTTACACTGAGGTCTGATGAGGGTTCCATACTAAATACTGAGAGATTTCAGCGGGTGTCTGGGCATTCCATGCCTTTTTACAACCCACCCCCCCCCCCCCCCCCCCCCTAATTTAACTAATTTGTTTTGTTTCCTTGGTATGCATAGATTACATAGGTTGTTACCAACATCATGAACATTTCAGAAGTTTTAAGATAAAGCCAATTCTTTGTAATATTTGTCAAAATAAAAGTCTCAGCACCTATTCAGCTGGAAATATATGGAAAATGTAAAAGCAACAAAAACGCGCCTAATGTACTGAAAAGGTGTTTAACAAAGCTGAACATGAAACACCAAAGATTAAATCAGTTCTATGCTAGTAGATTATTACTTATTAATACTTTAGTGGTCTTTGATAAACACTGTACCAAATTAAAGCAGAAACAAATTTACTGATTCTCATGCTGGAGAACCATAACTGACATCAAAACCATCATTCACATATTTAACATTTACCTTTAATTTACAGATAAACAATACAGATACTTCATATTTAATTATCATTTTAAATAAGTTAATACATAAAAACATGTTGCTGTCTTATTAGCTACACTATAAAAAATAAACGTTATTTTACAGGTAATTTTCTGTATTTGTTTACAGAATGTTCCAGTTTTTTCATTACACAGTGAAATACCTGTTGTTTTACAGATATGTTCTGTAATAAAAAATTCTAACATTAAATTTACAGTTATTGCTTGTATTATGTTATTTTAAACATCTTATTTGTTTTTGTTCAAAGAAACATTTCTGTATTTTCAGAGAGCAACACATAATTTTACATTAATATTTACAGATTATTCCTGTAAAAATAGGGAAACAAAAATTCAGTCAAATTGTTTTTAGTGAAGATAGTAATCATATGAAGAATAATGTGAGGTAAATAATGTCAAATAATAGACGTTTGTTTGTAGCCTGCATATAATGCATGCACTGTAAACTAAAATGTTTATTTTACTACTCTAACAATGTTGCTATGCTAATTGTTACGATCATCATTGATCTAGGGGCTGCGGATTGCTGGTAAACGACACACATGCTACTTTAACAAACTACAACTCCCAGCATGCATCTTGCATACCTGAGTCCCTAATTCTAACTGATTACACACACAGTCAGAGGTTTGTAATGGACTGATTTCAAGGACTATAAACTCAGCACACACAGACACATAGTTGCTGAGTCTTAAACTGTTTAGTGAGCATTACGACGCAGTTTCCCTTGCTATTATATATGTTATTTTGTTTGATATGTAACAGTTTTGTATTTTTTTAAATCACATTCATTAATCTGTACAATTACAATAATACATTATATATTTACAGTAATAATTAGTAAAATGACAGTAATAATCTGTATAATTGCATTAATAGCTAGTAAAATGGCAGTAATTACAAGTTTTATTTTTTATTTTTCACAGTTTAAATGCAAATTATCAACAGTAACAAAATGTAATTTAATGAATTTTGACCGTAAAGTATATTCTTTATTTTTACAGTTTTTTTTCTGTAATTTCGTGAAATGGTTATTTTCTGTAATTTAACAGAATATCTCTGGAAGCCCTGCTACCAGTCTTTTGACCATTTTTTAACAGATTGTTTTTTACAGTGTACAGAAAGCCTGCAATAGTTTAATAATATTGCAATTTTATGTTTGATGGTTCTTCCTAAAATGCCCCAAACCCCATAGTTAACCTTTTAGAGCTAAATAATAATGTCTTCACCTCTCCACACACTCTGCCACCAGACCCGCAGTGGACAGTGCACTGTGAACATGAGAAAGCCATTTGGAGTTCTCCAGTTTACTGAGCCAGCGATCCACGCTGTGAGACTGATCACCACACGCTTCCACAAGCTTGATAAGACTCTCCTGCAGAACCTTGCCCCTGGAAACACACACCATTACAAACAAAATCTGTCACATGCATCACTTAAAGGAACAGTTTACCCAAAAATGGCGATCTGCAGCTTATTAACTCACTGTCAGGCCATCAGAGATGTAGCTGCCTTTTTTTTTCAGTAGAACATTCAAGTTTTTCAGCTGAAACGTAGTTCTTGGTAACTCATAAAAAATCAAGCTAACGGCTACCGGCACGTTTCGAGTAAAAAAAACATACAGGCAAAAAAAACAAAAAATATTAGTTATGATAATACATTGATATATTATGATATATTACGTGAAATAATCAGTCGGTGAAAGAAATTAGTTATTAATTTTTATTTATAAGACCTGAGTGCATCACTGAGTGTATCGTCAGGAGCTGCATGTATTAATTTTGTTTTGCCTGTATATGTGTTATGATCACCAGCGATCTAGCGGCTGCAGATTGTTGGTAAACACGCAGATCGCAAAAGAACTAAATATCCAGTCATGCACTGCTCACACGCACCTGTTCCTCATTCTGTTAACACGGCTGGGAGCAGCTCATGAACTGATTAGATGGGCTTTATAAACAGCTCACAAACACACATCTTGGCTTAGTCTTGTTATACTGTCACTGTGAACATTACGACACGTTTCTCTTGCCTTGCTTTGCAGTGTTTTGACCCTCGCCTTGTTTGTTTGTTTGTTTATGTTGTCTGCTGCCTGCCTGTACTGACCATTTGCCTGTTATTTGACCATGACTCTGGATTCCCTGTATATATCTGTTTGCCCCCGTGTTGATTGCCTGATCATTCTCTGCTCAATAAACCCTGCATTTGGATCCACACTCCTTTGTCAGCATCCCCTTCACATTACAGAAGACTCAGCCAAGATGTGTGTGTGTGTGTGTGCGCTGTTTATAAAGCCCATCTAATCAGTTCATGAGCAGCTCCCAGCTGTGTGTGTGTGTAATCAACAGAATGAGGAACATGTGCGTGTGAGCGGTGCATGACTGGATATGTAGTTCTTTTGCGATCTGCGTGTTAACTAGCAATCTGCAGCCGCTAGATCGCTGGTGATCATAACAATATGTTTTTTGACTCTCCAAGTATTGGCAACCGTTGACTTGCATTTTATGAATCATCAAGGATCCCAGTTTTGACTTCAATGTTCTACTTACTCTAGACTTCTTATAATCTCTTTCACCTTTCTTGGTGCCTATGGATTCTCTTCCAGTTGTTATAAGAGGACTTGGACTCAAAACCTCCTCCTGTCATTCGGGCCTGCTGGGCTTGTTGGGCAGAACGCAGATCAATGATGTAACCCATCTCTGACCCATCAATCACAGCCTGAAGAAGGAGCTCATCCTCCTTACACCTCTTCCTGTTGGCTCCTGTCAAAGGCTGACTGCTTCGCACGATCACCTAGATGAGCACAAATTGATTCAATAAAATGTCTATAAAATTGGGAATTGGGACACAGAAACAGTTACACACACTTATATTTGCTATACAGGAAAACATCCCACACTCACCATTCCATTTCGGTGGTGAGAGTAGGAGAGGACAGGAAATCTGCTGCCCTGTCTGAAGCGGGCAGACCGGATCAACTTGTCATCATCAACCTCATGAGGCACAATGACCGCACATGGATACGACGGGCATACAGAATAATCCGAGTTCACTGTACTCACTCTCCACTTGTCCCACTACACACACATCCACATAATATGAATAGAAATACATGTAATAAGACATCAGTTCGAGTTGAGTAAAATATAATGAACACATAGGTTAATATAATACCAATATTTAGTAAACCTATCTTCTTTAGAGAAATTATCTTGTTGAAATCAAATGTAATGCTGTTAACACTTTAGTTTAGGTCACAATTCATGTTATTAACTACTGGCTTTTTACCTGCATATTATTAAGATATGAACTGTTTATTAGTAGTTATAAAGTATGATCTTATTCTGCACCCCTAATCTTACCCACAACCTTGACATAACTTCTATCTTACAAACTATTAATAAACAGCTAATTAGTATTACAGGGGTTCCCAAACTTTTCAGCATGCAACCCTCAAAATAACAATGCCAGTGACTCACGACTCTCAATATCCCCCAAGTCTATTCTTCATTTAATTTTGGAGAACGTCACTCTAAGAGCTTTCTCCATATTCATTCATGATCTTTATTTTTAATGTATGTGAGTGCCATAAAGGTGTCAGAAAGTTGAATCTGGTGCCATAAAATCAATCTGACTTTAATATTAAGTAATCACTCAGGGGGTCGCAATCCAATGAAAAAAAAAATGAAAGGCTGATGGTGTCACACCTGTTGCAGTATTCTTTTTGGACACTTGAGGGCACTAGCTTGTTTTGTAGTTGATCTTCATTTCCTATAATCCTTTGCACTTCTGATTATATTATGTTACAGCCGTTTCTTGTTTGTTAATTTATCTCTGTCTTTATAAACCCTTTTGTCTTGTGTTTTAGTTGCCTTAGGATTTAGTTTGTCCCTCAGTATGTTTGTTTGGTGATCTAGTTTTGTATTTGCTTATTTTTAGATTCTTGTTTGTTTTTGTTAGCACTTATACCCAGTTTAGTATTTGCAGATTTTTTTATTTTCTTGATTGTTTTAGTTAGCACTCCTGCCCTGTTTTTGTATTTGCCTATTTTTGGGTTTTTGTCTGTTCTTTTGTCTGGACTCATTTAGACATGGGCCGGTAAGATTCTGACAGTATGATAACCTTGGATAAAAATATCACGGTTTCATGGTATCACGGTACTGTGATTACTGCACTAAAATATTTTCTTTTTAAATGTCTGGATAAAAAAAAACTACAATTTTCTCCCCTTTGAAAACACTATATTTTATTTTTTGAAAGATTTAAAATATTTTGAAGCAGTAAACATGTCAGGCTAAATAATGAAAATGAATCATTGACTTCTGCTGTCTTCATTAGTTTCAAAAACACTGATTTATTTAAATTAATTTTTTTATATATTTTATATATATTTTTTATATTCTACAGGTTATAGATAAAATATGGTAAGTCTAATGGTTTAATAAAATGAATTTGATTTTTGGAAATCAAATCCTGACCCCCACATTGGAAACCACTGGTTTATTAAACTCATAGTGTTAGTTAATGGTTTGTTAATACCATGAATTGTGACCCCAAACTAAAGTGTTACTGCAATATTTTGACATATTGTTTACAAGCTGTTTTACTGACATCTTTTTGAGAGATGTTTATTCACGGTAATGTCACCTTTACTAATTAAAGAGAACGGAATGATCATATTCCATCATCAAATAACATTTCTACAAAACTTCAAATAAAATTATGGTGATTTTTTCCCCAAAATGACAAATGGCCAAAATAACTGATTGAAAATCAGGGCTATTCCACCAAATATTGATTTTTTAACTCTTCTTAAGTTAAAACATTGGTTTTGTGTGATGAACATAATGAATATGCTTTTTGAACAGCTGTCATTGTATGCAAAATAAATAAAACAGTACATAAAAATTGTGTTTTACTCAAACATATAACAATAAATAGTTAATGCAGAGAAACTGGGAATTTCTAAGTCCAGGTCTATATTTTTTTTCAATAGCTCATCTCTCTATATACACTACCGGTCCAAAGTTTGGGGTCAGTAGGATTTTAAAATGTTTTAATATAAGCTAATCCTGCTCACCAAGGCTGCGTTTATTTCATCAAAAATACAGCACAAATTGTAAAATTATTTGTTATTGCACTATAAAATAACTGTTCAAACGTAGTTCATAAATTAATTGAATCCTTTATTCCAGTGATTTTAATGATGAATTGTCAGCTTTATTACTCCAGTCTTCAGAGTCACATGATGCTTCAGAAATCACTCTAATATTAATTATTATTATTATTATTACTATTTTTATTATTATTAATGGTAATAGTAGTAAAAGCAATAATGACTGGAGTAATAATTTCATTTTAAACTACATACAATAAGAAAGCAGTTATTTAAAATTTTACATTTAATAAATTTGGCCTTGATGAACAGAATAAACAAAAACATGAAAACAAAAACCTGACGTACAAAATGTTGTGCCATATGACTAGAAGTAAACCATCTACAGCTATAGAACAAAAAATGAAAGGTCATGAAACCACTGTGAGACAAAAAAAAAAAAAACTATTGTTGCCAGCAGAAATACTAATTACAAAGATTGCTACAAAAAAATAAAAAGGACACTACTTTTTCCCTGTGAGCTTAAGTGTCACTCATGTCTCACAACTGCTTTCAGTTTCCTGTGGCAAAACAAAGTGCTTCCTGTTTGTGTTCTTTTCAGGAAATGAAACAATAGCTTATATCATGTAACACTTCACCTTGAGTAATGATTCTGGCCACCATTTGTTTGTGTTACTGCATGTGTTTCTCAAAGCAGGAGAAAATACAGAGTGAGAGTAACTGAAGGAAAGGGAACAGAAAGCGAAAGTGAGAAAAACACAGCTCACCAGCCTTTCTGTTTGTTTGTAATATTGCTCTGTTGAGGACAACCCCCACGGGCCACGCAGAGCGAGGTGTGACGGTCTGTAGAAGAAGGGATACATCTCCGTCACACTTTCCAGAGACGAGAGAGCCTACGGAGATATAAGAGCATATCACTACCCACTCACACTTACAGCTGAGGCAGGCAAACTAGTTTTATTTAAGTTTCTGCTATTGTGTAGTGAAAAGACTGACCTCATATTTCAGAATCTATGCCTAAAATGCTATTTGCAATAAATCATAGTATTTAGAATTTTTGCGAATGCTTTGCTTTCAGATACAAATACAGATGCTTCATTTTTGGTTTCAGCTGATATT
The DNA here is from genome assembly GCA_903798195.1 of Danio kyathit. Taxonomy (NCBI): domain Eukaryota; kingdom Metazoa; phylum Chordata; class Actinopteri; order Cypriniformes; family Danionidae; genus Danio; species Danio kyathit. The sequence goes on along the minus strand of LR812535.1, from coordinate 30,912,541 downwards.
GGACATCTAATTGTTCATTTCCCTTACTTTTTTACATTTAGATAAAACATTTGCTTACTTGAAGTTAGTCATTCATTCATTCATTCATTCATTTTCATTCAGCTTAGTCAGTTATTTATCAAAGGTCGCCACAGTTTAATGAACCGCCAACTATTCCAGCATATGTTTTGCGCAGCAGATGCTCTTCCAGCTGCAACCGGTACTGGGAAACTTTGACTGTTAACTGCTGAATGCTTGACAAAAGCAGATCTAAAAATGAATATTACAATTGCAAACTGTATTTATGATGCCTGAATTCAGAATTCCACATGTATTTACTGTAGATAGAGTACAGTGTTAGACTTTGCCACAGTTGTATAGTTATTTACTGCAAAAACGCCCGGTAAAATACCACATATATTTTTTACACTTCACTACAGTAAAACGAACTGCATTGTGGACAATTTTACTGCATATTAGGAATCTGTGGTATTCAACTGTAATTAAAGTAAGCTAGATACTGCTACTGTAGTTGAAGCCAAAAATTAGTCAATTAAAACTGTATTAATTAACATCTCGTATTGAAAATTGTATTTAAAATAGATTGATGAATGAAAATTACTTTTGTAAGTCATTTAAAATTGTATACAATATAATAACATCCCATGTAGCCAAGAATTCTGGCCCAGATTTGGCATAAAGCTGGCACAGCAGGCATTCATCCGGCATTGGCATACAACATGTGGGCCAAACATGGCCCGGGTTTTGCAGAGGTGGCACTGTCTTTAAGGTGGCACACAAGATTTGAGCCAGGTATCAACTGTAGTATTTGGACCAGATGTTAAAAATTGATATGTGGGCCAAGTATGTTTGGCCTATCTTGACCCACTTTTAAAATACATTTAATTTATTTTGGGTAAAGAAAAAATTCTACCAATCGGGTCGCTTCGAGAAAAAGCACAGCCATAATGTTTCATGGGTTTATCAAATTCATTGCAGTTGTGACACACCAACATATCTGGCCCAATTCACACCCTTTATAGGTTATTAACTTGGTTGAGACTTGGCCCTGATATGGTCCATGTTTGGCCATTGTATGGAAGCCAGGCTTGGTCCAATCATGTACCGTAATTCACTGTTGCATGTGGGCCAAGCTTAAGTTGATTGTGTGGGTCAGAGAATTTTTGCTATGTGGGAAATATAATAACATCGAATAATAAATAATTGTTGTACATGATCTCATCACTTGTTTGTAATGTAATACATTCAATAGTAAATACTAAATAAAGGTTTTGTACTGCCATTGTAATCTTTAAAAATTGTCATACTGTGAATTTAAAATGTGGAAAAGGGCATCTTATCATAAAAAGAAGTTGCTGTAAGGCTACTTTACTATAAAATGAATTTGCAGTAGGGCCCTGCTACTGTAAAACCTTTTTACAGGTACGTTACTGTAAAGGAGCGGTTGCGGTAAATTGCTGGCAACAGTGCTGCCAGTAAGTTACTGCAAAAATACAATAAACTGTCTAACAGTGTACAGAATTTAACATCGGCTGACCCTTTTCAGCCACAACATGAAATTAATAACAGACAAAGACAGAAATGTAATATCTGTTGACTCAAATTATACTGTATTGGTGTATTATTAAATAATGCTGTTTAAAAAGTTGCTGTTGAATTGAATGCCACATCCAAATGCACAAATGGTTCAGAACAATCAGAATTCCAAAATTTTAAATCAAATTGTTAAATGCCATTAACAAGTTTGAGGTCTGTACATTTTTTCTTGTATTTGTAATCAAATCAACCCAGGCTCATTCTGAAAACGTACCTCTATATTTATCTCTATATATTACATTTCTGGAGACTGCCAAATACGTCCCAGGAGTTACATTTATTTGCAGTTTTTGTTATTGTGAATCCACTAGAGGCCGCTGTGTATGCTTTTTCAGATCTCAAATTTCTCTCACGAGTGCCATTCACGCCTGCTGTTCTCATGTAAATCCACCAGAGGCCGCTCTTGACTGACTGACTGTTTGACTGACTGAATGACTGACTGACCAATCTACTGACATACCCTCCTCCTTGCCTAAACCCAACCAATTGTATTTTCAAAAGCACAGGTTGACCCACCCACTTCCCTAAACCTAACCGACAATTTTAAAAAGCAATCCAGAAAAAGAAAAGCCCTCGCCTGATTTGTACCATATTTTCAGATTTGACCACTTCTCACCCTGTTATTTACTTGTTTACTGTATTTTTGGATTCTGTTTTTGTCTTACCCGCTTTCTGGAACCATTCCTCACCGGACTCGAACCCCGTTGTCGTAGTCAACTCCTCTCTGCGTCTCAAATCCGCCGTCGTACATGGCAAACTAACTGGACAAACTGGTAACAGTGGGAAAGCCATCCACACGGAGGTAAGTGGTCAGCTGGTAAGCGCAAAAAGGAATGGCCCAATATCACCCAATAGCGTTCGTTTTAAAAATGAAACGCAGCCATATGTTCTTCTGGCTTCATAATTTGCAATCTCCAGAAATGTATATAGGGCTACATTTTCAGAATGTATGTTGAATCAAATAAGTGCAACCTTGGTGAAACATACACGATTTCTTTCAAATAACATACAGTTCTTACAGACCAAACCATTTATCGGTACGGTACATATGAGCAACATTACTACTAATCCCTGTCTCACAAACAGCTAATAATAACAACTATATTTAGTACCTCTATAGAACTGGCAATGTTCAGACACTCCTCCATTCCAGGAATTTCCAGCTGAAGAACAAGCAGGTCCTTACATTTAATGGTGATTGTACCGGATGATTGTCCAACAGCCCTGGATTAGACACATATGCACAACACCCCCACCCATTTTTAAGTACATGTTTTCTCACACTCTCCGATTCCATACAGTCGTCCCCACTGGGGCCTCACAAGAGACGGAAGCAGGAAGCAAAAACAAGCCATGTGCATAAGACTAGCAGAGAAACAGTGAGATCAACTGAAAGCTCTAAATATAACTTTTACACAATGAAAGCTAAGAGTACACCGCATTGAATCTCATTGGATTTAGAACATATAGATAACTGTTTCTGGTTTGCATGAAACACAAAAAAGCATGGTGGGTTGCGCAAATGCTCATTGCAAAGCATAGATGATCTTGCAAAATATTCTGTTTTTCCTCTCTGCCATAAGCGTTCATGTTTGCCAGCGCAGCTCATTTTAGAAGTTGTCTTTTTATTTTGAAATGACCTCCGCTTCTCAACTCTTTTGTAGCATTTGTGTATAATTTAACAGCAGAAGGCAGATCAGAATGAAACGGCAGCTTCAGTGAGCAATATTAACAGTCCACATATCAAACACTGGGCCGGTTTTTGTACCTGGGGTATCCGAAAAGATTCTCGACACTGACACGCAGGAAAGGTGATGGGTAAAATTAGAGAAAGACAGAATTAGAGTAAATTATTACAGAAGCAGATCATTTCATTGATCAAACACACACAATCTTCGACGATCTGCTGTAATTATGATGTAAGACTTAAAGAAAAGATGCACAGATTAATGAGAATATAAATTATACATTTACAAAGAACAGAAGTATTATTTTGCTGTAATGAAAAGCAGAACATGTTTTAGCATTGATCAACAGTACATCCAAATTCATGCGGTGCTTGAAATGAAGAAGAAATAGATCAGTAACAAGTTAAAATCTGCAGGTGCCACTATTTAAAGCTGGCCGTAAGATGGTATATATTGGTGGTCTAAATGGGTTTCAAGCATTTTTAAACTAGTTTGACATCTTAAACCAGTTAAGACCAGAGTGGCCCTGCAGTGAGAGCTTCAAAAACCAGATAAAACTAACCATAACTATAACAACTAACCATCTTAAACTACTTTCTTGCTTATGCTGTTTGTCTTTTTTTTTTAAATTTGTACATTGCATGCATTGTTAGTACCCTAATAAATAACCTTATTATAATAACCTAAAAAAACTAAGCTCTGATAAGAGCATCAGTCTGTCTACCTTTTCTCAATGGCATCGATGTTCTTGAGGAGCAAGAGAAGTTGCCAGGAAGCTTCATCCTTTCTGTCGGAGAACAGAAGGTGGTGGCTGGTCACACACAGGGTTCCTCTGAGCGCTGGATGGAAAGGTCTTCTCAGGGTAACATCTTCAACATTTGCGGTCTTGATGTGCTCCGACGACAGCTCCATTTCTTTGTGACAGCAACAAACATCTGGTGCTTCTCACGCTTTTAGAACACGAGTTTAGAAAGCTGGTGAGCCACTGTACTGTCTTCCGCAATTGTTATTAGCTATCCTGTAGAAAACACTGTCACAGCCCGTTATGTTATTAGGCTATATTATAAAACTCACCGGTATCTGGCAACTATAAACCGCCGACAGTGCGCGAGCAGCAGGAGGTGTGTCGGTCGTGCGCTTCATAAAGCCTGGTAAAGCATTTCCCTCTACTTTCGTTTCCGTTCAGTATTTAAGCCCCAGCCCCTCTTCTGTTTTTTTTTCTTCAGGTTTTTCTTTTGTTATTACTGTTGTCTTGTCGCAGTTTTTTCGTCACTCTTCCTGAAAGTTTAGATTATATCATTGCAAAAATAAAATCAAACATACAGTAGTTAGCATATTTTACTACAGCCATCTTAAATAACGTATGTATTCAATTTATTTTAAGTAGGCTATTATCTTTCCTTTTTCCCTATTTTTTATGTTTATTGACCATAGATAAGACAGTGAATTTCAAGCAAATCCTTAAATATATTTAGCCCAGTTTCCTGTATTTATACTGTTAAAAATATTATAAATGAAACTAAATAATATTAGGAAAACATTCTGTTTCTAATACATTATCACATTTTCCCTACTCATTAGTCCTGTATTTATTTATTAATACGTTTATTTTAATAGCATTTTATTATTGTTTTTGTTATGTTAGTCTTATGTGTATTAAGTCGCTTGTTTTTGTAATTATAATGATATATTTTAATTCTTATTTTTGCATTTTTAGCATTTTTTACACACTCCTTTGGCCCATATATAGCCTACATTTTCAGTTGCTAGGTTGTAATAACTAAAAAAATTAAATACTTCTCTTGCAATTTCTCAACATTAGCAGACGATGGAGACATTGTGTCAAAAAAGAAAGAACAAAAAAGTAATCACAAAGTGATTGTTTTTTAAATCTCAACTCATTCAAGTAGCCCATGTTATGCATTTTCTTATTCATTTTAATCTATTAAATGCGTTATTAATGTGTAGCTTTTGTACGTTTTAATCTAATGCTTTTTTATTGTAATCCAATTTTATCTGAGCAACTGATTTGATCTTATTATAATGATAAAATAAGAAATATATATATAATTATTTGATTATTTGAAAATAGTTTTAACATATTTTACACCCTAATTTCCCCCAGCATATACATAAACTGATAGATTGTAATTCACAAAAAACTCAATTTCTCAGCATCAGCAGAAGATGGAGACATTCTGTCATGAATCAATTTTAAGGAATTTCAAGTTGGCATCGAAGCAATAGCTTATAGAGCCTAGAGCTGATTAGAGAAGCTGTGCGCGTTTGAGCCAGAATCACCGAAGCCTAATTAGCCTAAATATTCAGACCTACGTTGTCTTACATCTTAGTGCTTTTATCAAATCAGATGGTCTGGTGAAAACTGTCAATTTTTTAAACCACCCACCTGTGTGGGTTTTGCGTGTGAGGTTAAACGTGTTACTGAACCTGTGACACTTAAAAAACGCTACATAAAAATGCCTTCAGCAGTCTGTGGGTTTTGCGTGTGAGTTTAAATGTTTCACTGACCCTGTGACTCTTGAGTAGCTCCACATGAGCACGAAATGTCGCGTCTGGCCGCAACATTCAAGTTCAGACGGTCTAAAATTCTCTGTTATTAGTCTGTAGAACATGGGCGGTCACTTTTCCCTCTATATAAACACTAGCAGAGCACACCTCTTGAGATTAATGACCAGAGTGCGCACATGATCATGCGCAGCGCACATGTCTGAGCAGCACAGAGATGGAGTTCAGAGAGCTGGGAGCGGATGATGGGTCTGAGGGAGATACGGAGGATCTGGATAGTGTCAAAGCCCTGACCGAGAAACTCAAACTCCAGACACGCAGACCGTCCTACCTGGAGTGGAAGGAGCGACTGCAGTCTCAGCCGTGGACTGATGGAGCCGCGCACGGTTCAAATGTCGGCAGCCCGGGCTCTGTGGAGAAGGACAGCCAAATGTCAGACATCTGGAAAGATGGCATGCCTTATAAGAATATATGTGGATTTGACACTATAGACGACGCGTTAGAGTGGCTCAGAAGCGAACTGGTATTGTATTTATGTTTCTTTTGTTTTTAATTGAAACTTTTTGACAAAGATAATGGATAGTTCACCCAAAACTGAACATTCTGTCATCATTTACTCACACTTTACTCTTTCTAAACTTGTTTGAGTATATGTTGAACACCAAAGAAGATATTTTGAAGAAAGCTGGAAAACCTGTAACCACTGACATCCATAGTATTTGGTATTTCACACTATGGAAGTCGATGGTTTTCAGCTTTTTTCAAATAATCTTCTTCATTGTTCAACAGAAGAATAAAATGCAGAAAAGTTTAGAACCACCTGAGGGAGAATAAATAGTGAGTAAATTTTCACTTTTGGTTAATATATCTAATGTTGAATTAATTCTATCATTCTACTGTATATATCAGGTATCAAATTTAGCTCCCAGAGGGCCGCTGCCCTGCAGTTTAGTTCCAAACCTGCTTCAACACACTTACCTGTAGGTTTCAAACAAGCCCAAAGGACTCAATTAGTTTGATCAGGTGTGTTTAATTGGGTCGGAACTAAGAGTTTGACACCTTTGGTATATATAATGAATTCTATCTGTCTGTCTGTCTATTCCTTATTTATCCTTGAAATATCCTTACAAGGGAAATATTTATATATATACTCTTTAAAAAACTATTTTCAGATTGAATTTTAAGAGTATGTTTTTTAACATTTGTGCAAAATTTGGGTCATTTGGGACACTTAAGCAATCTCCCAGATAATTGTAAGACTAAAAACTTGAGCAGATTGTACAAAAACATACAGATTAGCAACTAATTCTGCAAAATGTACAATAGTGATAAAAGAATATTGAACAGTTACAGTACATGGTGTTTTATTCTTTAAACACTGTAAAAAATTTACTTCATGAAAATTTGTGGAAACTGACAATTAAATATTGAATCAACAAATTACTTCCCAATAGTTTTGCATTGATTTTGCAAGGTTTATTTTGTAGAAATGTTTAATGTATTTGTTATTTTAATTTATTTTCACAAAATTGCCTAATTAAATAAAGAAATGTGGCAGTGTTTTAGTGTATCATTATTTAGTATATTTTACTCATGTTCTTTTGGGACAAAGGCCAATAACATGATTGGGCAGATTTGATGTTTTTTCAATTGGCTCAACACATTTCTCATTGAGCCAATTGTTAACAGGCTGTTGCTACAATTGAAAAAAGTCAGTTTGTCGAATTTCATTTGGGTGAATTGGAAAATTTAGATGTGACGAGTCACAAAAAAATTTTAAGTTTGGGCAGTACATTTTTTTTACAGTGAACATCTAAAAACATTTTTCAGTATTTCATATAAGAACATAGTCAGGGTTATTGCAACGAATATAGATTTTTTGGTCTTAAATTTGTGTGCATTTAAACAACTGTAAACGTGTAAAAACATGACAACGTTTTCTTCTTCTTAATTAAATATATTTTACAGAATACAACAAAATGTTTTCCTGAAACATTATAAATCACAACCCAGAGGAATAAAGAACTTTCAAGTCGTCTCCTGATGGAAATACTGTAAAACACATACTTTAGCAGTTGTCCAAAGCAGTTATTTGTATTTGTCTAAAGAGCCAGACTGTTGTAAAGCAATGCCAACTGATCTTAAAATCTGGCATTGTGCGACACAGGTGGCAGGACTCCATTCTCTTGGCATATTCCACTTAAATACCACACAGGTGCAGAAACTTGAGTGGGTGTTTGACAGAAAGTTGTGCCCAATTCCATGTGTGAAAGCGGACTAATTTAATCTTATAATTAGTGCTGGTCTGCCAGAGCACAGTGAAGTGTGTGCTATACATCATCCTCACTCTCATTCTCATGTATTTGTCCTCAGAGGGAGATGCAGATGCAGGATAACCGTCTGGCGCGCCAGTTGATCCGCTTACGAGTGGAGATCCACAGGCTGAAGGTGGAGCAGGTGTGCCACCGTCACAAAGAGATGCTGGATGACGCCACTTATGAGCTGGAGGAGTGTGAGGAGGACTCAGACCTACTGTGTGACATCCCCATGAAAGCCGCCTTCACTCTTTCCACACCTCTCAAACATCTGGGTCTCACTAAGATGAACCTCAACTCCAGACGATTCTCACTCTGTTGAGAGACAAGGCCATGAGAAACTCTACTGAGTACACAACTTTTTATGCAGTGCAGACACTGGAAGCCAATTTTGGTGTTAAAATTAGACTATTATAAACAATATCATGGTAACATTTTTCAATAAGGTCCTATTAGTTACATATTAAAGGGATAGTTCACTCAAAAATAAAAATTTCCTTACCATTTAGACACACTTGAGTGGTTCTAAACATTTATGAATATCTTTCTTTCAAAACAAGATATTGTGAAGAATGTTGGAAAGCAGCTTCCATTGCAGGAACAAAAATATTACGGAAGTCAACATTCTTCAAAATATCTTCCTTCATGTTGAACTGAAGAAAGAAACTCAAATGAGTTTGGAACAAGTGGAGGGTGATTGAATGATGGCAAGTTTATTTTTTGGGTGAATTATACCTTTATCTACAATGAACAACAATTAGTGTAGGGTGTGATATGCTAAAAGGTAAAATAAAATTGGTCTAACTCAGGATGATGTAGAACTAGTAAGCATTCAAATGTACTTACAACATGATTCAAGTTATATAGTCATTATGGCAATGCTTAAAATGACATTTTTAGGCTTTTCTGACTAAATAATATCATAATGATACATAATATTACATAATGATTTGATACATAATGTATCAAATGCTTATTACTGATATTATCATCATATTATAATCATGCCGTAATACAAACTACTAAGTTTTGTCTCAGATTTTACTGTTTTGAATTGAACTTTTTGAAAATCCAAAATGTTTTCCAGTGATGGGTTGCGGCTGGAAGGGCATCCGCTGCATAAACATATGCTGGATAAGTTGGTGGTTCGTTCCGCTGTGGCGACCCCAGATTAATGGTGGGGGAGTAAGCCAAAAAGAAAATGAATGAATGAAAATCTAATATATTAGGTATAGAAGAGTGAATTTGGGCAGCGCGGTGGTGCAGTGGTTAGAGATGTCACCTCACAGCAAGAAGGTCGCTGGTTCGAGCCTCGGCTGGGTCAGTTGGCATTTCTGTGTGGAGTTTGCATGTTCTCCCCATGTTCGTGTGGGTTTCCTCTGGGTGCTCCAGTTTTCCCCACAAGTCCAAAGACATGCGGTACAGGTGAATTGGGTAGGCTAAATTGTCTGTAGTGGATGTGTGTGAATTGAGTGATGGGTTGCAGCTGCAGGGCATCCACTGCATAAAACATATGCTTCATAAGATGGCGGTTCATTCTGCTGTGGCTCTAAGCTGAAAAGAAAATGAATGAATGAATGAAAGAGTGAATTTGTGCGTATCTTCTAGTACAAATCAATTAGTCCTGACCAGAATTACACCTATAATTTCCTTCAGAATGATTTTCCTCATCCCTAGTTGCAGTGTTTATTAGTCTTTGTTAGTGTTAGTTTGCTATTCTTTGTTAGTTCCTATCAGTCACTCTTAAAAAAGATCCTTTATTGGCATTGAAAATTTATGAAACCCTTTCATATTAAAATGTTCTTGGCACGTCTCTTCACTAAAAAGTTCTTTGTGGAACAAAAGATAGTTGTTTTACACTGTAAAAGATATCTCTTAATTAACAGTTTCCGTATTTTGTGATTCACAAGTGTTTTCTTTTTATTTGCGGTTGTGAATTGCATTATGGGACCTTGATCTCTGCTCTGTCGACTTTTGATGTTGAAAATTCAACTCTACAGTTTAACAGTGACCTTTATTGATATTTTAGTAGTTGAAATAATATAATATATAATAAATGATATATAAAGAATAAGTCTGTAAAATAACCGAAAATGTACTGGCATTTTATTACAATGTCTTTGTACCGTAATATGCAACACCAACCCAGACAATAGATCATTTTAAACTAATAAAAATGTTCATAAAAGTCACTTTTTCAATCTTTTCAAGGTTAACAGTTGTTGGAGGAAATATCAAGGTCCCATAATGCAATTCAAAAGCATAAATAAATGGGGAAAAATAAAAACATGAATCCCAAAAAACGTAAATCTGCCAATTTACAGAATAAAAAAAACGTTTGTTCTTTCTGGCACATTAATAATGTAGTATGTTTTAATTAACATTGACCAAGATGAATGTTTTAGGCATATGTTTCATTATTAGTTCACATCAACTGATTTCTAAAAAAGGAACCTTATTGTAAAGTGTTACCAAATTTACTGAGCCCACTAGACAGCAGGTGATCATATGAGGAAACCAGCGCTACAACAGCAGTCCTTGATCTGCTATACAACGATAAAATCACTTGTGTAAGTGGATTTGCCTCAGCTCAGTGTTGGAAAACATTCTTTAATTAAATTTAACAACATCTGAAGTGACCCGAGAATCAGGAGGAACCTGCTTCTGTGTGTGTGAATAGGTGTGTGATCAACACACATCAGAGAAGGAAACACTGTGTCCTGTCAGGTTGGCTTCGGGCCCGAGCAGCAGCTTCGCAGGAAGTGTGAGTTTGTATTCAGGCATTTTATCACCTTGTCTCCTAAACCCTAAAAATAACCAAGAGCTGCATCAAATGAAAAGCCAATCTCAGCGTCTGTTCTGCATGATCAGTCCACTGTCTAAAGCTGAGGGTACGTTTTTTGGTTGATGTTTGAGAAACTTTCATTTACACAGTGAGGTCAGTAGGTTTAAAGGATTTTATAGTGTCGTTTGTAGACTCCCATAGAATCCATTGAAGTTTGATTTACGTTATTACATGGCATTAGAGATATGGCACTGTGTTTGTGCCGTATTTAGTGCAAACCTAAAAATAATAACAAAAAGCTCTATGATAAAATCAAAACATAACAAAGAGGATCTTTATAGTTTAGTTAATTTCATATATATATACAGTTGAAGTCAGAATTATTAGCCCCCCTGAATTATTAGCACCCCTGTTTATTTTTTTTCCCCAATTTCTGTTTAACGGAAAGAATATTTTTTCAACACATTTCTAAACATAATAGTTTTAATAACTTATTTCTAAAAACTGATTTATTTTATCTTTGTCATGATGACAGTAAATAATATTTTACTAGATATTTTTCAAGACACTTCTATACAGTTTAAAGTGACATTTAAAGGCTTAACTAGGTTAATTAGGTTAACTAGGCAGGTTAGGGTAATTAGGCAAGTATTTGTATAACGATGGTTTGTTCTGTAGTCAATCGAAAAAAAATAGCTTAAAGGGGCTAATAATTTTGACCTCAAAATGGATTTTAAAAAATTAAAAACTGCATTTATTCTAGCCGAAATAAAACAAATAAGACTTTCTCCAGAAGAAAAAATATTATCAGACATACTGTGAACATTTCCTTGGTCTGTTAAACATGATTTGGAAAATATTTAAAAAAGAAAAGAAATTCAAAGGGGGGCTAATAATTCTGACTTCAACTGTATATATATATACAGACACACACACACACACACACACACACACACACACACACACACACACACACACACAGTGTTGGGGGTAACGCATTGGCAAGTAACATGAGTAACGTAATAATATTTCTTTTCTAAGTAACAAATAATGCATTACTTAAAAAATTAAGTAATAATATTTCAGTTACTTTTTTGAAAATGTAACGTGAGTTACTTTTTAGTTTAATTAGCTTTTAAAAAATAAATTGCTAAATTAAAATTAGTCACTCCGAATCAAGCAGTCGATGAAAGAATGTGTTCATTATTTTGAACGCATCGAAAAAGAGGAAAAGTGGACAATGGACAGTGATTTTGCTTAAGACAAATAGTACAAAAGTAGCAAACACATTGCTTTAAATAATCTGTATATACCGCATGTATAGCTCTGGGATCTGGAAGTTCTCAGATAACATCCTCATATATATTATTTGTGTTTTTTAAAGGTAAATAAAGGTTATACAGTCCATTGTTAATTGCAGAGCTCCTCTATTAAAAAAAGAAAGAAAAAAACAAGTTCTAAAAGAGATCAAGCCTCAGCCAGCTAATAAAAAGTAATGCAAAAGTACCTCAAAAGTAACATAACACATTACCATAAAAAGTAACTTAAGTAATGCAACCAGTTACTTTTTTGGGGAGTAATTCAATATTGTAATGCATTACTTTCAAAAGTAACTTTCCCCAACACTGTATAAATGTATATGTGTGATAGAATGCAGAAAAAATGAAAGAATAGCCTATTATATTGTTAGAAAATGAAAGATATTGGGCCATTAAACACTGGAGTAATGGCCATCACAGGAATAAATAAGGTTTTAAAATATAGAAAAATTAACAAAAACAGCTGATATTTCTTTATATTTCACTGTTTTATTAAGTATGATTCAAATAAGTACTGTATTTCTGATTAAATACTTGCAGCTTTGGTGAGCAGAAGAGTTTTTTATCTTCAAATCATAAAAAAAAAACGTCCAGATTCAGACCTTCTGAATGCTCGTGTACTGTATATATTTTTTGATTAATCCAATGTTTGATGAACAGATGTTTAATACACGAAACATGCTTTTGCTTCCAATCATCCTTGCTTAATGAAACTGACTTTTTAAATTACAGTGCTAAAAACAATTGCCTTAAAAAGGTGAAATAAAGAATTAATAAAGATGCCTTAAAGTTTATTTGAAGGAATATGATGTTTGAGATTGTAATTTAAAAGATTTACTTTCTATAATGAAAATGTATGATCCTTTGGAACATCACTGTTGCTTTCAATGTATAAATAAATGTTATATTTGTAAATACACATATTTGTTTGTCTTATTGATCAAAATGTCCTTTTTCGTGTACACTGTAAAACCCGATAAGTTACCTCAAACTGTTTGAGGAAACCGATTGCGGCAAAGCATTTAAGTTTTGAAACCAAATGGTTTGAGTACTGTAAACTGATAAATACTGTATATTGAGCCATATACACATATATTATTTGTGTTTATATCGTCAAACATTTAGAGTATTAGTAACTTAAACACTGAATTGAGTCCAAACAACTATATACTCTAGCTACTGGTTTGGTATTGCTTCCAGCACTAGAGTTAACACACAAAAAAACCTGAATTTATTCATTCATAACTAATTCGGTTTGAGTTCCGCTTGATATTATCAGTTTATGAGTTACCAAAACTCTTTTTGTTAAGTCAAAGTTACTTTAAAAAAATGTTAATCTAACGTTTTATTTAGTGATTATCACTGTTGGGCTTTACAGTGTATTTATTTTTTATTTCATTTGCACACATTCTGTCTCGTCTTGCACATCCTGACATGATAAAACCAAAATGATCTTTATGCAATGTGATCACATGACTAAAAATAAATTGAATTGATCAGAACAGGCTGCGTTTACGCCCATAAAAAGTCAAACAATGGACCAGTTTCTGTATTGATTGTAAATGCGGTGATGGGACTGGCTGACAAAAGCAGGCAATGTGACTGCCAAGAAATGATCTCATCCTGGATAAATATTGGAGAGAGGGAGAGAGAGGGAAAAAAGAGAGAGAGCGAGAGCGAGGCATGACAGAGAAAGCTGTCTTTCCTTAAGCTGTTGTCAGCACTGACATTACGCCCTTTTGTAGTTGATATCTCATAAACCCAGTGGCATTAGGGCAAAACCTCCATTGAAGAGCTGCTTTTGATTCCTTCTTCAAACAGAAACACGAACTATTTAGGTCACCTGAGAAGACACAAAAGGTGTATAGTTGTGTTGCAGATACTGATGCCCTCGAGGCCCAGAGGAGAAAACAAACACTCGTGAAAGTGTCAATCTCTCGTGTAGAGCTTAATCAAACCATCATGATAACCTACTTTGAATTTGGGAGCAAATCTGATAAACGCTTTCCTTTGGCGTTTTCATCAGTGTTGGATTGTTCTGTTGAATAAATAGTCGGTTTGCATAAATGGGATAAATAAACATCAATGTTATTTCCTGGAAATTATTTGGTTGAAATTTATAAAGCATAATTCGGAGTCTGAAGCATGGTTTGCATAAGAGTTTTTAGAAGGTCAAAGGCTTCAAAAATACACTCACCGGCCCCTTTATTAGATACACCTTACTCGTACTGGGTTGGACCTGCTTTTGCCTTCAGGACTGCCTTAATCTTTTGTGGCATAGATTCAACAAGGTACTGGAAATATTGCTCAGAGATTTTTGTTTATATTGACATGATAGCATCACACAGTTGCTGCAGATTTGTTGGCTGCACATCCATGATGTGAATCTCCCGTTCAACCACAACCCAAATGTGCTCTATTGGATTGAGATTTGGTGACTGTGGAGGCCATTTGAGTACAGTGAACTCATTGTCATGTTCAAGAAACCAGTCTGAGATGATTTGCGCTTTATGACATGGCGTGTTATCCTGCTGGAAGTAGCCATCAGAAGATGGGTACACTGTGGTCATAAAGGGCTGGACATGGTCAGCAGCAATACTCAGGTAGGCTGTGGTGTTGACACGATGCTCAATTGGTACTAATAGGCCCAAAGTGTGCCAAGACAATATTCCCCACACCATTACACCACCAGCCTGAACCGTTGATACAAGGCAGGATGGATCCATGCTTTCATGATGTTGATGCCAATTCTGGCCCTACCATCCTAATGTTGCAGCAGAAATTGAGGCTCATCAGACCAGGCAACGTTTTTCCAATCTTCTATTATCCAATTTTGGTGAGCCTGTGTGAATTGTAGCCTCAGTTTCTTGTTCTTAGCTGACAGGAGTGACACCCGGTGTGGTCTTCTGCTGCTGTAGCCCATCTGCCTCAAGGTTTGACGTGCTGTGCGTTCAGAAATGCTCCTCTGCATACCTCGGTTGTAACGAGTGGTACTTGAGTTACTGTTGCCTTTCTATCAGCACAAACAAGTCTGTCCATTCTCCTCTGACCTCTGGCATCAACAAGGCATTTGCGCCCACAGAACTGCCGCTCACTGGATATTTTCTCTTTTTTGGACCATTCTCTGTAAACCCAAGAGATGGTTGTGCATGAAAATCCCAGTAGATCAGCAGTTTCTGAAATACTCAGACCAGCCCGTCTGGCACCAACAACCATGCCACATTCAAAGTCACTTAAATCACCTTTCTTTCCTATTCTGATGCTCAGTTTAAACTGCCATGTCTGACCATGTCTACATGCTTAGATGCATTGAGTTGCTGCCATGTGATTGGCTGGTTAGAAATGGGCGTTAACGAGCAGTTGGACAGGTATACCTAATAAAGTGGCAGGTGAGTGTATTTCGACAATCCCCTTTGCTGTAGAAAAACATTTTTGTTTTCTTTAAAGGGCACCTATGGTGAAAAATCTACTTTTCAAGCTGTTTGGACAGATGTGTAGGTATAGTGTATATACCGTCATACTGGGGTGATACAAACACATCCAGTCCTTTTTTTTAATGTAACAACATAAAAACAGTGGACCAATTGGATCGGTTTTGAGACCGACCGCAACTTGACATAGGAGTGCGGTCCCCCCGCCCACCGAATTGATTGACAGCTGCGTATTAACATGTCTCCATAGTAACGTGTATAATCATATCAACAAAGCAGGACGTGTGCAAAGCAACTGGGAATAAAAGGTCTGTTCAGTTTGCTAAGATCATCAATCATCATCAAATGTGATCAAGAGTGAGTTTTACAAGTTTAAAATGTTTTTAAAACAGTGCATGTTTGTAATGAATTACAGCGATTTACTTCAGCTTTACTTCATCACCACAGCCGTATGTCAGAACAATTATAAAAGAAGACGCTTCAGTCCCGGTTTGTGGAAGTTAAATCAGGTTTATTTTGTACATTAACATAACAGATATCCATACAGCAGTGGATGTTAACGTGTATCCCGTCACATTTGCGTTAATAAAACAGTGCAAAGCTAAACGCGTGTGCTGTCTCTGTGTGTGTGCGTGAACTTTGTAACGACATTGTGTGTGACTCATTGTTGCAACTCCACAACAAATGCATCAAACACTTATACTGTAGTATTTCTCACAAACGTTTCGTGCGATCTGCTTCCTTCATGTCTGTCTGTTGTCTGAGGCAGCCAAATGCGGAGATTGAGGCACGTGGGAACGGTGGGCGGGGAGGACTAGCCTTAAAGGCACAGTTCACAAAAAACTCTAACTGATGCTCAGAGCTATAAAATAGAAACCTCTGAAAGGTATAATAAATAATCTGATGGGTGTTTTGAGCTGAAACTCTACAGGCACATTCTGGAGACACAAAATATTTATATTAAATCTGGAATAAGTGGTAAACTACAGTATGTGCCCTTTAACTTAAGTTAATAAGTTAAAGGCACAATATGTACAATATGAAAATATCCAAAAAAGACACCTGAACAGTGACTTATGTACTTAAATGATCCCAAATGTTTTGAAGAATTTTCAAATTGAAAGAAATTAGTTATTTTATTATGTACTGTGTCTTTAACATTCACTTTTTAAAAAAATCAAGAAGCTTAAACTTATCATTTAGTAACTCAATATGTTATTCATTCATTCATTCATTTTCTTGTCGGCTTTGTCCCTTGCGGGGTCGCCACAGCGGAATGAACCGCCAACTTATCCAGCATGATTTTACGCAGCGGATGCCCTTCCAGCCGCAACCCATCTCTGGGAACTTCCACACACACATTCACACTCATACACTATGGACAATTTAGCTTACCCAATTCACCTGTACTGCATGTCTTTGGAATGTGGGGGAAACCGGAGCACCCGGAGGAAACCCACGCGAACCCAGGGAGAACATGCAAACTCCACACAGAAACGCCAACTGACCCAGCCCAGCCGAGGTTCGAACCTGCGACTCAGCGACGTTCTTGCTGTGAGGCAACAGCACTACCTACTGCGCCACTGGGTTGCCCTCAATATGTTATGTTCTATAAAATATTACTTGAATTATTATTATTAGGTTTTTGACTCAGACTTAACTCTAGTTTTAAGAAGATAATATTGGCTGGATTTGTGTTTATTAGTCAAGTAAACATTAGCTTTTCTCAATGTTGAGTGGATTTTAAAAACACCATTCAACTAAAGTTTAAAGTATATAAGCACTAAAGTATATTTATGCAGTTTTTTTTACCTTAACAAATCCTAAGCGAGGACATTTGTTCAACTTTGATATTTTAATATTCCAACATTACATTAATTGTATCGTGTTTACAGAGTTGTTTCAACTTAACTTTTTAATTTATCTTGATACATTAAGTCTGTTTAATGTAAGTATAAGTTGAAGTTGAAGATTTGGTCTTACTTTATATTAAGTGATCATATCTGCTACACTGTAAAAAAAATATGAACAATTAGTCATTCATTCATTAATTTTTTTTCAGCTTAGTCTCTTTATTAATATGGGGTTGCCACAGCGGAATGAATACGGAATCCAGCACATGTTTTACACAGCGGATGCCCTTCTAGCTGCAACCCATCACTGGGAAACACCCAAACACTCCCATACCCATACGGCCAATTTAGCTTACCCAATTCACATATAGTGCATGTCTTTGGACTTGTGGGGGAAACCGGAGCACCTGTAGGAATCCCATGTGAACACAGGGAGAACATGCAAACTCCACACAGAAATGCCAACTGACCCAGCCGAGGCTCGAACCAGCGACCTTCTTGTTGTAAGGCGACATCGCTACCCACTGCGCCGCCCTACAATTAGTCTCGACGATATTTTTAGTTCATTGTAAGTTATTAAACTAAGTTAATCATGTTCTAACTTAATTTCATAAGTTATGCAAGCAGTTTTAAGTCAATTTAACATAACAGAAGTTAAATGGACTCATAAGGTTAATTTGATTCAGCTTTAAAATTCAAGGCAACCACGATTTTTTTACAGTGTAGGTAAGAAATAAGTACAATGTACTTAATGTGCTCATATTGTATTGCGCAACACTTCTGGTGCTATTGAGGTGGTATATGGGTGAGGTAAGGAACAGGTCTGGTGGTATGGGTAAGAGTGGGTGTAATTATACAATTTTAATTACATAATTATAAGAGTGTAATTATAAGTTTAATCACAGAAATAAATTAAATATTTAATTACATTCAGATATTTTTTAAATAAAAAGATAATGTGAAATCTTATGTACAAAAGTGCATTACACATAAGTGTATTGTGTAAGGTGATAGTAATTACGGCCACTTATATAAAGAGTATTTATTTGATTTATCTTTAGCTCAGGTACATTCTGTTTCCACTGATCATTCTTGAGATGTTTCAGCAGCTTAACTGGAGTTCACCTGTGGTCAATTCAGTTGATTGGACATGATTTGAAAAGGCAGACACCTGTCTACTGTATATAAGGTCCCAGGGTTAACAGTACATGTCAAAGCACAAACCAAGTATGAAGACAAAGGAATTGACCTCGGAGACAGGATTGTCTTGAGGCCCAAGGGTGGGAAAATTCTGCTGCTCTCAAAGTTCCAATGAGCACAGTGGCCTCCATCATCCGTAAGTGGAAGATGTTTGGAACCACCAGGACTCCTAGAGCTGGCCGGCCATCCAAGCTGAAGATTAAGGAGAAGGGCCTTATAGTCAGGGAGGTGATCAATAACCCGATGGTCACTTTGTCTGAGCTCCAGCGTTCTTCTGTGGAGAGAGGATAACCTTACAGAAGGACAACCATCTGTGCAGCAATCCACCAATCAGGCCTGTATGGTAGAGTGGCCAGACGGAAGACACTCCCCACCTGGAATTTACCAAAAGGCATCTGAAGGACTCTCAGACCATAAGAAACAAAATTTTCTAGTCTGATAAGACTCGTTGGAGTGATTGCCAGGCGTTACGTTTGGAGAAAACCAGGCACCACTCATCACCAGGCTAATACCATCCTTTTGTTTGTTTTTCAGCAGCAGGAACTGGAAGACTAGTCAGGATAGAGGGAAAGATGAATGCAGCAATGTACAGAGACATCCTGAATGAAAAACTGCTTCAGAGTGCTCTTAATCTCAGACTGGGGCGACGGTTCATCTTCCAGCAGGATAATGACCCAAAGCACACGGCCAAAATATCAATGGAGTGGCTTCACAACAACTTGGTGAATGTCCTTGAGTGGCCCAGCTAGAGCCCAGACCTAAATCTTATTGAACATCTCTACAGAGATCTGAAAAAGGCTGTACACCGTCGCTTCTCATCCAACCTGATAGAGCTTGAGAGGTACTGCAAAGAGGAATAGGCAAAAATTCCCAAAGACAGGTGTGCCAAGCTTGTGGCATCATATTCAAAAAGACTTGAGGCTGTAATTGCTGCCAAAGGTGCATCAACAAAGTATTGAGCAAAGGCTGTGAATACTTATGTACATATGATTTGTCACTTTTTTTATTTTTAATAAATTTGCGACAATTTCAAAAAATCTTTTTTCACATTGTCATTATGGGGTATTGTGTGTAGAATTTTGAGGAAATAAATAAATTTAATCCATTTTGGAGTAAGGCTGTAACAAAAAAATGTGGAAAAAGTGAAGCGCTTTGAATACTTTCCGGACGCACTGTATATGTCACAGCCAGGCCAGGTTCTCCCCACTCACAGTTACATAACTCTCCCCATTCACTTTTAGCGCAATAAGCAAGATCTCGGTCACCCCAATACTAATCAACAGCGCACCTGCACGTTATTACCCGCGTGCTCCCTCACTCAGAGTCTGGCCTCGTCGCATTCGAGAAGGACGAACTCTCACGGTCAGTCTATTCCTATTTGAGAAACTTATACTTATCTTGTCTGCTCCAGTAAATCTTTGTCTTTCTCCTAGTGTCAGTTCCCTACTGTTTGTGTGTGTCTCCCATCCTCATCCGAGTTCCTCGTCATCCATCAGTCTCCAGTTCATTCCATCACAGGTCCACTGCTCATGGTCTTCAAGATAAAAGACTTGCCATATTCCTGCAATAAACTGTTACATTTACTCACTCAGTTCTGGTCTCAGTCCCTCTTCTATGACAGTATATATCGAGTATGATAATATTTTAATATAACATATATAATAATATATGTATTTTGAATATATTATGTATTATTAAATATGTATAATAAATATTATATTAAATGTTGCTCAAAAGCAGCTTTACAGCAGCACTTGCCACAATGGCAATAAAAATAGTTAAGATAACATTATTTAAAAAATATATAATGTTGCAAATAGGTGGCACGGTGGCTCAGTGGTTAGCACTGTCGCCACACAGTAAGCTCACTGGTTTGAGTCCCTGCGAGGCCAGTTGGCATTTGAGGAGATAGCATGTTCTCCGCCTGTTCGCGTGGGTGCTCTGGTTGCCCCCACAGTCCAAAGACATGCGGTTTAGGTGAATTGGGTTTACTAAAAATTGACCAAGTGTGAAATCAAACGTCTATGGGTGTTTCCAAGTACTGGGTAGTGGCTGGAAGGGCATTCGCTGGGTAAAACATATGCCAAAATAGTTGGCGGTTTATTCTGCTGTGGAGACCCCTGATAAATAAGGGACTAAGCCGAAGGAAAATGAATGAATGAATGTTGCAAATGAGGAGAAATGAACCTTTACATCAGAATATGAATATTTGCTCAGTATCACTTTATTTTGATGGTCTCTTTCACACATTTTGTTGAATTTAAGTAACATTGCATCTACATGTTAACTAAGACTTAGATTATAAATAGACTGTTAGGTTTGGGTTAGGGTGAGTATAAGTTGACATGTACTTGCAGTTTCTTATAGTCAATTAAATGTCTGTTGAAGGAGCAGTATCAACAGATATTAAGCAGACAGTCTACTAATACTCAAATGAGAATTGGCATGTACTTGCAATGCAACTTTTGGTCAACAAAATGTGCAAAAGGGACCATCAAAATAGTCTTACCATTTGTTCTTCCAATAAGATCCATAAAACCTTTTTAACTTTTCAAATTTTCTCCCAGCACCCCCTTGTGGCCCCTGAGGCTCCCAAGACACCCATTTTTTGTTGCAAGAATTCACAATCTCATCATCATCTGAGCAGTTGTTCTCACATGAGATGAAGTACCTGTGAACATGAACATGTCTGTTAATGCCACGCTCCACATCCTCTCTCCCTCAACCCCCCCTCTTCTCAACCACAAGACCCCCAAAGAATAAAAAAAAGCAAGCCATTGCTGCAATCTATCCCATAACCAATACAACTACCAGTATTTGGTACTGTGGCCAAAATGATCTTATTGTGTGGTCCATCTTGCAAGGATTGAGCAACAGAAGTTTAATAGAGGTAATATATTCACCATACAATCTCTCCCTCTTTTCATCAAACCACAGGGAAACACTCTTTTTCTGCTGCAATCAGCAGACTCACCACATGAAGAGGTGAAGTCCGAAGAGTGTTGGCTGACACAAACCAAAAATAAACTCAAATGACGGGCCCAAGTGTCTAAATTAAGACGAGCGTTCCTGCAGTCGAAAAGTGAAGAATGTACCTCATTTCCTTTGAATGTTTGGGCTGCGACTTCCTGCAACTTCGTGCAGTATCTGCAGCCTGATGCCACAACAAAAGTGTGCGGTTTGCTCAGAGAGAGCGACAAGTAGAGAGATAATGAAGAAAGCATGAGATGTCTTCATTATATCCAAGTAGCTGCTTAAAAAAGCGTCACTCTATCTTAGAAATGATGCAGCTCGAGAGCTCTGCACTTTGACACAACATTGACTTTGTCTGAAAAAAAGCAGAACAAACAAATCTAAGATGAAATAGCAATGCATGATACACATAAAAGCCTTCCTGTAGCTCAATTGGAGCATGGAATTAACAATACCAATGTTGGGAGGGTGATTCCAATGGAAATCAAGAACTGATAAAATGTGCATCCTCAATGCAATACAAGGACAAAAGCATCTGCCAAATGCATAAGTGTAAATGAGTATGTAAATGGAGGGTATTGTAGTTCTTTTCAGTACAAGCGCAAGCCAAAAACCCATGAGTGCCGTTAAAAATTTCCATTCTTTGACATCATGGCACCACAAAACCAGGTGACAAGTGGAGTCCTGACCCAGAATCCTTCACCCCAGTGACAGCAGCTGCTCAGAGCGATGAGCACCTGCTGAAAAAAATGTTAAATATCAGCTCAAACACCTCAACGACAGGAAGCTCTATCATCAGCTTGCTCTGCACCGCTGTGGTGCGTGCGTGTGAGTGCGCGTGAGTGTGTGAGAGAGATGCCTTTGTAAAACAAGTGCTTCTGTTAAGGTGGGAAGTAAAACTGTGTTGTGACGTACACGGCTTTACAATTTGGCAGCACATGTCTTTGAAACACGCCGAAGAAGATCTCGATGGTTTGTCTGTAATTTGAGGTGAAATGTGTTCTTAGTAGAAAAATAATGGTTATGGGACATGGCAACGCCTGCTGAAGTGACCCAGCATTGATATCTGTGTCTTCTGTTGACAAAAATACGGTAGGTTTTATAAGCTGGGAGCTAACTTTTCTTGACTTCATTTTAACGAGTAGATGTTTTCAGAACACTTAAAATGTATTCTCAGATGGTATATTTTGTAAATAAATGACTGTTGTATGGGTTGAGACTTTAAAAATGAAAGCCCGAAACTGTTTGAGATTAAATAAATCGACACAAATAAATGAAATCTAAAGTTTTTAAACAGTCTAAAACAGATGATAATAATTACTTAAAAATCGCGATATATGTGAATATTATGTGCAATTTTCCCTATCAGTCGAATATTACCATCATATATGTGATGTCGAAGTCAATCTGAGTGTGTTCGGCTTGAAATCATTTCAATTTGAATTTCTTCAATGTTCAAAGCAAAATTTCTAGAGCACTATTTAAGCTACTGTCTTCTTAAAGATCAAAACGTGTTATATTAGTTTAATTAATTTGTTTCATTGTTTTGATTTGTTCAATGTTGTTTTGTTCAACCGTAAGATCAGTCAAGAAAATTTCACGATATTAAATGTATATCTTCATTCAGTACTATAACAGTGTTTTCAGATTGACATTGTGTTTAAATACTAAATCAATTCAACAGAAAATGTTTTCTTCTTCAGTCACAGACAAGTGCTGATAGATCACCACTGGTGGGATTTTTTGATAAAGGGATTTTTTTGAAGAAAAATCCCTATAGATAAAATTTTAGTATAGCTGCCACTTTCTAAATTGATTTAACTGTTTTCAGACTCACTTTATTTATAATCCAAATCATTCCATCACAATATGTTAATGTACTAATGTGATATTACTCTTTATTTAATTATTATTTAGGGTAAGTTTCAGTCATTTTTTTCTGGTGCATGAAATTTGTTAAAACATTTAAAAAAGGAAACTGAAAACATGGTTCGGTATATAAATACCAAGCACTGGCTTGGCTCTGCTTGTTTGGTGTGAATCAGTCAAGTTTATCCCTCGTGTCTCAACCTCTTGGCCTCTGTATGCTCGCCAGCATGATGTTGAGACAGTGCACAGCGATACATGAAAATCCTGTGATTCTGTCAGTGGGATATCAGAGGCATTCGATCTGTTTGCCTTCATTTCAAAACTACAGAAACACATCCCCCTGTAACAGGAGAAAACAGAGGCCTGAAGGAGCACGGAAGCATCTGCCATCAATAATACACCCTATATGATTTACTTTCTCCTGCGTAACAAAAAACGTTTAGAAAAAAAAGTTTTTTTTTAATGTAAACTCTGAAAACGCACTGGAAATTAATTACATAATCTTTGTGTATTGATCAATCCAGAAAAAAGTGTCATGTCAAACTCTAATAATATCAACAAGAGTCGATTTGTTAAACCGCAGAGTTCGCACTTTAAAAAATAACTTGCTTCCTTATTTTTAAAGTTGAATCAAATTAACTTCAACACACATTAAACTTACTTAAAACATCAATTTAAATCTTGCATAACTTCAAAAATTAAGCTGCAATATTATTAAGTTATTTGAGTAAGTTCAACTGACAAAAACATTTGTTGCCGTGACATACTTCTTTACGGTGCGATTTTCAACATTAAAAGTTGATGGAGCAGTGATCAAGATGCCATTGTGCAATTCAAAAGCACAAATAAACACCCGATAAATCGTGAGTTACAGAAAATTTCTGTTAAAATACACATTCACATGATTTTTGATGGTGTGGAAGACAAAACAAGCACTAAATTATTTCCAGTAAGTGATGAAAAAGATCACCCCGTGTCATGCAAACATTAACTGTGCTGCATATTTCATCGGAACCAAAAGCATCTGACCTTGTCGTGCATCTCCAGAGATGAATTTGCACTGTTACCGATAGGGTCAGGAGGTCAGTGGAAAGTCTTGTCTCTGTTTGGAGATCCTGCTTTGATTCAGGCTGTTCTCCCAAACAGTCCCAGAGGCACACAGTGTTCTTACTGACCCGAGGGTTCAGCTTTTCCTGACTCGACAACAGTTTCTCACGAGTCCAAACCCCACTGAGACATACACATTGACTTAGCACATTAGCTCTGATTATTTATCTGCTTATGGCCAATTTGAATGCTTTGACTTGTGCGTTTACATGTGTGTGCTGTAGAAAATGGCATTACAGTGGATCTTGACATACATTAAAAAAACATATTTGGACTGTTTTTTTGAACCTTCCATGTTTATAACACAACATACAATATTAACAAGAATAAAACACACACACGTGTTTAGTGTAACCCTAATCTTTTCATTCATTCAAATATCCGTCTGAAACTCAGTGTGCGAGTTGGAAACAATTTGTCTAGAATCCATAAAGAGGATTAACCTCCTTTAACAGATCTGGACCTGAACTGTTTTTCCTACCCTGCGGTTTCTTATTGAACGTTAAATATAAAATAAATATTTGTGGTTCTTTTTTTAATTCTCAAAAAACAGAAAATATATGCTTCGTTAATTCCCTCTTTGTTAAAGTATGATAAATCTTACACAAATAATTAAAGGCAGCTACTGGAATGAAAATCAAAAGAGAATACTAAAATAAATAGTGGTCACAAAGACCTAGATTAAGGGTTTTCAGTTGTTTACATGCTACAACATTTCTAAATATGATTGTTTTTTTTGTTTAGTGAGAGAGACAGCATCCTATTATAAATAGGTCTAAAATAATAATAGTATTATGTATGAGTTTAAGTATGCTAAATCTTACAGATTTAATTGAATGCAAATAATGGAATGAAAATCAAAAGAGAATATTACAACAAATAGTGATAACAACAACCTATATTAGTGGTTTTCAATTGTCTACATGCTACAAAATATCCTAAATATTTTTGTTTTTGTTTTGTGAGAGAGACACCATCCTATTATAAATAGGTCTAAAATAATAATTGGACAGTTAAATGATATAATTAAATGAAATAATTGAAGGCAGCTGAATTAAAATCAAAAGAGAATACTATAATAAATTGTGATAACACCAACTTATATTAGGCGTTTTCAATTGTTTACGTGCTACAAAATTCCTAAATATGATCATTTTTTTTCGTGAGAGACACCATCCTATTATAAAAAGGGTCAACAATTAATTAATTGGAAAGTGACAATAAAGCTTACAGAAATAATTGAATGCAGCTACTAGAATTAAAATCAAAAGAGAATATTACAATAAATAGTGGTCAAACTGACCTATAATAGGGGTTTTCAATTGTTTACATGCTACAAAATTCCTAAATATGATCGTTTTTGTTTAGTGAGAGAGACACCATCCTATTTTAAATCAGTGTAAAATGATAATTGGAAAGTTACAGTATGATAAATCTTACAGAAATAATTGAATGCAGCTACTAGAATTAAAATCAAAAGAGAATATTACAACAACTAGTGGTCACACTGACCTATAATAGGGGTTTTCAATTGTTTTCGTGCTACAAAATTCCTAAATATGCTCTTTTTTTTGTAAGAGAGACACCATCCTATTATAAAAAGGCTCTAAAACAATAATTGGAATGTTACACTATGATAAATCTTACAGATATAATTGAATGCAGCCACTGGAATGAAAATCAAAAGAAAATATTACAACAAATAGTGATAACACCAACCTATATTAGTGGTTTTCAGTTGTTTGCATGCTACAAAATATCCTAAATATGAATGTTTTTGTTTAGTGAGAGAGACCCCATCCTATTATAAATAGGTCTAAAATACTAATTGGAAGGTTACAGCATGATAAAGCTTACACAAATAATTGAATGTAGCTATTAGAATTAAAATCAAAAGAGAATATTACAATAAATAGTGGTCACAATGACCTAGATTAGTGGTTTTTAGTTGCTTACATGCTACAAAATTCCTAAATATCATAATTTTTTGTTTAGTGAGAGAGACCCCATCCTATTATAAATGGGTCTAAAATAATAATTGGAAAGTTAGTTTGACAAATCTTACAGAAATAATTGAATGCAGCCACTGGAATGAAAATCAAAAGAGAATATTATAATAAATAGTGGTCACACCGACCTATATTAAGGGTTTTCAATTGTTTACATACTACAAAATTCCTAAATATGTTTTTTGTTTTGTGAGAGAAACACCATCCTCTTATAAATAGATCTGAAAATAATAATTGTAAAGGTTTTATGCATTTGTATTGTGTTTTATCATTCATTTTTAAGCCAATTATAACATGTGTAATTTTACAGTCTTAATCTTAATGATTATCTTAATGTTTATCTATCATATTGCATTATTTATTTATTATTAATCTCATTTCTAATTGACTATAATGTTTATGTGACTCCATTTGGAAAAGCCTTGTGAAAAAGTACTCAATGATATCAAAACATATTTATTTCTCATTCATTTAGGCTTGTTTGGAAAGTGCTAGATCGGTTCCTTTTTTTGATCAACCACTGAATTTATACACAGATTAATGTCTACCGCAGTCAGCATTCTTACAGTTGCACCATTTTCTTTCATGCTTAGTAAACATGGGGAACTGCGGCTCTTTTGATCCTGATGATGAATTCTCCTACCATCCAGATGAATGGTGTGACCAGTGCAACTGCCCCAAGCCTCCAGTCAGTCAGGTGTGTGTTTGAGCATCTGTGTTTGTGTGTGTACTGTTTAAATCATGGCTTCCACTTCCGGATTAGAAAACTTCCACTAAAAATGACTGAAAAATCATTCTAAATATTAAGCTCAAGTAAATAATAAGGCGTTGACCGAATGAGCTGTATGTTTTCTATCAGGTTGTTTTTTTAAGTCAGAAAATTAGTATGTTTTTCACACAGTGCCTTAAAACATATAATTGTCTCCTTTTTTTTTTTTACTTCAAAGCATTTTAAAACATCCATTTTGATCATATATGTTCATAAACAACAATCATATGTGTATATAAACCTATAGATAAGTTATTTTTAGTGCAACCATAATACTGCTAATCTGCTGATACTCTTACACATTTAATACTCTTGCTAATACTCTTAGACGTTAAAGATTTCTTTAGATTGTGTTAGTTGGTGTGAGGGGAATAATGTCACCTTATTGTATCCTGGTTTAGCAAATTTTTTAGAGCAACATTAGAACAAACTTTAGGCAAATCTATTGGCAGTGTACTCACACAATTTACTCAAAGCAACATGAAGCATGAAGCAACATGTTGTAAATCATAATTTACAACATATAACATACATTTAAAATACAAGCAGCCCTATAATAAGGGAGTATTACAGGGACAACTTCCCTGGAAATGTTATGTCATTTTTTTTTTTACCTCAAAATTAAATGATAAACTAAGTGTGCTAAACACATGACTAGTGCAAAGAAGTCGCGTTAGCTCACTAGTACACATAGCAGTCAGTTTGAAGCACCGGAACTGGCAATAAAACATGCCACACTAAGTGTTTTCACTATTTTATACAATTCACAAATACATTTGAAAAACTCTTAGGCTGATGTAAGCTAATAGATAGCCAGCTGTGCTAGGGATGTGACGATATTGGGTTGAAGGACAATGATCATTGCATTCCTCAAAAATTCCTGTAGAATCAACATTGTTGGAGAAAGTAACTTTTAAATGTAATATATTACAATCTTTAGTGGCTTTTTTTTAAAGTAACGTCTTCTTAACGTCTTTTTAAGGAAAGTAATGTGTTGTGTTATTGTTGTGTGTTTTTTTTCCATCTCGGCTGGGCTTAACATGTAACATATTACTTTTAGAAGTAATTTTTCCCAACACAAAGGATCATCAATGGACGCACTGTATAATTCACACATTGAGCTGAAAATGATCATCTTCCAACTTTATAAAATTTGTTAGTTTTCTGTTTGTGAGGCAGTTGAGAAATGGCAGGCAGTAATGTGTGACAGTGATAGAAAAGTGTTTAAAGAAGAAGCCAGCAAAAGGAAGTGGTGGAGTCATTCTCTAAACTAAATGCATTACAAATGTCTGTGGTTTATACACAATGCAAAACACAAAACACAATGATCTCTCACAAATGCTACACAAAGCGTTTTTTAAAAAATGATCAGATAAAACCCGAAATGGAATGTGTGCTCGAAAAATGTTGGGTGGTTTCAAGACTAGTTTGGGTTAAATATGAACAAAAATTTTGAACAAAAAATCTATTTTTTTCACAACCCAGCAGTCTTAAGAGTGTGTGCAATTGCAGGAAATCACTCTGTCTGAAATCGCTTGATGTTTAACTTTGTTTAGTTTAGCTGAAAACCATTTATGATACTGCTAAATGACCTTAAGTTTGAGAAAGGAATGAAGAGGAATGAAGGAATGAAGATGAAAACCTTTAAAATTTTTAGGTTGTCTCAAGCCAAACTTAAAATATGAACAAACTCAAACATGTGGGTTCATTTATTTAAATAAAAAATTTAAGGATTATCAATATTTTTCAGAAATTTGGGTTGAAACATACCATTAATTTGGATGTGTGTTAAAGCAAACCGATAATCTCAGCCATCAGCTAATTGTGGATGACCACTGACCTCACACTGATGTGTTAAAAACAGCACAACCTCAGTTTCTTAACACGATACTAAAAACAGATGCTGCGTTGCTTCAGTTTTTTCATTCATTCATTTTCTTTTCGGCTTAGTCCCTTTATTAATCTGGAGTCGCCACAGCAGAATGAACTGCCAACTTATCCAGCATATGTTTTACGCAGCGGATGCCCTTCCAGCTGTAACCCATCACTGGGAAACACCCTTACACTCTCATTCACACACATACACTACTGACAATTAAGCTCACCCAATTCACCTATAGCGAATGTCTTGGACTTGTGGGGGAAACCAGAGCACCCAGAGGAAACCTACGCGAATGCGGGGAGAACATGCAAACTCCACACAGAAATGCCAGCCGACTCAGCCGAAGCTCGAACCAGTGACCTTCTTGCTGTGAGGCGAGAGCGCTACCCACTGCGCCACCGCGTCACCCTGTTTCAGTTTAAAAGGAGTAAAATATGGACAAACCCAACAGTTTAGCTTAAACAGTGTTAAAAATGTCATTTCTGTAATACATATATAACTCAGTGGTTTGGTTTGTCCATATTTGAGCTTCAATTTGAAAGTCTTTTAAGCATTTATTATTCTAAATACAATTTGGATGCACATTTCTTTTAAAGACAAGGAAAAAAATAACTAATTAAAAATAATTTTGTTAGTTCCTACCACTGACCCATTTCTTCAGACAGGTCAACCCACTAAAGCTTACATAACTTAAAGGAAATGAGCCTTTGTGTTGGTAATCAATTGGGTACTGAAATATCTAGCTAAATTTGAAACACATTTCCTTGTGATTTGCTTTTATTAAAGTAATTTAGGAAATAAAGAGAACAACAGATGCTGTTTATGGCATAATCAGAGTGGTGGAATGTTTACTCTCACTTTGGTGGTGCTTTCATTATTGCTTGTGAAAGAAGAAAATGAGAAGAGCTCCACCCTGTTTAGGGAAGTGGCTTTGTGCTGTTTATGACATTATTGACATTAATTAAAGAAGCCATATATTGAGGTTTTGATTTCATAAAGAGAAATTGCTAGCCATAACTAAATACTCATAACTGCTACCCTCAGCTAAATGCTGTGTGATTTACAGTCACCATATTTGTTTGGGGTTTTGACATCATTCTCTATGTTTTCTCACACAGAACTTTGATCCTCTGATTCCATATCCATCTCAATACACACCTCCACCATCGTCTCCTCTTCCAGGTGAGCTGATTTCCCACAGATATGGTGTTAAATGGTGCTTGGCATATCAAACTCTTATCTTCTGTGTTTTGCAGAGAACCTGGTGGTGGCCATATACAAATATGATCCAGCCCACAGTGACGACCTGGGGTTTGAGAAAGGGGAGAAGATGAAAATCCTAAACTGGTGAGCAAGACAGTAGCTTAAGTTAGCAGAGTAAAGGTTCGTTTGTAGATCACAATAACCAGAAGTAACGACCTCACTATCAGCTAGTCTGACTTTATAGTTTCTTTGACATTTATTATGAAATTTACTACAAATACAAACATACAAAAAAACTATGGTTTAACAAAAATATCCAGTAGTTATTTAATTACTCCTTTGATGTATTTAATACATTAATATGATGTGTAATATCCCACATTTCTGCAAATACTTCTTGTTAGTGTACTACACTAAATCCTAGGGCTGGGCGAAATTGCAAAAATGCAATCTCGATAATTATTTTCCATATTGAAGGATAACGATATATATTTCGATATCAGTTCTTAATGCTTCCTAGTGATGGGAAGTTCGGATCATTTTACTGACTCGGATCTTTGAGTCTCGTTCATCAAGATGAACGAATCTTTTTTCGAGTCATTGCGTTCAATTTGCCAATATATTATTAAACTGTAACGAATTGCTTCCAAACACATCTACAACTAGCCCAAACGTTGATCACACTACAAACAAATCAGAAATAGAATGCTATAAGGAGGAGAAAATAATAATTCATTGTTTACCTGCTCTTTTGTCTATGAAGGTATTTTTTTGCCTCTTTGCACAGCTCACCTCTTCACGTCTTCAAATTTCAGTGGTTCAATCACGTCACACTGACAGTCACATATAATCTCAACCAATGTACACAGTCTGAGCTAAAAGGAGCCATGATTAGTTCACCTTTCGAGTCTTCTGCTTTTTGAGTCATTCGTTTATCACGTGACAGCATGTAAAGAGAGATGACTTAACCTGAGGACTCGAGAAATTAACAGATCAAATCTCTTTCCGGCTCTAAATGCATACGATTGGCTTCTGTCTTTCACCTGTTGAACGACTTAGACCGAGGACTCGGGAGATGAACAGATCAAATCTCTTTCCGGCTCTAAATGCATATGATTGGCTAGGCTTTAGTCTTTCACGTGATGAACGAATCACTCAAACCCGATAGAGGACTCGAGAAATGAACTAATCTTCTCCCGCACCACACAAAGTGCGCATGCGCGAATAAATTTATGACTTAGTTCTTTTGAGTCATTCGTTCTTTTGTCACATAACGTGAAAGAAAGCATAAGGGATGAGTTATACTGTATAATAAATCAAATTGTCTTTGTGAACCGATTTGTAACATATGATGCTGCAGGCATTAGAAACATAAACACTGTTTAAATGTTGTTTATTGTTTTATTATTATTTTTGACCAGAAAAGCTTTATAACAAAACAGATTACTTTAAAATCACAATAATAAAAACAAACAAAAGAAAAACAAAATAGTGCACATCAAGCTAGGCTTTTTAATAAATAAAAACAAGTAAGCTTTAACTTAAATACCACGTTTGTGCCATAAAAGCTTTATATCAAATAGGGCAACTATGCCCAATTGAATTTATTTTTTATTTTTTATGAAACAGCAATTTAAGTGAAAAATAAATTCAACTAAAAAAAATACAAAAGTCACACTTAATGATCTTAACAAATAGTTGTTTTGAGTATTAAAACAACAGTGCACAACACTGGCTGAGTCTGTATCTTCTTTCTGATGATTTGAAGTGCTTCTTTTGTCATTACTTGTTGGTCGCAGAATAAAAGCTTCTGCTAAATAAGTAGATGTAAATGCAATCTTTTTTTATACAAATATTAGACCAATACATAAAGTCTGCATAGAAAAACATTATTAAACAAAAAATGGGGTAAAAATCACTTGTAATTGTAGACTTTGATTAATTTATCATGCTTAGCTTAGTGTTTGTTTTCTGATAGCAAGGCAGTGAATAAACAAACAATATATATTTTTTAAAAGCATGGGTCCATTTATTTGTAAAATAACAAAAAATAAAACCACATATCCACCAGAAAAAGTAACAACTTAGTAACAATAGGACAGACCTTTTTTATTTCTAAGAAAATGCTTTTTAGGTACACACTTTTTGATGATTTTATGAAGTCTAAAATATGATCCATGATGCAACAAAACTTTAGTTTTACATAAGTATTACTGACTGAGGTTCTCGTTGCAGTGTACAGTGAAGCTACAGTTTATACATAATAATAATAATTTAATATTAATAATAATAATATAATAATAATATATATATATATATATATATATATATATATATATATATATATATATATATATATATATATATATATAATATAATATATAATTATGATGCACCCGTCTCTAAAGAGGATTTGAAACCATTTGCTAATTTCTACACCCAATTCTGCTGTAGCGTCAAATCAAGTAAGAAAGATTGACTCAAACCCGATAGAGGACTCGAGACATGAACAGATCAAATCTCTTTCCGGCTCTAAACGCATATGATTGGCTTGCCTTTTCGTGATGAACGAATGACTCAAACTCGATAGAGGACTCGAGACATGAACAGATCAAATCTCTTTCCGGCTCTAAACGCATATGATTGGCTTGCCTTTTCGTGATGAACGAATGACTCAAACTCGATAGAGGACTCGAGAGACATGAACGTATCAAATCTCTTTCCGGCTCTAAACGTAAATGATTGGCTTCTGCCTTTCCGTGATGAATGACTCAAAAGACTTGAAGAATGAACGATACCTGCACAAATGTGCGCACGCGCGGATGAACGAATCACTCCCTGAGAGGACTTGTAGTTCCAGAGTCATATTGAAGA
Organism: Danio kyathit; assembly: GCA_903798195.1. Classification (NCBI taxonomy): domain Eukaryota; kingdom Metazoa; phylum Chordata; class Actinopteri; order Cypriniformes; family Danionidae; genus Danio; species Danio kyathit. The sequence continues at coordinate 30,879,142 of LR812535.1, read as the reverse complement.
TTCGTTTAAAATAAACAAATCGTTCCAAGAACGACCCATCACTAATGCTTCCAGATTTAAAGGAGTAACACCCCCCCCCCCCCCCCCCAAAAAAAAAAGCGATTAAGTGTGCCAACATATAGCACCATGGTGCTTACGGCGACCTCGAGTCGATTCCCGGCTCGAGGTCCTTTGCCGATCCTTCGCCTCTCTCTTCTCCAAATACTTTCCTGTCTGTATTCTCCACTGTCCTATCCAATTAAAGGTGAAAAACCCCTAAAAAATAATTAGTAAAAAAAAAAAAAAAAAAAGCACCCAAAAAATAACTGAAGCCACAAAAATAACATTTTCTGATAAATTTTGGGTGGCCGAAAATTCGGTACATCTCTAATATCAACACACTTTTAGATTACTACAAATTTCGGCTCTGTGTTCAATATAGAGTAAAAAAGTCCAGAGCTTATCATTGTTATTGACATAAATTTTATTGTGATTCGATATAATATTGTTTATTGACCCAGCCCTACTTAAAACCCACCAAAAAATCAGTTTAACCTGATCACAATGACGTACAATGTTTCAAAACTTAAAGTTGCAGAGAATGACAGAACTATTTTATCTGGCATTAAACAACATTTGCATTGAAGAACTCAAATTCAAATGATTTTCAGTGGATTTCAGATAAATGACTGCAGTGAATAGAATTTGCCAGCCTGATCTCATGAAGAAACGTAACTATTTTACATTTTGTTATATGAATTGGCCACTAAATCAAAAGGTTACAAATTGCCGTGAGATTGTGTTGCATTTGTTGTATCTCTTGCATGTGTCTGTGTGTTCTGAGATGTATCTCATAAGCAACAGAACGTCATCACTTTCAGTTCAGGAAATCAGTAGTGGCATCAGTGTAACTTCGAACAAAATGTAGCCACACTGGCAAGAAAAGGTCATAAAATACAATCAATTCATCACAACCTGGAGCCTTTTTGAGAAGTTGAATTGAAAGTCTTCTGTACATCTGTTTTAATATAATGTGCAGTTTTAAAATGAGGCACTATGCTGGTTTAAAATATATATATGTGTGTCTTAGTGATGATCCTGAATGGTACATGGCGGAGTCTCTGTTTACCGGCCAGAAGGGTTACATACCAAAGAACTTTGTAGCAAAACTGAACAGCATAGAGACAGAACCGTAAGTAATGCAACGCTCACTTGCATGCAGTCACATACACCCAAACAAATACACACAATTAAATGTATTTATGCAGATGAGATCATCAGAATGATGTCTGGGAAATACCATCCACTTCTGTGACTGAAATGTTTCACTTAGGATACCCCTTACCGCTTATGACAGATGATCGGGGAGTCAGTAAAGAAAAAAAAAAATACTCCCACAAATTACACACGTTTCTGAGAATCGCTATGTTAAACCACTGCAGTAGCTGCTGACACCACATTATTGCGTTAAGTTCCAGTCTGTGAATGTTTCTCTTCCAATCGTGGGAGGACCGAAAAGCACCAAGTCTGAATTTCTGTAACTCAAATGAAGTGGAAACCCTAATAAAATGACAATGTTGTGTTGCAGGTGGTTCTATAAAAATCTCTCCAGGAATGACGCCATGAGGCAGTTACTGGCTCCTGGAAACACACAGGGCTCGTTCCTCATCAGAGAGAGCGAGACGCAGCCAGGTAGCCTTGCACTTCTCTCCACAACAATAGCAATAAACTAAAAACCTACAGTAATATAAGGGCACATCTGACAGCGCTATCACATTACGGCTTTGATATCTTTCTAGATTTAAATATGAAAGTTAAACTAAATGTAAAAAATGTATGTAATATTAATAAATAAACAACAGCTAGACATATTATTAATGATATAAATAATGCATTTCTGTTGTTCAATTCTATACCCAATTCTATATCTATATCTCAGCTATATTTAATGCATTAGCATGGTTATGTAATTTTGTATATTAGCTATTATTAATATCTTAATAAATATATTAGGTCACACTTTATTTTGATGGTCTGTTTGTTGAATTAAGTTACATTGCATCTACATGCCAACTAATTCTCATTAGATTATAAGTAGACTTTTAGGTTGCGGTTAGGGTTAGTTGACATGTACTTGCAAAGTTTCTTATAGTCAGTTACATGTGTTAAAGTGTTATCATATACAGTATTATTATATTAATTAACCACAAATAATTTGTTTAGGTTACTTTTATTTTGTTTGATGTTGGAACTGTATGGTCTGAAAAAATAACAAACATTTATTGAAGCCAATTAAAAATAAATGTGATTTTTGTGTATGTTTGGATTTTATGTTTTTGTTTTTAGCATTTTAATTAAGATTAGAAAGACATTAATACATTCAAGTACAAGTTATTCATACAAGAAGGGAATAAGCCAAATGTAATGGCCCATTTCCACAGACTGGTAGAGAACGGTATGGTATGAGTTGGTACAAGTCACCTTTATCAGGCTTGGGTTCCACTACCCTTTTTGTGGGCGTCGTGTATGACAGAAAGTTTCAGTCGACATCATTCTCGCTCTAAGAAATCTCACTCAAAGTAAAGCTGTACGGGTCATTCACATAAGTGAGTGAGTGAATGAATTTATTCCTTTGAAAGAGTTATTTTATGCTAGTTTGTAAGAAACAAAGCACAAAGAACACTCCAAAAAGAAGTACTCAACTCCCTCAAATGCTTTAACTGTAGTCCTGAGCATGCTTCTGGGAATGTATGTCACAATATTACAAATGTAAATAATTAACACCCCTCCCATGTCCAAGAAATGCTGCTTTACAGATCTAATATACAGATACACATGCGACTGTTTATATAGGACATAAGCAACATTACCTGAACTCGTGTTTTTGGTGCGCTTATGAACTTTAACCCTTATCTGGAAAGAGGGTGGAAAGCAGAAACTTGTTTGCACGTAAAGAAACAACAACCCAAAAGCAGCACATTTTTTTCCACATTAAAAAGGATGAATTCAGCATAGAATAATGAATGATTTGTATTTAAAAAAAATCACTTTTATAAGAAGTACACAGTTTAAACACAGTTGTGTGACAACAGTGTGTGAATATAGCCAGCATGGTAAAATGGTAAAAAAATATATTAATTAAAAAATTTTTAAACACACTTAATAAAAACAGTCTGCAGAAACACTTTGATTGACATGCTACCTTAGGCCCCCCCGTTTACACTAATACATTTTAGTTTTAAAACGCATAAGTTTTGCTACGGTTAGGCCATCCGTCCACATTACGCCGGAATTTTCGAGCCCCGAAAACAGAGCGTTTTGGAAACGCCGTTTTCATTCTAAAACACTGCTGCTCCGTGTCAGTGTGGATGGTGGAAAACGGAGACATCTGAAAACGGAGGCGGGGCTGCAGACATTCACCTGTCTGATTGGGGCTTTTTCCTCAATATTAAGTAGCCTTCCCACAGTTTAGTCTTACATCCTCTCTTTGTAAGTTCAGACTTTGAAAGTTTGATATGGAAAACAAACTCCCGAGTGTGTACTTTATAAAGTCATTCACATCACCCTGCTGTTTCACTCTCTTAACGACAAAATGAAAACATGATATGAGGAACTGCCTATTTTCATTTTGATATTAGCAACTTAACAGACATCAAAAATGTTGAGGCGTCGTATAGCTGCATAAAATGACCGTCATCTTCAAGCATATTTATAACAAACAGAGCCTATAACATTACTGCCTCCTTTCATTTTCATTGAAAATACGAAACATACCCTCTCTCTTTCATTGAATATCAGTTTTAATAATTAATAATGACCATTATAAAAGTTTACCGCACAATAAGTTTATACAATATAGGAAATAAAGGCAAGCAATCAGTCAGATGTGATATTAACCTAACTTATCTTTGATCTCAGCCAAAACACTTTACCTGTGAAGTAATAGATTCAAAAGACCAAAGTCGGGGAATATGTAGTTAGATAGAGACAACAAGATGAATTAAATATCACGTTTAACAAATATAGTGAGATTAGATCCAGCGGGAGATCCTTGATGAACAGTCAGACACACACAGCTCTCATATGGGTATGTGCTCAAAGCACGCTGCAGTGCATGCCAGAGAGTGTGTGTGTGTGTGGTCACGTGATGTGCATTTTCCCCGTTTTAATGTAGATGGAGAGTTGTTCAGAAATGTTGGGTGAAACGCTAGTGTGGACGCGGGTCGTTTTCATTCTAAAACGCCGTTTTAAAACAAAAAATAATATGTAAACGGGGCCTTAGTACATAAGAGAGGGAAAGCCCCACCCATTAGTGATGATTTCTCCTTCATTAGCATAAACAGCCCTGAGTGAGAAGAATTTGTAACCCTTCTGTCCTGTTCACCTCCCGCCCCTTACTTTAGTGTTCTTGGTCAAAATTGACCGGTCTTTTGTGACTGCTCTTAAATTAGCATAAAAACCTTTTTTCACCACCAAATTTTTATTTAACATTCTTTAGCTGCGAACAATGTCTTAAAGTAGTATTTAACATGAATTTATAGAATTAAACATAAAATTACTGCAGTGAAAATACAAATAACCACTGAAAGGGTATTACAAAATGAACATGTAATGTAATGGAGGTAATCACATAGGCGTGGGAAAGAGATGTCTGCCCACAAAAGACATTGTTCAGTCTGAAATGTGTGAGTGAGTGAGTGAGAGAGTTGGGGTGGTGTGTATGGGGATGTTTTCTGTCTGATGGTTGAATATAGTCTGGATACCCATTCATTTCCCAAGGCGGTCACTTTTGACCGGGAACCCCACAGGTGTAACAAGGTTGATTAAAACACTCAAAATTCAATGAAAGAGGTGATCATCACTGTTATATGTTTAAGTGCATAGTGTGTAGAATATCATAAGATCTTGAGGCAATCAGATATAAAACAGAATATTTATGAGTGTTTTAAGTTGCAAATCGGTCAGATTTTACCCGAACACGACAGGAAGGTTAATCTGCTGTTATGGTGACACATGGGTGTTTACACTGTAGCTCCACCCTCTTTTGAAAAGAGCACAATCTCATTTGAATTTAAATGCAAGAGCCACCAAAGCGCCACAATTTGGATAAAGGCCTAAATGGGGGAGTTTCAATAAGTCATAGAATATTGCAAAAAGCATAATATGACCCATTAAAACATATTTAAGTCATAAAGTTAAGGGCCCAGCCACCAGTAACCCCAAAACCAGAACCATTCATTCATTCATTCATTTTCTTGTCGGCTTTGTCCCTTGCGGGGTCGCCACAGCGGAATGAACCGCCAACTTATCCAGCACGATTTTACGCAGCGGATGCCCTTCCAGCCGCAACCCATCTCTGGGAACTTCCACACACACATTCACACTCATACACTATGGACAATTTAGCTTACCCAATTCACCTGTACTGCATGTCTTTAGACTGTGGGGGAAACCGGAGCACCCGGAGGAAACCCACGCGAACCCAGGGAGAACATTCAAACTCCACACAGAAACGCAAACTGACCCAGCCCAGCCAAGGTTCGAACCTGCGACCCAGCGACGTTCTTGCTGTGAGGCAACAGCACTACCTACTGCGCCACTGGGTTGCACAAACCAGAACCACTGTTTACTAAATTAAAACTAGGAGTTGTCAGTCTTATAAAGCTGGAGGTGTGAGTTTATGTGCTCTTGACTCTGAATGATGATCCTGTTGTTCTGGTGCCTCAGGTAGTTTCTCCATCTCTGTGAGAGACCTGGACCCCATGCAGGGGGATGTCATCAAGCACTACAGGATCCGCAACATGGATGCAGGTGGATTCTACATCACCAACAAGATCTCCTTCAACTCCCTATCAGAGCTTGTCAAACATTATTCACGTATGTTCAAGAGTTCATTTGTGCCTTACATATACTGAATTTTCTGTCAGGTTATTTGTGTTTCAGATTTTAGTGAAAACTTCTGAACTGTCAATTGTAATGCGGTAGAAAAGTGTCATTGTCTGTTTATCGGTCTCTGTGTAGGAGAGGCTGATGGACTGTGCACTCGGCTGGTGAAACCGTGTCAGACCAGAGCGCCCCAAAAACCCTGGTGGCAGGATGAGTGGGAAGTGCCTCGCGAGTCTCTCATACTAGAGCGCAGACTGGGGCAGGGGCAGTTTGGAGAAGTATGGATGGGTAAGTACTAAGTAGTGTTTTCTCAATTGTTTTGTAGAGTTAAAGGTATGGCACTTCAAATCAGCTAGGAGCTGTTAAAGTTATAGATCCTGCCAGACCTGTATATTCGTTGACCAAAGCGACGTATCCTCCAAAACATATGAATGCACACAGGAATAGTATAGTTAGTAATGCATAGTAATGTTAGACCCGAGACCAGAAGTGACAATATGAGGGAGAGATTACCTCATGTCTCATTCAGCAATGAGAATACATTACAACAGGCATATTACACTAGCAGCATAACACATGTGCTTGTCCACCAAAGCATTTTACCCCAAGGCACATGCATTTTTTCTGTTGTTTTCAATGAGTGCTGAAGTTTTTCAGAACACCAGCCGTGTGACAAGGCGCTGTTTCCCGCAATTTTTACATTTTTAAATAAGCAGTTGGAGAAAATTTTACTTTAAGTTAAACACAGCACTGCAGAACAGCTCTCAAGTATTCAGATGAGCTGCTTTTCAGATGCTTTGGTGGACACACGAACCCTGTTAGTCTGCATAGTCAGGGGCGGACTTAGTGATTTGGGGGCCCCAAGCAATTCCAGGTATGAGGCCCTAGCATTGAAACTCAAAACACTCTCTTTCTCTATAGATATTTGTTTTCTCTCTAGATTCAGTTTTTTTGTAAATAAACTGCATGTTAAAATATATATTTTAAGTGGAACCTTTTTAATTAAAAATTTATTACAATATATTAGCAAATTAAAAGTAAGCTCACAAATTATGTACAGTTAATTAGCCATACTTGTGATTAAATGTTAATATTTGCATGTGCAGTAAGAAAGCAATGTTCCACTATTCATGGGCCTTCCTGGTTTAGAAAAGAATACCGTTAACATCCTAATGTTTATAGACAGATTTTACAACATATGATAGAAAAATTATAAAACAACTTCAGGATGATTAATATAGGCTTCTTGGCATTGGTCGGAGCCCCCTATTTTCCAGAGGCCCTAAACTGTTGCTTACCTTGCTTATTGGTTAAGTCCGCCCCTGGGCATAGTATGAACACATTGATAACATGACCTTTGTGCTCAGAAATATGCAAATCCACATTTTGACAGGCAGGTAGGACGGCCTTTCATAATATTTGGGCTGAAAATTTAGATTGAATTATTGTTTTTTGGTCCTATGCCTTCACCAGATGATATATTGCACAGCCCTTAAGTCAGAATATATTTTTTGGTTAATAGTGAATGACTCAAAGAAGCTAAAAATGATTTCTTTCTTGACAATAGACAAAGCATATTTCTATAAATACTTGTTAATATTTTACCATTATTTAACCAGGAAGTCTCATTGAAATTTAAAATCTCTTTTACAAGAGAGACCTGGCCAAGGCAACAGCCGCAAAACAACAGGGCGACATAGTGTCGCAGTGGTTAGCACCGTCGCCTCACACCAAGAAGGTCGCTAGTTCGAGTCCCGGCTGGGTCAGTTAGCATTTCTGTGTGAAGTTTGCATGTTCTCCCCGTGTATGTGGGTTTCCTATGCGTACTCCGTTTCCCCCACAGTTCAAAGACATGCGCTATAGGTGAATAAATAAACTAAATTGGCTATAGTGTATGTGTGTGAATGAGTGTGTATAGATGTTTCCCAGTACTGGGTTGCAGCTGTAAGGACATCCACTGCGTAAAACATACGCTGGATAAGTTGGAGGTTCATTTCACCTCTGATAAATAAAGAGACTAAGCCAAAGAAAAATGAATGAATGAATGAACACCACATAACCAACAACATTTCATCAGTCACATGCTTCCAATACCACTCTCTTTATAATGCCTTTAAATTCACTGAAAAACACAATTTTATTTAGTTTTAAGTTATTTTGCAAATTATTCCATGCCCAAGGTGCACAATAAGAAAACGATGTTCTTCCCAGCTCTGTACAAACTTGAGGTATATTAAAAAGTGAACACTTTGAAAAGCGTAGCTGGTAATTGCCAGAACTAAGACAAAAACAAAAAAAAAAAAAAGAGTACAAAGATAAGCTGGAAGTTTAAGTAACAGCTTCATAGAAAAAAAAGCGCACAACAAGCGCACCAAACAACAGGACAGAGACTCCTGAAAAATGGGTTTCAGTCCAATACTAAACAAACTCTAGTTCATAATGAATGCATTATTTAGTCAGACCACACCAAAGGCAACAACATGAATAAAAAACATGTCATAAGAATAAGATGCATCAATAAGAAGGAAATAATGCTCAAGCATGTTTTTTTTTTGATTCATAGTTGCAATGTACAGTATTTGCCTTCATTTAAGCTCTTCACAAGTTCTTAGGTGATAAAATGACCATCACGTAAATACACATACAACTAACACAATTATATACCCAGTATAATCTGTGCAAAATGTTCTTCACTGGCATTGATTCTTTCCTTTGAGAAACTTTAATTAAAAATTCAATTCATGTTTATTCCTATAGCGCTTTTATAATGTAGATTGTGTCAAAGCAGTTTAACATAAAAGTTCTAGTAAATTGAAATTGTGTCAGTCCAGTTTTTAGAGCTAAAGTTCAGTTTAGTTCAGTTCAGTTTAATGTAAATGTCACAGCTGAAAGCCACAACACCCATCCATTTCACACAGAGTTCTATATAGTGGACAAATGCTTTAGTTTCAAAAAAATGTCACATATAAAAAAACACAAATCACAAATCAGTTCTTTGTGGAGCCCCAAAATCGTTTTTTTTTTCCATGGCATGAAAAAAGAAAACTCTTGAACAATTATTTTAGTCCACACAGCCTTGTTTTTGATGTCTGGTAAGTTTAGTAAGAAAGACTTTTTTAAACAAAGACAAACAAAACAAATGCATTACAGCATCCAGGTGTCGCGCCTGTCCAGGTCTGTCTGTGCTTGTCTGGAAACGTTTCGCAAGCAAACATTAAGAATTGGACCATCATGAATGGTTATAGATAAACAGGCATCTACAGGCTTGTGTGGTGTGTATATGCTGCTTTTACCAGAATACAAATGAGTGTCAGCGACCACCTGGCATGTCAGAACTGTAAATACAGTAAGCTTGTTGGAACATTTGACTGGTTGAGACCTCAAAATGAGCAGATTCAGCAATTTGGTTGTGCTCATCCTGTAACCTAAGGTACTCATACACACAAACCTGTAAGATCAGGCTCATTCTTACAGATATAACTGAATACAAATATCTCAAGCATAGATTACAATGGCACTAGTCATCCAAACTTTAGATCACTTTAGATCACTTTAATAGATACTAATAATATAGGCAAGACAAGTTTATTTATATCGCACATTTCACACAGTGGCAATTCAAAGTGCTTTACATAACCAGGAATAAAAGTATAAGAACAAAAAAACAAATAATATAAAAACAGATTAAAATGTGTTAAAACAGGTTGTAAAAGAGTGAAAAAGAAAAGAAAGACATAATAGTGTGATCTGTCAGACGTAGCACAGTGCTCATTCAGTAAAGGCACAGCTAAACAGCCATGTTTTTAGTCTTGATTAGAATGTGTCTAATGTTGGAGCACATCTGATAATTTCTAGAACCTGATTCCAGCAGCGAGGGGTGTAATAGCTGAAAGCCGATTCACCCTCCTTTAACTGAACCCTTGGAATATCTAGTTTATTTATTCTAAAGATGAGAGTGATCTGTTAGGTTTGTATTCAGTAAGCATATCTGTAATGTATTGAGCTCATAGGTCATATATTGATTTATCGACAAGTAATAATACTTTACAATCTATTCTGAATGTAACTGGGAGCCAGTGTAAAGACCTGAGGACAGGTGTGATGTGCTCTGATTTTCTGGTTCTGGTCAGAATCCTGGCAGCAGCGTTCTGGATGAGCTGCAACTGTCTGACAGTCTTTTTGGGAAGGCCAGTGAGGAGTCCATTACAGTAATCTATCATGGTGCTGATAAAAGCATGAACAAGTTTCTATAAGTCCTCACTGGAAACAAGGCATCTAATTCTTGGAATGTTTTTGAGATGATAGTATACTATTATAATATAATAATACTGCATAGTAGGTGACACAGTGGCGCAGTAGGTAGTGCTGTCGCCTCACAGCAAGAAGGTCGCTGTTTCAAGCCTCGGCTGGATCAGTTGGCGTTTCTGTGTGGAGTTTGCATGTTCTCCCTGCGTTCGTGTGGGTTTCCTCCGGGTGCTCCGGTTTCGCCCACAGTCCAAAGAAATGCGGTGCAGGTGAATTGGGTAGGCTAAATTGTCCGTAGTGTATGAGTGTGAATGAGTGTGTGTGTGAATGTTTCCCAGAGATGGGTTGCAGCTGGAAGGGCATCTGCTGCGTAAAAATGTGCTGGATAAGTTGGAGGTTCATTCCGCTGTGGCGACCCCGGATTAATAAAGGGACTAAGCCGAAAAGAAAATGAATGAATGAATGAATGAATACTGCATAGTTCAGAACACTTTTGACTCAAACGCAACATTCAAAATAAATCTCATCTAGTATTTATTTTTAATACAATGCATGTTTCCTAAACCTTTTTTGAGAACAGAAGCTTGTAACATTATTATGTAACACTTATTAAACACAACTCATTTTGTGATGTATGGATGTATGCAATGAAAAATGTAGGGTCTAAACAGTTTGTGAGGTGAAAATATTAGTCTTTATTTTATGTTTGTAAGCATTTTAACTTAGATCATAGTGTAGTTATTTAGTATTATATTTTAAATGGCCATATTATGTGTTATATTTTTGTTTAGTTACCAAACATGATGCCCAGCTTAACATCATTTATCATATATGGCCTACATTTCTGTTTTTTTTTTTTTATCTTATTCTTAGAAGATGTTCCTCTATTAACTATGTCCAGTTTTCAAGCATATTCAAACAACAGCAGTGAAATTACACTTGTGTTGTGTTGACTCTAAAATTAGAATCATGAAAGTCACTTCAAAACTTTAAAGTTTAAACCACTTCCTGTCCCTGGTTGCTGTAGCAACGCACTTGTTTCTCTCACACCTGTAAAACCCCATGACCGTGCGAGCCCGCATCATAGCTCCATTTTGTTGAGCAGTGAATAGCTTTCCTCATTCAAATGAAAGAAGCGTTACATGTAATGATATGTTCCGTTCATTAAAGTTCAGTGATTTTCATTGCTGATAACATCACACAAATCAGTCCCAAAGAAATAAAAGACGTTATCAGGCAATCAGACAGTGAAAATTAAAGAAAAACATTGTGAATTTCTCACAGAGCAAACACCCTTATAGCAAATCATTCTCACGATGAGAAGTAGCATGTTTTTCCACATGGTTTCTTATTTGTTAGTGCTTTTATAAGTTTCAGAAGCCTGGTATTATTCACGCACCCACATAATTCTTCTGTGGAATACTAAAGAACAAGGAAACAAAATCAACAGCTTTGATATTAAGAGACTGGTGGGTAAATAAAAGCATTTTATTTAGAGATGAACCATAGACTCTTATTATAGTGTTGCCTGAAACTTTGTGGCTATTTCAAATAGTAGTTTGTTTATACATTAAATTGAAAGGTGTCATAGAATGCACTTAGGCCCCGTTTACACTAAAACTAGTTTTAAAACGCATAAGTTTTGCTACGGTTATGCCATCCGTCCACACTACCTCGGAGTTTTCGAGTGCCGAAAACCGAGTGTTTTGAAAACGCTGAAGAGGCCGTTTTCATTTGCAAACGCTGCAGCTCCGTCTCAGTGTGGATGGGGGAAAACGGAGACATCTGAAAATGGAGGCATGGCAGCAGACATTCGCCTATCTGATTGGGGCTTTTTCCTCAATATTAAGTAGCCTACACACAGTTAAGTCTTGCATCCTTTCATTATAAGTTTAGACTTCGCAAGTTTGACATGGAAAACAATCTCCCGAGGACACGTCGGGTAAATCTTCAAAGGCAACAGTGTACTGTACAACCTCACTCACAACACCCTGGCTACGCTGTTTCACTATCTTAACAATAAAATAAAGACATGATATAAGGAACTGCCTATTTTCATTTTGATATTAACTTAACAGACACAAAAAATGTTAAGGTGTCGTGTAGCTGCATATTTATATGACTGTCATCTTCATTGTATGCGTATTTATAACAAAATGGAGCCTATAACATAACAGCCTCCTTTCATTTTCATTGAAAATATGAAACATCCCCTCTCTTTTGCTGAATGTCAGTTTTAATAATCAATAATGGCCATTATGAAAGTATAATGTACCATAAGTTTATACATTATAGAAAAATACATGCAAGCAGTCAGTCAAATATGCAGAATTGGTGTACGTGCTTACATTAATTAATATATTTACTCTTTGCGCTCAGCCAAAACACGTTACCTGAGAAAAGTACAATTTAAAAGCAGTGTAATGTAGACAGAGAGTTGTTCAGAAACGCTGGGTGAAACGCCTGTGTGGACGCGGATCGTTTTCATTCTAAAACGCCGTTTTAAAACTAAAACGTATTAAACAGGGCCTAATACCAAATGCTTAAATATATCTCTCATATGCGAAAATTCTGCAAAAAAAAAGTTTTACACGTCCATTTACAACCCTAAGTATTGGCCCTGTAAATAAATGGTCTGATTTGACCTTATTTGGAAGGGTCATAACTATTAATGAGCTCTGTCATATCATTCTATTAGCTCATGTTAGTCACTGACATTCACACATTGTGATGTACTCTTAAATACACATGCAAAATAATATTTCAGAGTGTCAGAAAATATTTAAACAAACTGATTAGATGCCTTGTGAAATGACAATCATTTCAAATAAAGTGGTGGAGAAAGTCATGTTACCTTGAAGCGAGTGAGCTCTGTAAGCAACCTAGTTTGCTCCTGATTTGTATTGTGGATGAAATGTAGTCTAAATTATAACAAAACCCGATAAAACTTTGATATTTACTGCTGTCCTCCAGAAAAATCACTAAGAACTAAATGATAAGACCCAATGAATAAACATGCACAGTGTCTGTTGCTACATTACAAAAGTACACAGAAACGTTCAAAACATAGACTTAATACTATATAGAATTAAACTAAATAAACATACTAAACAGACTTTATGCACTTCAAGGATGCACTGAATAAATGTATAAATCGGTCTTTGCTGAATTTAGTGCTCTGACAAGCTATGCTGAAATGAGATTAACAGTAAGTTACTTGTTGCGTTACCTCAGAGCTGAGAGCTGCTGACTGCCTGTTCTGTTTTCAAAACTAGAGACTCAAATACATAGCAAATTTAATATTCTGTTTTAAACTTAGAAGGAAACATTTTGATTATTGTTGTAATCTCACTTTGAAACATTGTGGCCAATCATTGTTCAGCCTGTGTTATGATCTGACACACATGTGATGTTTTGTTTAACAATTTATTTGAGAATGAGGAAACAATGGTGTTTGAGGCTCACAGTATATCATTTCCACATACTTAACTCTTTTTATTCAAATATGCCTAGGTATCCTATCTTGAACAAAATTAATTGGGTTATATATAGAATTTCAAACCTGATTTTCCACTGACGATTTGATGCATTATCCTCTCATGCATTTGCCTTTTGTGAATGACCAGCATTTTAGGGAACCTTAATGAGCGAATGACATTGTAAAGATGAAATATTTTAGAAAACAGATTTGGATGAACCAGCTTCTCTTTCGCTGAAAGGATCATCTCTGTGGCCTTCATCTGGGCACTCTGCTGTTCCAGGGTTTCAGTCACATTAGATTGACTTCTCAGTAAAAAGTCAGTAAAAACTACAAAATTAGACTGCTAGTTTAACAGCGTTAAAACTGCTATTTTACTAACATTACTAACATTTACTAACAGTAACTTAGAAATTTAGGAAATTGTAGGTTGCTCTGTGTAGCAATATGGATATGATGGCATCAGCTCTTTTAACAGATTGTAACCACACCCAAAATTACAACAACAGTGGTTGCATTTATATTTGAATTGTTCAATCCATCAATTTATTGCTAGGCACAAATAAAACAATACACTGTATAGATGTAGATTTGCAGTGACATGAGAAACTTGATGACAGAAATTCCATTGAAAATAAGCTCTCTCTCTCTCTCTCTCTCTCTGCTTATAGGGCTATATAACAACAACCGTCAAGTGGCTATCAAGAGTCTGAAGCCTGGAACTATGTCCATCAGTGCTTTCCTGGCTGAGGCAAACCTGATGAAGTCCCTACAGCACCCTCGACTGGTGCGACTGTTTGCTGTGGTCACGCAGGAGCCCATTTACATCATCACCGAGTACATGGAGAACGGTGAGACACAAAAATGAACAAATACGTTCACCTACCAAAGGAGATGAGAATTCCATTATATGACGAAGCCGTCACGTCTAGAACTAAATGATTCATTCATGCGTCTCATCTGAACTTCCTTTACAAAACACACACTTACGCTCATTGAGCAAACTTCCAATAAAACTTTCATCAGGGTTTCATGACCCAACAGGTTTGAGTGGTTTCAGGAGCGTAAGCACTTTCGGAGAGTTGTTTGTGTGTGTTAAGCCCACAGCCATTCCACACTGGTGTTCCTTCTATGAAAACAAAGTTTGAAGATAGTGAAGATGTATGAATTTGCATCCCTCTCGCACATGAATGATTTTCAACAGAGCAACATTAAACATCCTCTTTGACCTTTCATAAGTATTTAATTTTCTGTGTTTTTCCATGTATTGACACATGGTCTTTTTTTGATATTAGAGAATGCATGGTGTGAAGCTTTTAAGTTTACCTATACACATATCTTTGTTGATATCTGAACATTTTTGGGGGCATGTTTCCCAGTTACACCCCTGGTGGTGTTTATTCCTCTATAAAGGCCTGTGTTTAATCAGACATGCTGATTCATGCCTGTCATTGTTCAGCAAGCGGTTCTGACGTCTCTTGTAACCCTCTTGTGAATGGCATCCAGAGCTTGTGTTTCATCTGTGGCGTTCCCACCTTGACTGTTCTAGAACATAACATGACCCACTTCGGTTCTGAACATATGAAGAACTTGTGTTTTGTTAGGTTTTTGCTCTTTTAATACTGTACCTCATTTTAAAACTAGTGTCTGTCTCAAATATCTCACCCAAAACTAACATGAAGCCAAATCCACATGATTTTTTATGTGGAACACAATATATGGTTTAAGTAACAGCTTACTCAGAAATCAAACTTTACCCTCACCTTCAGGCTATCCAGTGACTTTTCTTCCTCAGCAAACCATAAAAGATGATTTTTTTTTCGCTGAAACTGTGTTCCTTGGTGATTAAAATGCAATTTCACCACTACCAGAACTTTGAGAGTCAAAATAACATCAACAGGCACAACAAAATTAATACCAGTTGAGGTCTTATGGAGCAAACTTAACTATCTGTGTAAGAAACTGAACATTATTTATAACATTATTACCTTTAATTATAAATCATCAGGGCAATTTTTTAACATTTTCTAGCAGAGATCATTTGTTTTGATTCATAAAACCTTAATGTATCATTAGGAGTCATGTAGGGGTGTAACGGATCACGGTTAATCCGTGATTCATTCGGATCACAACCCACGGTTCAGAACACACGTGGCCCGCAGATTAATACTTTTTTTTTACTGGTAGATTAATCTTAATTTTGTAACAATCACAGAGAGATCACCTTTCGCGTCATTTAAATCACATGTATGAAACCATTTAGGCTTTCCTATAAAATAAAATGATGACAGAAGAAGTTGTGGTGGGTTATTCATGATGTGATGGGTTTCATTGTTTTCTGTCACTACTTGTTTAGCTTGCATTAATGCATTCAGTGTAAGCTGCATGCTTAATCATTAAAAGTTCAGGATCTCAACAACCACGCAACATAAATTATAAATGATGGTGATATGCATATGTTTATTTATCCTTCGAATCACTGCATTCAAATCTGTGTTTGAAAACACAAAAATCAAGAAAGAGATTCAGTCTTTAGTCTTTTGAGTTAGTTATGAAGTTACAAACAGTCAAATAACGCAGAAGTACTGGGAGAACAGTTTATAGTTTTGCTAAAACTATCGATGTTTATGGTAAAGATCAGTGGCGGTTCTAGTTTAAATGGCACCCTGGGCTCGCGTGAATGGTTTGCTTTCACCAGCGTTGTTTCGGTTGCACATAGAGAAATTTGTGCGTGCAAAAGATGCCAAATGTGAATGGCCCCTAACGTCTTTGTTCTGGGATTGCCACTCTAAATTAATAAACTTGCATAAAGTAAATCGTATCTCAAAGCTTTTACTAGGGGACGTTTTTTTTTTTGCACCGTCTCCCCATGCCGCCCCCAGCAAGATGCCGCCCTGGGCAATCGCCCATATTGCCCATGCCTAAATCCGCCACTGGAAAAGATTAAAATCACCGTCATATTTATTTAACAACGCTCAAAAATGAAAGTTGTAGGCAGCAATTACATTATTTAACCAATAGGTGGCGACAACCAGCCATCAAAAATATGCCACTGAATAATTCTTCAAAAATGACACATCTAGCAATGAAAGTTTTATGAGTGAATAACTGAATAATTTATTGAAAATGAGAATACATTAAATAAATATGAATTATAATGATAGACTTCTACATTTAGCGTCATCAGCAACAGTAGTAGTAACAGTGAATTTTTCACAGTTCTGAATATTTTACAATTTATTTTTATTTAGCTGATTATTTCTTAATGCCATTTTTAATAAAATGACAGGTTCTAAGTTCTGTTTGTTAACAGAACCAAAAGTGTCTTGCAGTACTGTTTCTGTAATAAATGCAAAGCAAATTACATTTGTCTCCTCCCCTTTTTGTCTGATCCGAAAAATGGTCTGATCCGTGTCTAAAAAAACTATTATGTGATCCGAACCGTAAGATTTGTGATCGGTTACACCACTAGAGTCATGCATTAGTTTTGATTTTCCTGTAGGCCTATAGGTGTTAAGACTCTCTATAGAATCTATAGACTCTCAAAGTGCCAGAAACCATTTGCTTAATTTTTATGATTCACCAAGGATCATAGTTTCAGCTAAATATTCCCTCTGATGTTCTACTGAGAAAAAAAAGTCACTTACAGTATTGAATGGCTTGGGGGTCATTTTTTGGTAAACTATTTCTTTAACAACATGTTTATATTACTTTAACTTATAATAGAAATCTTTTTTTGGTATTTAGATTTTTGATAGATAGATAGATTTTTAAAGCTTAATAATGTTCTATTGAAGTATAATTAAACCTTCGTCAAAATGTCTATTACAGAGAGTGCTGAAAGAAAACACACATTTGAAGCAACACAATGACAGACAAATTCTAGGTTATGCATTTCTTTACAAGTCAGAGATTCTATAATATCATTTAGTTGTAACCCTCTTGTGGATGTCATCCAGAGCGTGTGCATCCAAAGCATTTATTTAATTATAAATTATTAATAACTATTAATTAAATTGAATTTATATTTATTAGACATTAATTAACTTTTAAACCCAACAAACAAATCCACAACTACACTGTAAAATCCAAAAAGTTACGGTAACTCAAACTATTTCAGGAAACCGATTGCAACAAACCATTTAAGTTCAAAAACTGATCCTAATGAGTACTGTGAACTCAATCCATTTGAGTAAACAAAGCAATTTGAGCACAGTAAAACACAATAAATGAAGAGAACTCAAACCAACTGAGTACTGTAAAATCCAATAAGTTAAAGCAACTCAAACCATTTGAAGAAACCGATTGCTACAAAAACTAATCTATATGAGTACTGTTAACTTACTCCATTTAAGTTGAAGTTATGAGGGAATTAATTAATTCATTACCTTCAACACTGAGTTCAAAAATCTTTTCGAATGAGCAGAATTAACTTTCAGTAAATTTTGATTTAACTACACTCATTTCATTTGATAAAGTTGACTGTTGAGTTTTACAGTGTACAACAGCTACAAAATCTTTATACATTCAGCTCAGTTTCTGTAGGTTTCTCTTACCACTAACGCATAATTAACCCCTCACAGACACACCGCATCTCGCTGCAACTTCTACTCATGCAACCTCAAAGTTACAGCGTGGATTGTATCACATTAAAAAGAGACTGAGAGAGACAGAAAGCACATAAAAAGAGTGAAAGACAGACAGGGGAAAGGGCAAATACAGTGAAAGCTCTTTGTTCCATAGGTTATAGTATCAGGAATGATTTCCAATTTACAGCCAACCACCCAGAAACTCACTCATAAATGGTCAACTGTGGCCACAGGTGCGCACAGAACTCCACTCCCATGTTTTTTTTCCTTTTATAATGCAACAATAGCAGTTGGTCAATATAGGCGTATTCGGATGCATATTATTCTACATGTAACCCAGTATGGATTGTTTGTCACTCTCATAGCCCCAAAGAGGATTGCTGGGCCTCCAGAATGTCATATAGATGCCAATGGAAACAAAAGACTCTAAGAGGAACAGCAGTGTTACTAGAACGTCAGAGGCACAGCTCGTGAATGGCTGCGCTTTGTATTCTTCAAGGAAGCTGATAGGACACTACGCTCAGCTTGTTAATCTCCCAACGCTTTATTTAGGAATGTGTGCAATTTGTTTAAACCTGCCATTGTTGTGCGTGTTGTTATTTTTAAAGAAGAGGTTGATGTGCCCTTTTCCATCCCACTGTCATTTTAACAATGGAGACAGTGACGGAATGATTCAAAACATGGGAACTTCATCTAAAATTAACCCACGACCTTGATTTTTACACCCTAATGCGATCTGAGATGAAAGCGAAGTGATAGCAGGCTTGTTAATAGAGTTCCTAGCGGGGTTATTTTTCCACTGCACCTTTGTGGGAATTTCCTGCAGGGTCAGTCGGTTATTTTTTCCAACGCAAGCAGTCGTCTCAAAAGCAACAACTTTAGCCTTTAACACCAAACGTCTCAGAGCCTGATCCAAACTGGCTGCACTAGTTTCCTGAAGTTGTTATGTTCTGTTCTAGTTCTTGGATCTAATCTTAGTGCTGTTGTTTGAGTTTCTCGTAAACTATAAGAAGAGCTTAGAGAACGATTTAAGCACCAAAACAACAGCGTTCATCTACCTGCTGTTTCCTTTTGCCTTTGAACCAAAATGACTGATGGAGAGAGCGAGCTTCCGGTAACGTTCAGTTGTGGTTGAAGAGTTTTTTAAAAAGTATGCTGAAGACTACAGTATTACAAACTATAAATACAATTTTGAAAAAAAAAAAAAAAAACAAAGCAATTTTTTTAAGGTTATTCTTCTCATGTAGTTCATGAAAGTGCATGCTGAGGGCTGAAATTCTCTTGCTAATTCATCATAGTTTTGGAAATTATATGATCAAAACTGAAATCTGCTTCAGGAAATTCAGTTCTACATATTAACCATCTTACAATTTTACAGTGCATAGTTAAAAATGCAAGTAAAGCATAGTCTTAAATGTTTCAAAATGTCACTATATTGGTGGAAATAATATATATATATATATATATATATATATATATATATATATATATATATATATATATATATATATATATATATATATATATATATATATATATATATATTTTTTTTTTTTTTTTTTTTAAATTATACTTAAATCTTACATATTATAATTTAACATTAAAATTAAAATGTTTTGTAATTGATTTTTGGTATCAAATATTGTAATGTTGCTACTGAACAAATATATTTATATTGGTATTTTAAATGATTATTCTTGATGGCTAAAAGGTGGTTTTAGGAATATAGTGGTAAATTATGACATTTTATTCAATTAAACATTTATTTAAAATTTTTTATTAAAAGTTATTTTACACGTTTGTTGTTTTGATGCTTGTTATTGTTAACACATCTGAGTTAAAAATATCCCTCTGACTTCAGGCAGCTTGGTGGATTTTTTGAAAACTCCCGAAGGAAGTGATATACCCATCAATACACTCATCGACATGGCTGCTCAGGTAGGCTTCACCTTTTTATTTTTTTTATTTTATTATTATTATTTTTAGTGAAGAAAATAATCTATTTATACATACATCACAGCTTCCTTCTTTCTAGTTTTTAGTTGTTTTTTTTTACCCAAGTCCCACCCCAAGAACTGAACATCCCAAGGCAGCTTAACACAATAATTAGGTTCGAATACAATAGTTAAACAGTCTGGAGTTATGAATGTTGTGACGTAACAGTGATGATGGAAGAAAAAAAGAAAAACTGTAAATTAAAATTAAAAGCAAAAAACACAAAAGATACAAAGAGATATACAGGTTATTTTACAGCAGGGTAATTCTTACAGATTTTTAAAATATGATAAAATAGGTTCCCACACTTTAAAAAATTATATGATCAATTAGTCATGACAGCATATGTTTTAGGTCATTGTAACCTAATTTAAGTTAATCATGTTCTAACTTAATTGAATAAGTTAAACAAGCTGTTTTAAGTCAGTTTAACATAATATAAGTTCAATGGACTCATAGAATTAATTTTATTCAACTTAAAAATTTAAGGCAACCAGGATATTTTTATAGTGCAGTATGTATAGAACCAGTCCACTGAACCCCCTAGTGTGTATTTAATGTTTTCTAGTTTTAGAAAAAGACTTCACTTTTTTTGTCAGTACTACACTCAAAACATCAGTCAGGTGTTACTCACAGGAAACAAACTAACCTAACTGTAACATTATACAAGCTCAAGTCTAAATATCAGCCCTTACAGAATATTCTGTTTATCACTCATTCCTCTATTTGGCCGCTGTCTCCAAGCTTGTGACACTAGTATTACTCAGCTGACGTTCCGCTTCCTAATCTCACGGTTAACAATGAGCACGACTGTGTGTGCTGGAACCAGTCTAGACACCTTAATTCAGACACAACTGCACTGCTACCCAAGAACATCATAACACACAATATAAAGAGTCCCCAATTTCAGCACTGACTATAGGAAATGTTTAAGCACCATAAAAACACATTAGAATGTGAAAATAAGACACATAATAGTTAGGGTGAGCATAAAAAATGAACCATCAAGTTATGCTACTTTAACTTAATAAAAGAAGTTAATCAACTTCATTTAAGTAATACAATATTTAACTTGATGCTTTAAGTCAGTTTCATCTAAGTAAGTTAAAATGACTTCATTTAAAGCAGCAGCTTACAATGGAATACATTGTTTGTCCACTATAGCAAATATTGTACACATTGATTGTAAGGACCATACAAAGGCCAGATATAGGTCACAGTAATTCTTGACCTAATTAACCTCATGCCATGCTTCATTGAGAACATCTAATTATTATACGAACACATCCAACTGGAACGAATCACAAAATGTATTTCCAAACAGAACTATTCACAAACAGACAGACGTTTCATTTTTGGGTTTTCTATCTGATCAGGTTGTAAACATTTAGCTGTCAGATGGCCTTGATCATTCATGGCATGAATGTCTCAATAAGTGAGAGTTGCTCATGCGCTCGGTGTGGAGATGTGAAAACACTGATGTTATTGAGCAGCGTTTTGTGGGTCAGAGGATCATGGGGATCATGTGATATGAGGCTAATGTAAGATGTTCTCTTTCTTGTTAATGTAAAGAAACAGTGGTATAGATTGTAAACAAGATGCTGAATGAAATTATGAAATTGAAATGATATATTTTTTATTATTATTAACTTATTGTTCTATGTTTTCTTCTTGAGCCCCGGTCAGATTACACGATTTTTATTGTCGGTTACGAAAGTCACTATGTCAGATTATGCTATTTTTTTCTTGATAAAATCTTGACTTGTCGTGGGTAACAAATGTGCCAGACTACACGTTCCTTCAGGATCAGTCATCCCGTGATGTCTATGACGAGTGCTATTTCCCAAAGCAGTCACAAGTGTTGCTATAACAATATTTCTTATCTCAATTTCATTTTTTTTTTATTTCAATCTCAATAAACACTCATGCTTGCTGACAACTAATAACTTCATTATTTAAGGGCATTCCTTATGACATGGATAGGATCAAACTTATTATTTCTTTTTAATGAGATATTTTCTATGAAATCTAAATGTAAATTTTCCTGCCATGGGTTGCTTATTAAACACTGCCTCGCCAGAACTTGCCACGAGTGAGATGAAGAAAATGAAAGCACATAAGCAGCAGCAAGGAAAAATCAGATGCTTAAGACATAGTCTTTAAAATAATTTAAAAAGTTGCAAATATATGACTGAGATTTGTGATACAATTACAGTGAAGCAATCATTAAATCCTTATTTTCCTCAGAGCGAAACAAATCCTACACCTGTATAGTTGAGTAGTGGAGAGGCACAGACAAAAATATAATTTATATATTTTTCTTGGAAAAAAATATCTTTGTAAAATGAATTTCGTTTGCTATAATTTTTTATCTTAATTTGAATGTATCTTTTGTTGGTCAGTTATTTATAAACAAGAATAATGAATAAAATTTGGGATGATGCGTTTTAAAACAAGTCCGCAATATGCACCAAAACACGAATTGCCATGAGATCGTGTTGGTTTGTTAAATAAAATAATAATCTAGCCTAAATAAAATGAAAGTGAAATATTCACAGTTTCAGCGGAGCCTATATTAAACTGTTTTCAATATTAATGACAAATTTGAATAAGCAGGAAATGCTTTTGCAATGTATTTGCAGCACTGAACATGTTCCCTGATTGTCTCGGAAGTACTAACTCTGTTGGAAGGATGAGAGAACGCAGAAACTTGTTGTGAGAATGGAGATGTCTGCATATTTATGGCAGTCAGTAAGATAAAATTGCTTAAAAAGGTAGTTAAAGTTTGCGTAACCAATGATTGATCTTATTCACCCGTGACCCACCCTTAAGTAAATATGCAGCCTATTTTTTGATTACCTGACCAGCGGATTATTGGCAGCACCCCCTGAGAGAACCAAGACATTATGTGCTCCTATTGCACAGT
The DNA here is from genome assembly GCA_903798195.1 of Danio kyathit. Classification (NCBI taxonomy): domain Eukaryota; kingdom Metazoa; phylum Chordata; class Actinopteri; order Cypriniformes; family Danionidae; genus Danio; species Danio kyathit. The sequence goes on along the minus strand of LR812535.1, from coordinate 30,856,044 downwards.
GTCACCTACATGACGGAAGTCGTCAGGAAGAACGGGAAAAAAATGAAACATGCTAGACTGTCTGTGATGGTGTCGTGAGGCGCCGCTGGCATGGTATTAGTGGTCATGAACTATGCCACATTACACGAGAAGAAATGATTGATTAAATCTTGTGTCACAACACCCATTTGTCGTTTACGAATCCCCACGACACCCTAAGTCAAGAAAATCGTGCCGAAATCGTCACAAATTTATGTGATCTGACCAGAGATTTATGTGATCTCTCCTCTTATATATATCACATCCTAAATCTTACCTTATATCAGGGGTGCCCAAACTTTTTCCTATGAAGGGCCAAAAACCAAATATCATCAAGAGCTGTGGGTCGAATATACCAAACTATTTTACATTAAAGTTGCCATGGGTAATTTCACTTTTTTTTTTTACAAGCGAAAGTGAAAGACAGGATGTTTTAAAGTGGCACTAAATAGAGATGTTTTGCATTTGCATTTGGGGATCAGCTTTGATGCTCTGTAATATATTTTTCAATCAGGACATTTAGAATGACTACTTGCAGGCCTCTTATGAATACATACACACCAATAATGGCAGTACATTTATGCTTACCTGTTAGTTCTGAAGCAAAACTGTCAGGCATGTTCATGTGAGACCGACACATTTTTGAATCATGACTGTTGGCATAACACTTCCTTAAACAAACATGCACAAAGTGTCATAGTGCAACATCCTCTGTAAAAAAATTGGACAGTTTGGCAACCAATGAGAATCACATACCATCATAACACATCTGCTGACACACACGCAGAGAAGCCATGATAACATCTAGCCACAATCACAGATCACTGAAATGATTTGGCATAAAATTATACACCAGCTGCCACTCGGTCTCAGGCATAACGGGTCTCTGAGAAGTTCCGTTCAACTTGTACCTCACTGTTCCGAGATCAGACATAAATGGAGATTAAATAAGAACTTCTGCATATGAAACCTGCGGGTTAGTGCTGGGTGGAGTAGAGCAGTAGGGGGTTAAAAGTCAAATCGGGGGAAGTTAAAGCTAGAGCCTCCCTGTCTCAGGAACTGACCTCTGTGTTAGTAACATAGGTCATATTCAGAATTAAACACTAGCCTACTGTGTACTGTTTAGTAAAAAATAGCATGTGAAGCAGTTACGCAGCAATAAACTAAACAGTATGCTATGTCACATGAGATCATGTTGCACACTGCATTTGAACAAGAACATTTTTATAGAGCAAGTAATTATTAAAATGATCAAAAGTGACAGCAAAAATAATAATAAAGCAACTTTAAATAATGACTCCTGATATCCATGCAATGCTTTCCTTTTAATTCATTAATTTTCCTTCGGCTTAGTCTTAGTTATATTCATCAGGGGTCGCCACCTTATCCTGCATATGTTTTACACAGCGGATGCCCAGTACTGGGAAAAATCTATACACCTTCCTTCACATTTATTACTATTTTTACACTACGGCCAATTTAGTTTATTCAATTCACCTAAAGCGCATGTCTTTGGACTGTGAGGGAAACCAGAGCATCCAAGGGAACCCACGCGAACACGGGGAGAACATGCAAACTCCACACAAATATGCCAACTTGCCCACTTGAACTAGCAAACTTCTTGCCGTGAGGCGATAGTGTTACACTTAGCTATGCACTGTTTGACTACACAAAATGTTAATATAGAAAAGAGCTATTAAAATTGAAATGTTTTCAAGGTATTGTTGTCTTTATTGGTTTCGCTGTAGTAATGTTGTTTCTGTATTTCTCACCAAAACAAATGAGTTTAGTTTTCTGAGCATGGAGACTTCTCTGAAATTCTGAGATAATGTAATTCAAGTAAAATGTGATGGACAGTCATGTCTGTGTGGTTAAAATAATTGTTAAATTAGTTAAAAAAAATTAAAAAAATAGAGAGAGACATACCATTTTTATGTAATAATAAATGAGTGCTAATATTGGCTCACACGCCCAACAGCGCTTATGTAAACATGTGGTGACAAAGGGAAATGCACGCGGTGTAATTGAGAGCCGCGTGTAAAGTTACAGATTTGAGAATTTTACCTTCCCCAGACAAAGACAATATTAATCCATTCCACACATAAGGTCAGTAACTAGTTAGCACTGTGTTTACCTTAGCCTGCTCTCTGGTCTTTTCTTACCTTAACAATGTATATGTGGAGTAGCTTGTTCTGAAAATGGACACGACTTTCTCCTCACAACTTGTAACACTATAAACAACAATCAGAGAATCAAAGTCTTTGAACTTTAAGGAGATAGTTCAACCAAAAATGAAAATTTACTGTTAATTTACTCACCAACAGGCCCAAGGTGTAGGTGATTTGTTTGTTTATTTCATTAGATATTATTTTTTAGGTGAAGCAGTGGGAGTCACTCGAATGAGATAAGTGCAACTGTTTGCGCATGCGTCATATAATCAAATTTTAAGGCCAAGTTTGAACCTAAAGGTGTAAGCGGGGTCAACATTTGTTGTTTACTGTTTATTCAAACGTAGTTTAATTAATGAGACTCACCAAGTAAAACAATATACTGAATATGTTGTGTATGTTCAGCTAATTTCTCAGATATTCTCTATTAGGTTTGAATGAATTTGCTGAGGTTAATAGCCTATGTGACGTAGTTTACAAGCTGTTTTACTGACATATTTCTTCAGGTGAAACACTGATTAGGCGAATACAAGATGTGAAACATTTAAATTGTTTCATCATATCTTCTAGCATAATTTCGAAAGTTTTTGTTAACTTGGAGAGTTGGTTCTTCGAATACTGTCATTATAGCGCCACCCTCAGGACGAGTTGACTGATAAGCAGTTAGAATGTTGTATCATAAAATAACGTTACAGTCCAGTATTTGCACCCCAAAGGTCACTATAGTTAAAAATAAACGGTAAAATAAAGCTCACTGTATTGTAAAATACAGAATATGGCACAGTATTCTTTCTTATATAACGTTATACCAAATGTCTAGTCATTGTCCAAAATATGCATGTATATACAAATCTAAAAGTTTGATTGGTCAGGCACCTACTTACATTGATGCGGGTCTTCACTGGCATGCTACATTGAGGCCAATTAGGTCGGAAAACCTGTTTTTTAAATTTATTTGCTTGTTTATTTAACAGGGACAATACACCTAATATTGTTATACAAAGATAATCGATGTTGCAATGCGTACGTAGGCATATAACATGAAGCTAATTTGCAGCCCTTGTCCCTGGTTAGGCTTTACATAAAAAAATTAAAAAATAAACAAACAAGGAAAAACATAAACATGTACAGTATATACAAACACAAAATGTAAGTCAATCTGCATAAAGAGAAATGGAAACCTGACCAACCTGAAAGAATAATACTTAATGCTCACATTGCTGTAAAGATTTTTTAACCATTCTTTCAGCTTTACAGACAAAAAAACTGGGAGTTCTGATTGTAACTTTAAATCAACAGGCATGGCATTCCATAGATGTGAACATTTTACTGATAAGGATGACTGACCCACAGCGGTTCTGCATCTGCGGATTCTACAACTCCCACTTACTGCCCCTCTCTTTGCCCCATCACTGCTGAATTTATGTATCAACTCACATACTACTTTAGGGGCAAGACCATGTATACACTTAAACATGTTTTTTAAAAATAAGAACTTTAAAAAACCATCAAAACATAAGTTATATTTTAAGAATTTGACAATGGTGCCATTTTATTGGTTTCTGATCCAATATTTTTAAAGTTTGTTTGTAAAGTGACATTGCCGACTTAACAACTGACTGAGTAACTTGACCCCAGATTATTGCACAATAAGACATACGTGATAATATTATAGCATGCACAAACATTTGCACTGCTTTAAATGATATGGTCTTATCATACAAAAGCAGTTTAAATTTGTCTTAATAGTCTTAGACATTTTTTTAATATGGGCATCAAACTTAAGCATTGAGTCGATAATGACACCTAGGTATTTAAATTCACCCCCTTCCTTGATTTCCTTTTGGTCAATTTGGATTTTAAATACATCCAGTGCTCTGTTTTTTAAGGACAAACACATTGAAACTGTTTTTTAAACTGTTTTTTGTAAACAGTTGTCCTGCAGCCAGTGGGAAACACAGACCAGTTGCTTGGTTAGCATTTCTGCAGCCTTCTGTGAAGTTCTTGCTGTTACATAAATAATTGTATCATCTGAATACATTTGACAACCAACCTCATTGCAACTTTCAGGTAGATTATTTATATACAAACAAAAAGTTATTTCTGCTAGTTATTCCCAAAGGAGACAGGGCTTTTTCTGTCACAGCCCCTCATCTGTGGAATGGTTTGCCTTTACATATCAGGTCATGCTCTTCCCTTGGTGCTCTTAAGTCTCATATAAGTCTCTTGCTTTTGATTGTAATTAAATTTGCAATACAATTTTACAAATATATATGTATATATATATATATATATATATATATATACAGTATATATCCTATGTTGGTTGTTTTGTAAAGCACTTTGGTCAACTTCTGTTGTGTTTTAAATGTTTTAAATAAAGCAAGCAAACAATCAAACAAACAAATAAAATATACGTACATACATACATTACAAACAGACCATAATAGCATGGCATGTTATTCTGAACACAGCCTTATTACTAACACTTTTCTGCCTCCTGCAGGTCGCAGAAGGAATGGCTTACGTAGAGCAGAAAAACTACATCCACAGAGACCTGAGAGCTGCCAATATTCTGGTGTCTCATGAACTCACATGCAAGATTGCTGACTTCGGCCTGGCCCGTCTCATTGAAAACAATGAATACACCGCCAGAGAAGGTAAGGCAGCCTCCGCTGCACTATTCTCTGCAAGAGAACCTTTGTATATGGGTCAAAGGTGAAAATTCAATAAATATTTAATAACATAACAAAAGACTTGTCCAAATATCACAGTGCAGCCCAATGAATCATATGTTTACATTACATTAATACATTTGACATGTTTTCATCTAAAGCATCATTCAAAGCAAAAGTAAATATGTATAGATAAAAGTAGTTTAAGATAATTATGTACAGATAAAAGTAGTTTAATATACGTAGATGTGTTACATATTAAGTAACTTAGCATGTAATGTGTGACTCAGTTACTCAATATGTAACATATCTATAAACAGTTGAAGTCAGTATTATTAGCCCCTCTTGATTTTGTTTTTCTTTTTTAAATATTTTCCAAATGATGTTTAACAGAGCAAGGAAATTTTCACAGTATGTCTGATAATATTTTTTTCTTCTGGAAAAAGTCTTTTTTGTTTTATTTTGGCTAGAATAAAAGCAGTTTTTAATTCTTTTAAAATCCATTTTAAGGTCAAAATTAGTAGCCCCTTTAAGCTATATATTTTTTTGATAGTCTACAGAACAAACCATCGTTATACAATAACTTGCCTAATTACCCTAACCTGCTTAGTTAACCTAATTAACCTAGTTAAGCATTTAAATGTCATTTTAAGCTGTATAGAAGTGTCTTGTAAAATATGTAGTCAAATGTACTGTCATCATAGCAAAGATAAAATAAGATTATTAGAAATGAGTTATTAAAACTATTATGTTTAGAAATGTGTTGAAAATATCTTCTCTCCGTTAAACAGAAATTGGGGAAAAAAATAAACAGGGGGGGCTAATAATTCAGGGGGGCTAATAATTCTGACTTTAACTGTATACAGAATGTATAAAAAAAGCTGTGCAGTAGTTGTGGCCACAGGTTGAAAAATAAGTAGAATATAGAATTGACCAAAGTCATTATTAACCAGAAAGTGTTTTTATTTACCAAAAATATTTTTAAAACATTTTTAGTTTTGGAGGTAATTTAACATTTTAATTTTTACAAATAAATTATAAACCCAGAAAAGCATAAGGTCGTTTTAAAGGAAAGAACAGATGGTGTTAGTGGGCCAGAGCTGTTTTTAGATTTAGGTTGACGAAAAAGTTGAATCTTTAGCTGATTATTGAAAAAACTTGTTAGATAAGCAAAAAATGATTGAATCTCACTTAAATATTTCTACTTCACCACTAAGCATTACCTATGTGTTAGCAAGAGGGTTTTAATTATTCATTCTTTTCGGCTTAGTCCCTTTATTTTGTGTTGTCACTTGTCACTTTATGTACACTGGAAGCTTCTGTTGCCAAAACAAATTCCTTGTGTGTGTGAAGCACACTTGGCAATAAAACTGATTCTGATTATTAATCTGGGGTCGCCACAGCGGAATGAACCACCAACTTATCCAGCATATGTTTTACGCAGCGGATGCCCTTCCAGCTGCAACCCAACACTGGGAAACATCCATACAAACTCACATTCACACACATACACTATGGACAATCTTAGCCTACGCAATTCACCTATACCATGTGTGAAACCCGAGCACCTGGAGGAAACCCAAGTGAACACAGGGAGAACTTGCAAACTCCACACAGAAACGCCAACTGACACAGCCGAGGCTTGAACCAGCGACCTTCTTGCTATGAGGCGAATGTGCTACCCACTGCGCCATCGTGCAGCCTAGTTTAAATTTTTAAAAATATAATAAAAAAAAAATTGTCTGAAATTTTCCTCTTAAATGAGCATTTTTCTTGTGCTCTTGTGTTTATGTTCAGTTATTTCACTTTAAAGGCAATAAAAATAACATACTTTGCTATAAAAGTGAAATTACAACTTATATAACTTATACCTGTATCCTGCACTTGCTGCTATTGCACTCCTGGTTAGACCTAAACTGCATTTCGTTTCCTTGTACTTGTACATGTGTAATGACAATAAAGTTGAATCTAATCTAATCTAATCTAATTACAGAACCTACACACAATAGCCTGAGGAGAAACGCTCATTTTAGAGGAAAATGTCATATGGCACTAGGAGGTTTTGCATCAAAACTCTTCATATGTAGTACCATCAGTCCTAATTTAAACATTTCTAAAAGTAGCTAAATAAGTGTCTTTTAATTTTATTTTACATAAATGTTTTACGCTGAAAGACACAACATTACTGGTATTCTGATTTTACTCAAGTTATTTGTAATTCATAAGTAATAAAACAAACACTCTGCTTGTAATTAATACACAACATATATAAAAATCACTTTTAATTAACTATTAATTTAATTTGATGCATCTTTGATCCAAATGCAAGAGATTCTGACCACAACAGCTTTAAGGAATCTTAAACAATGCCTTTTACTTTACATCAACCAGGTGCAAAGTTTCCTATCAAATGGACGGCACCAGAGGCCATAAACTACGGCACATTCTCAATCAAATCAGATGTCTGGTCGTTTGGTGTTCTGCTGACAGAGATCGTTACTTATGGAAGAATCCCATATCCAGGTAACAAACAGCCTCAACGTTCTTCCTGTTTGAACTTAATTTAACTTTGTACAGAAGTGTGTATGTTGTGTTGTAATATTTTGTTAACATGTACATGGAACTTCGCCTGTGTTACGGCACCTTGCTGCAATGTTAGTTTCCCTAAACAGAAACTAAGTCTGAGTACGAATTGTGAAATCCTCTTTTTCACACTGTTTACTCTTGATCTTTTAGGAATGACAAACCCAGAGGTGATCGCAAACCTCGAGAGGGGCTACCGCATGCCTTGCCCCGATAACTGTCCTGAGGCTCTCTATAACGTCATGAAACACTGCTGGACGGAGAACCCAGACAACCGGCCCACCTTCGAGTTCCTGCGCAGCGTTCTAGAGGACTTTTTCACCGCCACAGAGGGACAGTACCAGGAGCAGCCCTGCTGAACAGAGTAAACTGAAAATCCATGGGCTCACATTAAAGACTTTTGTTGCATTGAGAAATATTTGAAAATATTTTTAGTCAAAGCAAAAAACTGAGATTATATGCCTTATCCTATTTTATCTTGATGTTTGAAACTGATTTTGTGTGCATGTATATTTTTAGCAGATAAGAAGGTTTTTACAATTTACAACAAGCCAAATGGGAAAACTTCAGCTTCACATGATCTGGTTGAATGCTCTGCCTTGTCTTTCTTTATTGAGTTTTTATCATTTCTGCTGTAATAACTGTCTTTTTTTACTTTTACAGAAGTAAACTGCATAATTTTTTAAGTAAAACTGTTGAAGAGATAAACAGGGCTCATTCTGTCTCATTTCATCCATTTCGACAGCTCATTTACAGATTCACTGTGACCACTGCACATCTTGTTTATCAAATCTGAAGTGAAATGGTTTCATTCTCATCACATATCAACATCTTCGTGAAAACTTGGGCATTCATAAGTTATCAGCAGTCAAAACTGGCTGCTTATCATAGGGAAATACAGAATGCAAGATCTCTGTAGGTTTTACGAACACCACTTTAAATCATAGGTCTCAAACTCAACTCCTGGAGGGCTGCAGCTCTGCAGTTTTGCTCCTACCCTAATCAAACACAGCTGATCTAGTAGTGTCTAATAGTCTTGAACATCTTGATTAGTTGGATCAGGTGTGTTTGATTATGGTTGGAGCTAAACTGTGCAGAGCTGCAGCCCTCCAGGAATCGAATTTGAGACCTATGCTCTAAAGCAGGGGTGCTCAATCCTGTTCCTGGAGATCTACCTTCCTGCAGATTTCTGTTGCAACCCATATCAAACACACCTGCCTGTAATTATCAAGTGCTGTTCAGGGCCTAATTAATTGGTTCAGGTGTGTTTGATCAGGGTTGGAACTGAACTATGCAGGAAGGTAGATCTCCAGGAACAGGATTGAGCAACCCTGCTCTAAAGGAATAGTTTACTCAAAAATAAAACTTCTGTCATCATGTACTCAACCTTCACTTGTTCCAAACCTGTTCTTTTGTTGAACAAGGAAAATTATTAGAAGAATGGCTGTTTTTTCTTCTTCTCTAACATTCTCTAAAACATGGGTGCCCAAACTCGGTCCTGGAGTGCCGATGTCCTGCAAAGTTTAGTTCCAACGCCAATAAGACACGCCTGGGCTAGCTAATGAAGCTCTTAAGCTGTGGTCACACTGGAGTTTGTGCTTGCGAAATTCTGTCGTACGTAATGATTAGACATTAAAAAAAGCAAGCGATCGGTCCATGTTTTAAATTTCTGTACAGAGAGGTCATGTTTTAATCCTCAATTGGTCTCAAACAGTCAAGTAATGCGATTTCGCAGGTCAGAGTTCACCAAGCTTGAACTTTCCAACGGAGCGAACTGTGAAACTTGACGCACAACCTTGCGTTTCCGGTCTGACGCATTAGTGTGTGTATGAATGGAAGTCTATGGGGAGAAAAGTGCAGTGTGACCTCAGTTTTAAGCTTTGAGTTTGAGCTTGCAAAATTGTGTAGTATGGCGCTGCGAAAAGGGGCAGGATTAAACAAGATGATTAGACATTTAAAAAGGCCAGCCATTGATCCATATTTTTAATTTCTGTGCAGAGAGGTCATGTTTTGATCCTCGATTGGTTTCACGTAATCATGTGATGTGATTTCGTAGGTCAGAGTTCACCAAGCTTGAACTTTGCAACGCAGTGAACTGTGAAACTTGTTGCACAAGCTTACATTTCCGGTCTGACACATTCGCGTGCGTATGAATGGAAGTCTATGGGGAGAAAAGTCCAGAGTGATCGCAGCTTTACTAGCCTTTCTAGAAACATCCTTGCAGGTGTGTTGAGGCAAGTTGGAGCTAAAATCTGCAGGACGCCAGCCCTCCACGACCGAGTTTGGACACCTCTGCTCTAGAAAATCTTGTTTTATGTTCAATAGAAGAAAAAAAAAAGTTGAGAACAAATTGAGAGTGAGAGTAAATGAGGAAATTTTCATTTTGGGGTGAACTATTCCTTCTTAAATCGAAGAAAATAAAATGTAACATTTTGAATGAAACAATACGTCAATCAATATATCATGTAAACATTAATCAATAAGGAACACGCATTAAAGTTTTATCAGCAACACAGTTCGATCTGCTGCTCTTCCTCAATATCTGCTCTCATTTCCCCACATTTTCCAGTGGAAATGTCTAAAGATTCTTACTTTTTACTTGGGAAGCAAAACATTCTTGAGATAAGCTGTGTTTTCAGATCAAACTGAAGCAAATTATGATTAGAAAGTGCTAGCTTATTTGCTTAGAAAAACCATAGTCATAATCATCATAATTTCATGGGGGTTAACACTCCCTTGGGCCTCGCAAAAGAATCTGTCCCCCCTGTTGTTTTAGTGTAAAGAAACTGTTCTTTGTCTTACTGTTCTTATGTCATTAGACATAATCATGCCATTAAAAACATCACCAGCATCATTCTATTGTTTTAAATCCTTAAAAAATTTAATATGTTTTTGGGGAAACACTTCTTCGGGCCACGTAAAAGAATCTGTCTCCCATGTGTTTTCAGTGTAAAGACCCCTTTATACATAGTAAAGACGTTTTCAAAAGTGAATAAAACATTTGAGACTATCTTTTAATTCAATCATGAACTATATCCATGATTTTAGTGTAAATACCCTTCCTGCAGATGAAAATTGTTCAGTCACGCTTTATTTTGATGGTCCGTTTGTTGAATTTAAGTTACATTGCATCTACATGCCAACTAATTCTCATTAGATAAGTAGACTGTTAGGTTAGGGTTAGTGTAAGTTGACATGTACATGTTTCTTATAGTCAGTGAAATGTCTGCTGAAGGAGCAGTATCAACAAATACTAAGCAGACAGTCTACTAATACTTAAATGGACTTTCAAAATAAAGTGTTACCGATTGTTCTCTACAGACAGATATTAGTTTAACCATGCCACGTAATTTTGTTCAGTTTGTCAGAAAAAAAGACTTAATTTCTTTATTCTACATTTCAATTAAATCCTGGCCTATAGGGATGTTTAGATAGGTGTATTGTACATTTAAAAAAGGTAGGAAAATGCTACTTCATTGCAGTTCATGCAACATTTCATTGCTCATATTTAAGAGTTTTCTAAATGTGAAAAGCTGACTTAAGATTTTTTTCACACCTGCAAAACTCTGATCGGCCATCGCAAACTAACGTTTAATGAGGCAAAATTTTAGAAATACATTTTATTCAGTGACATCAATCTAAAAAAACATACATGTACTTTTAGCATCTTTTTGATCAACAGATCTTGCTTAAATTTATTTTTTCCAAACATTTTAGGTACACAAGCAAAGATTAAAATGAATAGAAAAAAAGACATCTGTCTAGCCATATATTTTGACCCGTCTCTAGTATTAGTAACAATTAGAAAAATACTTAAGTGTAACAAGAATCCCATGGGTGTAACAAACATAAAACAAACACTATATACACATACATCATGATACTATAGAAAACACTGCATTTTATAAAGGTGACACCACTATCGCTTGGCTCGGTCACACAGTTTGACCCTTAAAGATATCACACAATATTAATGCAACATTAAAACTCTTCACCTGTGAGCCACTTACCAGGCAGGATGCACATACACTTCATTGTCATTGGTACTTGGCATTTCTCGCTTCGCTGTGTAACAGTAATTTTAATAAAATGCTAATAAAATTACAGCCAATTACTAGTCTCCACTGTAACGGCGTCTTTATCAATCAGGTCATGCTGTTCTGTTAGCTCCTCTTCATTTGGATCATCTGGTGGCAGTTCAATTATTTCCGGAAGCTGGACACGCACCTGAATTCATGCATTTAGAAACAAACATATGTGCACAATCAAGTTTATTGTAGAGCAAGTAAAAAGTGCCCTCAAAATGATTTTTTATATTAGTGTGGTCAAAAGAATAAATCGCATCCAAAATAAAAGTTTGTATGACATAATCTGTTTGTACTCACTGTGTATAAATATTGTGTATATATAAATAAAACATATAAAATACAAAAAAAGCTAAACCAAAATACATATGCACTCACCGGCCACTATATTAGGTACACCTTACTAGTACTGGGCACTTCTGCCTTCAGAACTGCCTTAATCCTTTGTGGCATAGATTCAACAAGATACTGGAAATATTCCTCATATTGATCCATATTGACATGATAGCATCACACAGTTGCTGCAGATTTGTTGGCTGCACATCCATGATCCAAATCTCCCATTCCACCACATCCCAAAGGTGCTCTGTTGGATTGAGAACTGCTGACTGTGTAGGCCATTTGAGTACAGTGAACTCATTGTCATGTTCAAGAAACCAGTCTGAGATGATTCGCTCTTTATGACATGGAGCGTTATCCTGCTGAAAGTATCCATCATAAGATGGGTACACTGTGGTCATAAAGAGATGGACATGGTCAGCAACAATACTCAGGTAGGCTGTGCCGTTGACACGATGCTCAATTAGTAATAATGGGCCCAAAGTGTGCCAAGAAAATATCCCCCACACCATTACACCACCAGCCTGAACCACTGATTCAAGGCAGGATGGATCCATGCTTTCATGTTGTTGACGCCAAATTCTGACCCTACAATCCTAATGTTGCAGCAGAAATTGAGGCCCATCAGACCAGGCAACGTTTTTCCAATCTTCTATTGCCAATTTTGGTGAGCCTGTGCGAAATGTAGCCTCTGTTTCCTGTTCTTAGTTGACAGGAGTGGCGCCCGGTGTGGTCTTCTGCTGCTGTAACCCATCTGCCTCAAGGTTGAACCTGCTGTGCGTTCAGAAATGCTCTTCTGCATACCTCGGTTGTAACGAGTGGTTATTTGAGTTACTGTTGCCTTTCTATCAGCTGGAACCAGTCTGGCCATTCTCCTCTGACCTCTGGCATCAACAAGGCATTTGCACACACAGAACTGACGCTCACTGGATATTTTCTCTTTTTCAGACGAATCTCTGTAAACCCTAGAGAGGGTCATGCGTGAAAATCCCAGTAGATCAGCAGTTTCTGAAATACTCACACCAGCCTGTCTGGCACCAACAACAATGCCACAGTTAAAGTCACCTAAATCACTATTCTTCCCCATTCTGATGCTCGAGTTTGAACTGCAGCAGATCGTCTTGACCATGTCTACATGCCTAAATGCATTGAGTTGCTGCCATGTGATTGGCTCATGAATTTGCATTAATGAGCAGTTTGACAGGTGTACCTAATAAAGTGGCCAGTGAGTGTATATTTATTAATCAATTGTATTAGATATGAATATTTAATCTATGAATAGAAATAAACATTTTCTCAAATATATGCATGTATTTATATATACACATACAAAATATGCACAGTTCACATATATTTTGTAAATACAAGCTTATATTTTGGATGCAATTATTCGATGCACTTTTAATGCTACTTTTATTCTGTCTTCCAAGTGCTAGTATGTTCTTCAGAAAAATGATATTTAGTTATTGCACGCAGTTCTGTTTACCCTCCTCTTGACATTTCTCCTCCAGGGGCAGCGCAGTCGGAGGAAAGAAGTGCAGGCCAGGAAACAGCGACAGGAGAACACAGCCTCCACCACTGACATCACGATCAATGGACACCACAGGATTAATGTAGTACCCTGGAGAGACAAGTATGTTTACGCTGTTGAGTTCTATTCAAATGCTTATTCTTCATTATTTCTAGATGAAATTTGAATGACATTTCTATATCCATTTGGGATTACAGGACTATCAATTATTCTGATCATCATTCCAATAATTTAAAGCCAATAAAAAATTTTGAGCTGAGAAACATACATATTTCAAGTGTGAAATTATACAACTGTGAGAACCCTAATGCCTTTTTATAAACCCTAATTTATTTAATATGTGCATGGATTGATCTTAAATGTGAAAATACGTTTTTTTTTTTCAAAACATTCCTACAAATTTTTTATAACGGCTTAATATACTAGAGGTGTGCAATACTGTCCTAAAATGGTATCTCTTCCTCTCTATCATATAATATCTTATACAAACATACATAGATGGTAACTCGAACATCACTGAAAACTGCAATAATTGAATTATCATAGAGAAGTATCATACACCTCTAGAATACACACAAATAATGCATCCTAAATTCAAAATAAGTGTGAACTTTTTCATCAGAATTATGCAAGTTATTAATTTTAGTGATGCAAACATATACAAAAGTTTCTCTTTAGTGCATATAAAACTGCACAGTGATTAATCTTAATTTAATAAACAATGCTTTGTATTGTTTTATCTGGGTGTTGTTTGTGTCTGGATGGTTTAATGACATTAATTGTAAAAGACACAAAACTTTACATATTCAGATATTTCTATGCTCGCAAAAACAGCTATTAGCAATGAGAAGAAACATAAGAGACGACAGAGAAGCTTTCGACAGAAAGTTCAAATATGTCAAGGATGACGTACTGAAGTGCCTCAATTTTCTGCTGATAACAAAGGAAGAAATGATCCACATGACACTTCTAACCAACTATTACTACCAAAAGCTGGAAAAAGCATGGGACTGTTATCTTCAAAGGAAGATATTATTCGCCAGCTAAGAGATATGGCTTTGGAGGAAAACCCTGGAAGATTACCCAAATGTTGATGTAATAAAAGAAACGCTTATTTGTTTTGCTAAAGGGATTTCTTCTCTGTATTAACATGAGTATATTGAGATATACTCAAGTATATCAAACTTTTGAGATATATTCAAGTATATTAAACATTGATAGCTTAAAACATTAAAGGTTTAACTGTATTCAAGGACTGGAATACTGCATAAAAGGATAGAACATACAGGCGAGCAACAAGCTTAGATTTCTGTATACTGCAAGTCTTAGGCCCCTTATTCTCAGCGGAGAATAAAGGACTTTTGCTTTGTTTTATTCTTCTTTTTCACTGGATTTATTTTATTAATAAAAATGTATTTCATTCATTTTCTTCCTGGAGTGGACATAGGCTTCATTTGCAGAACCCATCAAGATACCTTGTGGTAAGGTATGAATCTAATTATTCCTTAAAAGGCATTCCAAAAGAAAAACTCTAATAAATATAGTGAAGAGAGCATCCTGGTTTCTTTATTTAATTAGGGCATTAAATGAATGTATCCAGCACAGTGTACATGAGAACATCACCTAAGTTTTTGTTTTCATATATCCTGATGTTTTCCTTACTTTTGACATGCTATGAAATACAGAAATTTTATTGTCAAATCCAATTGTATGTTCATTTCCAATGATGACTTAATTACTTAATTATGAAGTTCACATCAATCATTTATATTAGGTCATGTCAGGATTCATCAGACTGACTCACATAGATGCGTGTGGGGTCGAAAGGGCATTCATTGGTGATGCTGTACAAACTCATGTTGGCAGACAGGTTACAGTGGGCAAACAGATTGTGTCCTTCCAGTACGATGACCCTCACGGAGGCAACACTGATTCCCACTGCAGAGGCGGCACCCAGGAGAACACCCAGGACACTCACCACTAGGAGAAACCAACTCTGCAACATGGAGAAAATGGGTCCAGAAATTAAGAATGCATGGATGCACTATTTGGTTGTATAGAAAGTTTTGAAGTGCATGGCTTGCAACGCCAGCAAAAAGACATCATAATAGCAAAAGCAACAAGGACAGTATTGAAAGTGTGTGTGTGTGTTTGCGTGCATGTGTCTACTCACCAGCAGCTGGTTTTTCTTGTTCTTTGAGAGAACAATCGCTGAAATTCCCCCAATTATTCCCTGCAGGTAACAGCATGGCCACATATGTTAATTACAGTGTAGATTTCAAGCAACATGCCTGGCTATTTTTGACTATTATGCATTACATATCATAATTACATATGGTCCATAACACTGAAATGTGGAGATTATAAAGGGATAGTTCACCCGAAAACCTAGTTTTCCACAGCCTATACAAATAGTTCATTTGTATAGGCTGTGGATTAAAGGTAATAATGTTGTAAATAATATTCCCCTTTCTTAAGTAGACCGATCCTTTTACCCTCGATGTATCATCAGAAGCCACAGACATTATTTTGTTTTGCCTGTATCTTTTTTTTTTAAATCTCAAAATGCTGGTAGCTGCTGAGTTGCATTTTATGAATCAACATAGACCACAGTTCTCAGATAAAATAAAAAACCTTATTAATCAGGCAAAGAACTAGATATAACAACTTCATTGACAATGATTATAATATATTGTTATAAGTCTTAAAAGTTCAAAGGTATTGTAATAACCCAGAGTAACACTTCAGGGTTTTTCCAGTAAGTATTTTGACCTACAAAGGGTTAAAAAGTCTTTTAAAAAGTCAGTAGATGGCCTGGGGAAATTAACAGCATGATTTCACTTCTGCCTGAACTTTGCCCTTATTTTCAATACTTGAGAGTTGTGTGGCCAGACGTACCATGAGTCCTGCCGCAAGAGCGATGACATTGGAGATTGGATAGACGAGTTTTTGGTTCCAAATTAACACACTTATATGTCTGAGTACAGCTCCGTGTACCAATGCGCCCAGCAAGAAGTTCACATGACCGACCAGCACCAGCCCCAAACCCATCTTCATCAGGATCTTGTCATCCTTCAGACTGCCACAACAAATGCCTACAGCAAACACATAATATTAGGACAGGCAGCAGATTGACAGGACATTATGAGTCAAAGGACTACATGCACTGTAAAACCCAGAAGAATTAGAGATTATATAGAACTTTAAGAGACATGACTTCACTGAAATACAAGTAATTATGAAGTGTTAGATACAAGTATACAGTTTTTACACAAATGACTGGACAAGCATTTACTGAGTGTTTTAACAAAGATTTTATTTATTTTTTTGTTCACCAAGCCTGCATTTATTTGATTCAAAGTAAAAAGAAAAACTTTTACAAAATTACTATTTAAATTAACTGATTTCAATTTGAATACTTTCTAAAATATAATATAATATAACAGATAAAAGTTTTTTCTTCAGCACATTTGTAAACAATAGTTTTAATTACTCATCTCTAATAACTGATTTATTTTAACTTTGTCATGATGAGAGTAAATAATATTTTACTAGATATTTTTCAAGACACTTCTATACAGCTTAAAGTGACATTTAAAGGCTTAACTAGTTTAGGTTAACTAGGCAGGATAGGGTAATTAGGCAAGTTATTGTATAACGATGGTTATGGACGTATGAAGAGAATTTAATTGGAAAATCATTACAAGATATTTCCGCACCCCACAAATTTTAGCAAAGATAAGAATAAGCTCATCTAACAGATGCTGGAGAGAATGTGGTGATCATTTAGGGAACCACTCTCATATATTTTGGTATTGCCCAAAACTGCAGCAGTTCTGGGATGATATCTATAAGGTACTCAGAGACATATTTTGTATTGATATTCCCTTTGAGCCAACTGTGGCAGTCCTAGGTATGATGCCTGAGAGCATTAAGAATTGAGAAGAATTACTATTTATTTCAAATATTGCATTCTGCAAGAGATCAGACCAACCTACGTATGAACAATGGATAAAAAAAAAGAGAGAAATTTATGAAATGGAAAGAATAACTTATTGCTATTAGACTAGAATATATTTAAAGCAATATGAAACCCAATTCTAAGAATTATGTATAACTTACTTTAAACATACAACATAGATTTAGTAAAAAGCCACATTATATACACTATAAGTAAAAGCAACATCTCCTTTTTACAACCTTTCTTTTATGAATAGAAAGTTCAGAAAAACAGCATTTATCTGACATAGAAACATTTTGTGATTATACAATTCTAAATCTCTGTCATGTCTGATTGATTTTAAAAAATCTTTGCTAAATAAAAGTATTCATTTAAATAATTCAATATTCAAAAAGAAAAAAAAAAAACATGCTCACTTTTGAAATGTATATTGTATGATGTACCAAAAGTGTTTAATTTTAGATAAATGTTGATCTTTGGATGTTCATAAAAAAATCCTAAAAAGAATTGCTCAACTGTTAATGTGTATTGAGATGATGATGATAATAATAATAATAATCATCATGGCGACGCAGTGGCGCAGTAGGTAGTGCTGTCGCCTCACAGCAAGAAGGTCGCTGGTTCGAGCCTCTGCTGGGTCAGTTGGCATTTCTGTGTGGAGTTTGCATGTTCTCCCTGCGTTCGCGTGGGTTTTCTCTGGGTGCTCCGGTTTCCCCCAGTCTAAAGACATGCGGTACAGGTGAACTGGGTCGGCTAAATTGTCCGTAGTGTATTAGTGTAAATGAGTGTGTATGGATGTTTCCCAGAGATGGGTTGCAGCTGGAAGGGCATCCGCTGCATAAAACATGTGCTGAATAAGTTGGTGGTTCATTCCGCTGTGGCGACCCTGGATTAATAAAGAGACTAAGCTGAAAAGAAAATGAATAATAATCATTTATCCATTCATTCATTCATTTTCTTTTCGGCTTTGTTGCTTTATTAATGTAATCTAATTAAGTTTTACTGCTTCTGCTTTACTTTGAATACAGTAAATGAAAGCTTGGTGAGAAGAAGAGATGTCTTTACAAACATTAAAGAAATCTTACAGTCCTACAGTTCTAACATTTGACTGATGATGTATATGTACAAAAATCCTGCCTACAAAGTTTCTCTGAATAACAACACAGTAATGCAGGCAAGTACAGCCAGATGATGCGACTTGTGTAATCTAGGCGTGTATAAAAGTGTATTGTATTAGCATTTATTGTGTTTGAAATGGTTTAAAGAATGGCACACTTTACACTAGTGGGTATCTGATGACAGGACAACTGTAGTGACACAAAGTCTGTAATGTAAGGCTGTATTTAAACCCTCATGAAGAGATGCTTTGAGAATGTTTTAGGAATACTCATCAAATCTCATCAACTGGACCTGCATTTCGAAAACTCTAAATTCACTAACAATAGAACAAATTTATAAGTGTACATGTTGTGAATTAAACAAAAACATATATTTTTGAGAAGTACAGTACATTAAAATATTAAATAATCCATGTAAATATTAGTGAATGATGCTCGATTGATTTTATTTGTTTTTTAGTATTTCCTTCCACTTACTTTGCATTATATACCAGTGTTCCCGAATATTTTACTAATGAATTTCCACAACTTGTCCATGACTCTTCCATGCTTTTGAGACTAAATCAAAGCAATTGTAGCGCACCCACAGAAATCCACAGATTTGTTTATCTATCTATCTATCTATCTATCTATCTATCTATCTATCTATCTATCTATCTATCTATCTATCTATCTATCTATCTATCTATCTATCTATCTATCTATCTTCGTATAAATGTGTGTAACAATATATTTATTGAGTTTATATTACTGTCAGAAATATTATTAAATAACAAGCAAACCTTTAGATAACTTAAGTATAATACAATTTGTAAAGCAATATTTTCTGTCTTTTAGTGGATGTATTACATGAGCGCTGCTATAGCCTATTGCTTTTACCAAACAAGTAATTCAAATAAGACTTTGATTGTTTGAACCTTATATAAAAGTCAATAAGTTTTTGTGTTAGGTTTTCAGTTTTCAGCTTTTTTTATTGTGTCACAACATAAATCAATCAAGTTAACTCCATTTTTTTTTACAAATTTAAGTTGAACATGAAAAAATTAAGTTGTCCCCACAAAAAAACTTAAGATTTGTGTTGTTTCAACTCATTTTAAATAAGCAGTCTGAACAAGCAGCAAAATACATTTTTTAGTGTATAATCTGCTGATGTATTTATTTATCTTTTTTTTTTTTTTTTTTTTTACAAAATTCTGCACAGAAATAGCAAAACATAAAAGTCTGCAGATTTTTCTAGTCCTACGTGTTACATATTAATTTAAATGCAATGACAAATAAAAGGTGATCAAAACCCAAAATCATAGTTAACTTAAGTTGTTGATTTGAATTAAATTGTTGATAGAGGATTTAACTGATTCAACTGTTTATTGACAACTGCCATTTTGTAGTCAATTGGCATATTATACTTTGCCATTATACCATTAAAATGGCTATGATTTACTGATTTGTCATCAAGAGATTTTTAATCATAAAATATAATCTGGTGTGAACCTTCATTCTTATGTCATATGTCAAAAATGAGTTCCATTTTATGTATAGCTATTACACTGAACGATGCAGGAATCTTATTTCACCTATTAGACAATTTAGCTTCACAAAATAAAAAAAAATTTAAAAAAAGCCACAACAAAGCAAACACTTTATATCCACTTAATAGCTTTTTACATATACAAAATAACTTTTGCAAATTTAGTTTGACATTTCTCATTTTGACCCACATATAAGCATTCGGATATAGCCTAACATTCATTGTTGAATGGAAAAAAGCCAATTTTCCAAACTGTCTTTTGAACTCCACGGAGAGAGGAAAAAGTCTGGAACGATGATAACAGGTAAATCATTTTTACGCATAAACAACTTCCACTAAAGCAAAAATTAAACATCACAACAAATATATAAAGCTGAGAACAATACAGTAAAAAAAGATCCTATTAGGAAACACTTTCATAACACCCATTAAAAGACCGCCAATTAGCAAACATTTTATTGCCAAATATGTGGAAACAGAAAGAGTGATCATGACGTTGATGTGTTTCCAAATAGTTAAGACCACACCCAGACCCCTTCGCCAATCACTCCCATCCCGTAAAATCAACACTTATTAGCTAGTATACTTGTTAGGTGAACGAAGCGCAACTCACCCGAATTCACCATCCTGAAGGCCTTCTTTCGGATTAAGTCATAATTAAAGGTTTAGGATATCGAAAGGTCTTCCCTTCTTACCGTGCCTCTCCGTAGGCTGGTTTCCTTCTTCCCGTTCACCTGCGTTCATGACCACGCCCCGTTCGCCGCGCACCTGTGCTCAATGACCGCTAGCCGTCGCTGTCTGCGAGCAAGAGCTGTCGGTGTCAAAACACAGGGCTTTTATATATAGGCAACATCCGAAATTGCATTCTTCTCTACTAAACATCACTTGCAAACCCATAAAAGTATTTTTTCTGTATTATATATTATAATAAGAGATATTCTTGTACAAGTTTGTAAAAAAAAAAAAAAAGTATGCATAAAAAAACTTATCCATTTTATATTATTATTACTTTAAACATTATACGTGACAATTTTGAATTAGGTAGAGGAAAAGAAAGGGGAAATGTTTTAAAAACATGGTGAATGTATCAAATGACACAATTTAGATATGAATGTATTATTAGCGGCTGCGAAGTCATTTGTTAAATATAGGTACCGAACAGAGCCCCTTTTATGTCAAAAAATTCTTTAACTAGCAGTTTAAGCAAATGATAAATATTTATACATTTTTATGTCATTTTTATTTTATTTATTTATTTTTATTGGGAGAATATGCACAATTACAGAATGTTTCCAAGAACATAAAAATCCTCCACATTTTACTTATGCATATAAAATTAAAACAAAATATTCCCTTCTATAATTGAGTAGAAGTGATTATATTACAATTACACATAAAAAATGTGTGAAATAAAAATTTTATTAAAATTTTAACAGGTCTACACCTTAAACGTGATTTATAAACGAAGTATAATCATGTGTTGACCACTTTCAGATGGGTATAAAGGGTTATTGCTGTATAACAAAATACTTAAACTTTAGAATTAAAAGTAAATTGGCAATGTAGTAAATAAACATTTAAAACGTCAATATAAATATCCACAAATTACAAAAACATCTTTAAAAACAGATTTAAGCCTATATATATATCAGATAATTTAACTATGTTTTGGTAGGCTATGATGATGAATACCAGGATTCAGAGTAATCCTGGAAGGTTTGCCTTTTAGAAATTAAAAAATATATATTAACAAGCAAATAAAGTTATTAATTCACAAAACTGTATTTACCTCTAAAATTGCTATCAAGTACTTTTTTGTTTTACAAATCTTTTTCTTTTGTAACAACATAAGAAGAGAGCTATAGTCACCTACATTAGCATCAACCTGTCTTATTAGTGAGCGTCAGTTAATGAAGTAAACCTGAACACCTGCATGATCACCTGAATCTCATTAATGCATTAGCCAGCGCAACTTAAACCTCTTCACAGCTTGCATTTACAGCAAGTTCTGTATGACACAGAAAGTTGTGATTTAGGCTCTTTTTCCATTGGTTTTCATTCAGTTCAAAGTGACACGACTAGGATGGTGTCGTTTTCGACAGTTATCTGTTGCGCTATAGCGTATTTAGCGCTACCTGTTACATCGAATGAAAATGCTTTTAATGGTCACTTGACAGCATATGTGCCAGGAATCATACAAGATATCTGGCATGTTCCAGACTTTATTGCTTTCCCAAAAGATGGAAATCTCCCGAATGCAGTTTCTCAGCCGTCTGATGGGTTCGCGCCGGCTTTACCAATGCCATACGATTTACAGGCTCTGCTGGAGAGAAGAAACAGTTTTTCATTAAAGATCATGAAACGTATGTCATTTAACTTGTTTATTTGAATCCATTAGATATGGTGTTTTACAATCTGATGTTTGTTTTGCTCTAGCGTCTTGGACTGAACCAGCAGATACAAAAGTGTTTCAGAAAGGAGAGCTGTTGCATCTTCAGGTGTCTGCTTCACCTGCTCCTGGTCAACAGCTTTATGTACAATCCTGCCATGCTTCATCTTCTCCAAACCATGCGGACAAACCTGAAGTCTCCCTCATCATTAATAAAGGGTAGGTCAATGCTGTTAGGCTTATTCCCTATGCTCTTGCTCCATGAAATAACTTTAATTTTATGTTTGCCAGATGTGTGGCCTCCAAGGAGTCATTGGTGAAGTTTGTGACTCAGAAGAGTGACTCGGTCAATTTTGTTGTTCACACATCCAGCTTAAAGTCTTCTGAGGTCAGAGTTCAGTCCCAGTTATAGGATTAATCAAATCATTCAAAGTGACAATGGCTTGATCTGTAATGACCTTCTGTTTGCTTTTAGAGTTATATTCACTGCAAAGTGTATCTTACTGATTTGGGCCTGACCTCTGCCACCAAATTCTGCAACTACAACAAGCGCAAATCCGGGTTGGTGTTTGCTCACTTGGTCTTTTGTTGTAAACCAAACTTTTTTTAACTTCTCAAATGTTTTCCAGGTGGGTTGACCTGGGTGGCCAAACCTCAGTGTGTGATTGTTGTGGAAAAAGATGCAGAAGTGCAATTGAGCGTGCAGTACTGCCCGGTCAGTATGGTGACTCTTTTGTTTTTTCTTTCTCTTCTATTATTATTATTTGCTGCATGATAGTATAGATTAGGGGTGTCCATGGTCCTGGAGGGCCAGTGTCCTGGATATTTTTGTTCCAACCCCAATTAAACACACCTGAACCAGCTAATCAAGCTTTTTCTAGGTATGCTAGAAACTTCCAGGGAGGTGTGTTGAAGGAAGTTGGAGCTAAACTATGCAGGACCTCGGCCCTCCAGGACCAAGTTTGGACACCCTAGTATAGAGATTTTTCACTCATCACAATAATGTTACTAAAATTCAGGCGTGTTTGGGATTCTCACTGACAATGGTCCAGAATTTGTCCCATACATGAGCTCATTTGTCCTATTTTGACTGCTATGCCATAATGGTGAAAATCCCCCACCGAAAAAGGCTTTCAGATAAAGAGGAATCGGTGTGACTTCAGCTAATCAGTTTTCAAGAGTTCCCACTTAGATATGCTTAGCGTTTCTAGCAGGTTTGGCATGCTGTCCCGGGAGAGAACCCTGAGCTCGGAGATACTTGAGCCCAAGGCTCCTGCCCGGTCAATAAGCATATCAGGGGATCCGAGATCAGGTAGGTCTCGAGAGCTCCCCCTTAGAAAAGGAGGAGATGGGGTGGAAGGGGGGATTCTTCCAAAACAAAGATGGAGCAGTAGGGAGAAAACGATCCATTTTATAGCAAGCTTGGATCTCTCTTCAATTGGACCATTACAGATGAGCAGCCAGTTGTGCTCCATATCACGTGCTCCTCTCGAAAATAGTTTATGAAACTTCACTTAGTTAATATACTAACAAATATTTTTCATGAGTCCAACATCCAGCTGTGCAAGAAAACATAGAATCTAACATAAGTGAAGTCCTCTTTCGCTACTGTATTTAGAAAACATTTGACAAGTAACTCCTATTGTAAATCTTGGACCTTATTCTTGAAAGAGAAAAAATTACCAATAAAAAGGTGTGGAACCCAATCACGAACAATATTAAAATTGATTTAAATACTATTTTGGATATAATGGTCAAAATGTGGTTATGATGACCATCTGACAAGCCAATTCAGAATAGTGCTTAATGTCACTAAAATGCAGAATTTAAATTTCATAACAGAAAATGAGTTGTATAATTGCAAAAGGTCCACTTTTTGAGAAAAATTAACCACCCCTTTCACCAGGCTTGCTACAGGCCTGATATTTGTGGCTATATGGAGATGCCCAGATGTCAGCAACCGCATGGATTGTATGGTAATCTACTACTGAATACAATATTCTGCTGATTTATGCTGTCTAAGCCACAGAAATCAAAATGTAAGCTGCTAAATCTAATAGAGAAGTACTTGGTAAACAGGAAAAGGTGTAATATTTTGACAAACTGAGTTTTACTATCAATCTCTTGCTGATTTTTGTTTGTGGCATTGTTGACGTTCTTTTCACCAATTTTTATTGATTTTTTTTTGCTGCATAACCATATTGAGGCTTTTCACATGGAACAATATTGTGTTCCTCATATTTGTGGCCATTATGGAGATGTCCAGAAGTCAACAATGGCATAAATCGTATGGTAATCTACTGCTGAATACAATGTTCTGCTTATGCTGTCTAAGCCATGGTAATCAAAATGTTTGCTGCTAAATCAGGGGTGTTGTAACTCAGTCCTGGAGGGACTGTGTCCTTGACGTTCTGCTCTCTAATATGGCCAACTGAGGAAGCCTTGGTAAAATTCTCTTGTGCTACCTGCAATAACACCAGGTCAAATTGGTCAAACATGTCTGTGGAAATTTGCCATCTAGGCTAGTTGTTCAAGCTGAGAACTTTTCTTTTTGAGTCTTGAAGAATCCATTTAAGCAGCCATCACTGTTTCTGTTCCAGTTTCTCTAGACATGACTGCAATAGTAAGCAGTGGCCTGCTGATTATTAAAGGCGAACAGTCTGCACCTCAGACCACACCGCTTTCACTGTCAAACAGCATTTCTACATCCAGCCCCACCACCGAAACCTTGCCTGATAAAAGATGGATCATGGCTGGTGCCTCTTTCTCTGGGAGTTCAGCCCAAAACCACATGGACTATGTCTCCCATTGGCCTGTTCAGCCTATTGGAGGAGGAGTGGTGATCATCAGCCAGGGGCAAGGAGCTGATTTATCAATGTGGCTACCAGAAATGACTGGGTTTGAGATAAAACCAGTGGTTCCACTGGGAATTGGTCATCCAGAAAAACCTGCTGTTCAGCTTGAAAATCTGATTCCAGATCAAAATGCTTTTAAGAAAAGTCAGGCTGTGAATGAAGCCAAGGTTGATGCTGAAACTGTGGATTCAAATGATTATGTTGTGGATGATGGCTTAAGCATGTGGGATCCTAAAGACTTCTACCTTATGGCTGAGTTTGATTCAAAACCTGTTGATGCTCCTCTGTCTAAACCAGAAAAGCCTCACCTGAATTTCGAGTCTGTATTTAACCTTCCTCTGAATGACCAACCAGACATCAACCCTGCTCCAGAAAAGCTCTCTGAAAGCGCTGAAGACAAGGATGAAACCATTTTCAGGCAGGCTGAGGTGGTCTTTAAAGATTTTAAAGAAGCAGAATTACCTGAGCCAGTCTTCTACTCTAAACTGAGTCTGAATCGAGCTGCAGATGGATCCAGTTCTCTCACCTATGAAGAGCAGAAGAGGCCCAGTGTAAGAAAACCGGGGAACAAGACCTCAAAAAAAGAAGAGGATGATGAGAAAATGCTGAAGAATGAAATAAAAGACACCTCTGAAATAAAAGAGCTGGTTTTGCCCCTGTTGAATCAGATGAGGTGAGTAAACTGGTTGGGTGTTTAATTTGTCTTTTTATGATGTTGGTCTTCACTATTAATGTTTCTTTTTCACTGCAGAGGACTGTGGAAGTAACCAGTTTTCCATCTCTTGGTGCACAGGTGACTCTAGTTGTGGATTTGGATATTGTATGCGTTTTCAAACTAAATAAAATTCTTATTTAAATATTTCTGCCATATCCATTGTCAGAATTACATTTTTACTTCTACCTCTTTGAGGAACAGTTTTACACGCCCTCCACTTGTTCCAAATCTGTATGCAAGACTGTGTTTTGTAGCAGTATAACGAGACTGTTGCTAAATTTCATTAATGCAAATTTGCCTAGGCAAAGATCTCTAAGTCCCCTGACGCCACACTCTAGTGTTTGCCCAGTCACAGGATTTACGATGCCTCTGATAAGTGGAGGAGAATGAACATTGTATTCTGTATAATAATATTGGTGAAATGCACATTTCTGCATTATTATTATTATTATTATTATTATTATTATTATTATTATTTTAACAACTGGTCTGATGGCTTTTTTTTTTTTTTTTTTTTTTTTTTTTTTTTTAATTTGAATGAAACTAGTTAATACACAGTCTGTCTGTTTGCAGTTTATTAAAGGACATAGTTTAATCATAGGGTAATTTCTCAAGTCAAATCAAGGCTTTGATGTGACATCTCAATTATTTCCCACATATTACCCAGTTTGCAAGAAGTCTGTGTCATGTTTGATAAACCTAAAATTTGCCCAACAGATCAGTACTGTTGTAAAATCCTGCTTTTACCACCTCAGACAACTGTCTAAAGTCAAGCTATTATCCCAGAGAAGTGATTTTCATGCCTTAATAACTCATCTGGATCTCTCTCTCTCTCTCTCAGCTAGTACAAAATGCGTCTGCTAGACTACTCTCTGCCACCCACAAGTATGAGTCTGTAACTCTTATTTTAGCTGCACTTCACTGGTTACTTATTAAATACAGAATTGATTTTAAAATTTATTCACAAAGCCGACAATAATCTTGCTCAGTACCTTACTGACTTGGATTGTCCATACGCTCCCTCTCGTTCATTGAGATCTTATGATCTCAATTTACTCAACATGCCTAGAACACACTTTAAAAAACGAGGTGATCAAGCGTTTGCAGTTGCTACCTCTAAACTCTGGAACTCTCTACCAATTCACATTAGACTTTCCCCCTCCATTTCTGTTTAAGTCCGTTTTAAAGACCTATCTATTTTCTCTAGCTTTTAATACACCTTGATCACCATTTTATTGCTTTTATTTGTTAAATGTTCCTTTTTATATTCTGCTTCTCTGTTACTATATACAGCATTTTGGTTGTTTTAAAATGTGTTTTATAAATAAATATTGTATTTCTTGTCTTAATTTCCAAGACCTGTTTGCATAATGGGCTCTTCTGAACTTTTTTTATTATTGTTAAAATAACAGTATTTACTACTTATAATGGTTGATCCTTATTTAAATAGGCGATTACTTCAAACTAATTCCATATTTTGTGTGTGTGCATGTGTAGTGTGAAATCTGAATGTTTGCCATGATATTGTTGTGAATTCCAGTGTCAATTGCATTGCTTTCACTGCCATTCACAAATTGTATGATTTTTTTATGCACAGATGTTTTTGTATTTATTACTTTTGTCATGATGACTTTTCTGAAAGTTAATTTACCATTAGCATACTATTTCAGTTGGGGCTATGATTCTGTTCTGGGCAAATATTCCTTGCCCACTGCCAATCTATGCAGCTTAACTCCTTAGGGTAAACCGAACCAACATTAATATAGCAGATGTCATTAATTTTCTAAGTGATTATTTTATGTAACATGAAAATTTGGTTGGGTGACTTCATGAGAAATATCCAATGTCAAGTCCTGACCAGACGAGAGTAGAAGTTGTGGATGAAGATGGATGATTAGCTCCTGCAGCAAAGCTACTGAATAATTAGCTGAATGAACATTATAAAGCAAGTAGTGAAAAATACAAAGAACCAAGGCGTCTGTCCCAATACCTATAGTTAAGGCTAAACATTCAGTGTATATTAAATTAAATATCAATCATAAAAAGTAATTTTTTGTGTTCTTTACTGGGACAATGATGGGTGTGTATTGTGTCGAAAACTACTGAACAGAAATGTAGTTTATTTTAAAGTGCAAAATATTAAATGCACAATAATAATAATAATTAAAAAAATTTATTTATTGGCATTGAAGGTTTAGTGAAAAAACTAGCCATGATTTGTGTTTGCTTTAGATATGGGTGTCAAATGGGTTTGTCCATCGGTTCCACTTGGACCTTACCTGAATCCATCTCACATACAATCTGACTAGAGCTTATCTAGGGCTCAAAACACCAACTGGATCCTGGTCAGACAGCACTAGTCAGATTTGGCACTAATATTTAAAGCTCATATGGGAGCACAGGGCACAAAGTAAAGCAGGGTATAAATGTAACAGAGTTTTAAGGTATTTGCTCAGGGTTACCCATAGCATGCATCCAAGGTCTTCACCACAGTGTCCGCAGACGTCTATCTGCCAATTATTGCACTGTAAAACCCCAAAAGTTAAGGTAACTCAAACCATTTGAGGAAAACGATTGCAACAAACCATTTGAGGTAAACTAATTCTAATGAGTACTGTGAACTTAATCCATTTGAGTAAACAAAGCAGTTTGAGCACAGTAAAACCCAATAAATAAAGCGAACTCAAACCAACTGAGTACTGTAAAACTTAATACGTTAAAGCAACTCAAACAGTTTGAGGAAACTGATTGCAACAAACCATTTGAGTTAAACTAATCTACACGAGTACTGTGAACTTACTCCATTTAATTAATTCATTACCTTCAACTCTGAGTTCAAAACTCTTTTCAAATGAGTAGAATTAACTTTCAGTAAATTTTGAGTTAACTACCCTCATTTCATTTGATAAAGCTGACTGTTGGGTTTTATAGTGCAAAAAAGTTTGGCAAAATTTGGATGAGAAACACAGGAGAAACCATTTTTGCAGCATAAAAGTATTTTTTTATTATAGTCAATATTTTTTATTTTTAAAAAATCTGTGAAAATATGTACGTAAAATCTTATATTGTTATGATTATCATCTTCTAGGCTAAAAGATGGAACAATTGTGAAAGATGTAAAAAATACAGTGACTGCTAACCAGTTTTGAGGAAAACATGACACAGCGGGGTTATTGTAACAGGGTGTTACAAATAATATATATATATATATATATATATATATATATATATATATATATATATAATATTTTTTTTTCATTGCTAATACTGCAAATAAATGCATAGTATAATAATGGATAATAATGCAAATAAATCCAAGTTTGTTTATCCAATAGATAAATAAATAAATAAACATGCTGTGCTATGTAGAATAATAAAAATTGAGTTAAGTATTGAAGAAATATTCTATTTAAAGTAAACTGAATTTAAATTAATTGTGTGAAATATTTATAAGCACGTGTTACAGCTAACCCTCTGTCTGTTATAACTTGCCCCGCAGGTGGGGTAAATAGTAACATTTTTACTCCTGGCACTTTTGCCAATAATGCACAGAAACCATAGTTCTGGCGATCACACAACGTGCTCATTTGTAGGAGAGGCTTGTGTGTTGTTGTTGGTAAAAAAAAAGGCTCATCTAACCCCATTAGTTTGTTCATTATTTGGCCGAAACCAAGTGTTACTTTGTGCCCCGCTCTCCCCTATTGTGCCCACATTGGCCCTACCATAATTTATGTTGGAGCACCATTCTAAAAAAAGTGTCATTATAGATTAGATTAAAAAAAGTTTTAGATTTATTAAAATGTTATTAAGAAAATGTTATGTAGTGTATGTGGTGACAGTAGAGGCCCTGTGCTGTAGACTGCCTCACCCAGATGTCGCTGTTGGATGTTTCTCGTTGAATCTGCTGTCCTGTACACCGCATGCTCGGGGCTCATGTTTTTTTCTGTTATCCCGACTGTGACCCTGCTCCTATTTCCTCCGCTCGAGCTATAAAGTGCTCGTGCGTTTCCCACGCACCCTCTTTCCCCGGCCACCACACCGTGAGTGTATAACTCACTGTTCTTCAGTACCTTTAAAAAAGAAAAAAAAAACATATAAAAAATACAAAATACCGAAAATCTCAAAAAATAACTACAAACCAAACAACGTTTTTTAAAGGAAAAACTTTTTTGTTTTTTTTAAAGACAAGGTCTCGATCTACCCAGTGGTTTTCTGCCAGTTCCTCCGACTGGACTCCATATGCTGTACCTATCAGTGCTGCCGAAATCGTTTATTCGGGGAGAAGCGTAAAAGTTTAATAGAGGATTAAGAGACTCATTTGTCCCACTGGCTCTCGGACACCCTTTACGCACTGTCATTTCAGCACTAGACAAACACACGGGCTCAGAGGCTTGATCGACCCCGAGACATGAACGCAGCGACCGCGGGGAGTTATCCGATGGCTTCTCTCTATGTGGGCGACCTGCACCCCGATATCACGGAGGCGATGCTGTATGAGAAATTCAGTCCGGCCGGCCCGGTGCTCTCCATCCGCGTGTGTCGGGATATGATCACGCGGCGCTCGCTGGGCTATGCCTACGTCAACTTCCAGCAGCCTGCGGACGGTAAGACACTACAGACAGCGCCCTGTCGCCTTTAAACGGGATCCCTGTGGCTGTCGAATAACGGGAATTATGTGTCATGCTTTGTGTGTTAATGTAAGGGACACTGGAGGTGATGTGTAGTGCGCGCGCGCGCTGTCTCCTGTCCTGTGTGCTGTTGTCACATGTGTTTCTGAGTTGCCCACATCATGTTGATCTTCACTAGTCTCATCCATAACCACCTTTAACATCCCCTAATATATAGCCTAGGTTTATCCCCTAATATAGCTCATTGTGAGAAAGTCAGGGTTTACTGACTGTGACTGTCACACCGCATTATGCCCAGCCATTATGGCAAGCTGCTTTAACATTTAGCCCTTTAAATAGCCTACTATTCAGTTACATTATTCGTCTGGTATTGATATTATTACGTTATTAACACTATATTTCAAAAGTAGAACGAGACTGTATTAGACTAATTATTTAGATACTACTATTTACACTATTTCAAATAGCATATGATAAAAACTAATACCATTGCTGTTAGTATACAATATTGCCATTCAGATCTTTGGGGATCAGTAGATCTGAATTTGTTATGTGACTAGCAATTACAATAGGCCTATATTCCAAATGTTGGTCGATAATCATTAAAATTTAATCCTCCATAAGGTTAAATACTTTAGTTTAGGAACTATACAGTAGTCACTAGGCCATATGGTCGATTTAATACCAGTATTTACTAGTATTTTGCTTTTTAATTCTTATATACAAAATAAATAAATAAAAAAATACTAGAAATTATTACTCTGTTAATTTTACATTAGTTGTTTTCTTACTGTTTCACTTTTTTTTTTAACTTTTGTTATCAAGGTTATGACTGTAATTAAGACTTACAGTACGACTATCTTCAATCTTGTAGTTTAAACTTTAGATAGCAACACAAAGGTCATAGGTAGGCCCACACGGAATCTGCACGCGCAGAATTCCACAGATTTTCCACAGAATTCCGCAGATTTTTAGCCCATCATTAATTCTGTTTATTTACTTGAGTAAATGTGTGTAAATGTGAATTTATTCAGTTTTTAAATTACACATATTTCATACATTAAGGTTTTAGTTATGAGACTCCCAAAATAATTCCGCAGAAATCCGCAGATTTTTACCAAAATTCTCCGCAGAAATTGCAAAAAACGTCCGCAGATTCCGTCTGGCCGTGGTCATAGGTTCAATTTCCAGGGAATTCATAAATTGGTGAAATGTGTAATGCAATTAAAGTTGCTTAGGGTAAAAGTATCTGCTGAGGTAGGCTATACTATTAATTATATCTTAGTTACTTTTAACCAGTGCTTATGACTATCTTCAATAAACAGTTTGTAGAGGATGCTTGTAATAATGCCATATCATAGGTTTGGTTTCCGGGGAATAAATGGACTAATAAATATCAATCAACTGATAATGAAATTGGAATGCAATTTAAGTTGCTTTTGGTGAAATGTCTGCCAAATGTATTCTAGTTTGAATATCAGTAGCCTTCTAGTAATCAGAAGTAGACTAATTTCAGCATCTTCACTTCTAAGGAGGATTTTATTCCCATAATCAGTCTTGGCTTGCTGCCTCTGAGATTTGAATGGGACTAACAATATGTATTTTAGAAAAGCACAATATAAGTATCCTAAAATGAACAAATATTAATCGAACTTGCTATGCAAATAAAGCCTGTATTATTCCTGTTGTCCTAAAGTAATACTTAATAATACAAAGGTTATGAAGGATGGCATGTACATATGAATCATTTATACAATGCACCCTGTGGAGGACAGATATTCAGTTGAGCTTGCGTAGTCTTGAGCATTCCTGAAAAACATCTATGCTTAGAAAGCCATTTGCACATTATGTTCACATTCTGCCTGAAAAAAATGATGATACAATTACTGGAGTTTAATTTTAAAACTTGACACTCCATGAAGCTGAGCAGTCTCAATTATTGCCTATAATCAGAATAAAGGATTAGACTAGAATTGAATGTGACCCACATAGTGAAAGTGCCCTACATCCACCTTAAACCTTATGGTATGAGGCATTTTACACAGAAAGGGAACCTGATCATTAAGATATTTCCATATCTGAGCTCTCTTAAGAACACTTGGAATATCCAGGGGAATGGTGCTTTTGTGTGTGTGTGTGTGTGTGTGTGTGTGTGTGTGTGTGTGTGTGTGTGTTTGTGTGTTATCCCCTCTGACACTTTAAATAGCACAAATAGGTCATGTCAGGTTGCAAAATATGGGCTAATACCATTGTGAAGAATCTTTATTTCACAATCTAAAAGTTCAAATGAGACAAGAATGAGTGTTATATAAGTGGCATAATTCACCAAAAACAGACAATTCTGTCATCGTTTACTCACCCTCTACTTGATTTTCTTTCTTATGTTAAAGACAAAAGAAGCTATTTTGAAGAATGTTGGTAACTGGTAGCCACTGACTTCCATAGTTTTTTTTCTTACTATGGAAGATAGACCCTTTTCACATTTCCGGGTTTCTCAGTAGCAAAAGTCATCATAGTTGGGAAAACTTAGAGCACAGTGAATGGGTGAATACCACAAATAACTTTTTTACAATCATATTTGCTCAAATAATAAAAGAAAAACGCCACAATGGTGTTATCAAGACTTTCAGAAAAAGTAAAAAAAAAATATTGTGAGACTGATGACGACAGCCAGAGGAGAGAATAACGACAAATTTACTGTCCTGTCCCATAGACGCTGCATTAGAAACACCTCTCACAAGCGGTAATTCGTTTTTTATCATTTGAAGCAAAGATGATATAATATATTTAGAAATACTTATAAATGTTCATACGTTTTTTTTTTTTATCTAAATCTTAAAAACTTTCAAGGATTTAAGATGCTGATGACAGTTAAACAGGCTTGTGAAAAGGGTCAATTTTCTTTGGTGTACAACAGCAAACAGACGCAAAGAGAGTCCACTTGAGAGTGAGTAAAGGAAAGTTAATTTCCAATTTTAAGTGAATTATCCTGTTAATAGTGTTTTTGGTTTCTTTTTATTAAATTATTTTCCTTTACTTGCACAGTTTTGGATATTTTAAGCAACTTACTTAAACTATTACTGAGATACTAGTACTCAGTTTGTTCAATCAGCTCAAATTATGGGATTCATAATGAATGAAAGTTCCATTTAAAACACTTTGAATCTTACCATTTAAAACAAATAAGTGTTTAATGCTCAGGAAGGCTGCATTTATTTGGTAAAAAATACATTAATTCACTTTTATTTAATAAAAATGTTGTTTGGATTGCATTTTTTAACTCCTAATGTCGCTAGTTAACACACTCAATGCATTTTTTTCAACACATCCCCTAATTTCTAAAATATTCACCTCTACCAAATGGTTGATTTGTCGCTTTATGGTAAAAGTACCAGAATTAATACATATGCTATGAAAAATCAGAAAATATAAAGTGTAAGAATAATTTATTTTAAGGAATATTCAAAATAAAACAATTTTTAAACACTAAATCACCTTTTTTTAAGTATGCCATAAAATATTTCAGATTCTCATTTAACATGCTTTCTTGTTTTTTTTTTTTTTTTTTTACAATAAAACCAAAATCAAGTGTAGTAGTGCAACAGGATGTTTGTTTGATTTGTTTTGTAAACCAACAATACTGTGTATGTAAACCATTATTTAAAACAGTCATTCTTTTAATGACTTTAACGGTCATTATTTAAAACAGTAAAAACATGATCAACCATTTGGTAGAGGGGCAGTCAAAAGGATAAACATATTTTAAAGCAATTTATTTTACAGAGAACTCTACAATTTCTATCTCAAATGCTTTGTAAACATCTCTTACTCATTTCTGTTGTCCTCTTTCACAGCACAAAGGTTAAAAGGTCAGAGTTGAACTCGCTCACCTTCATTTAGGAACACACAACAACGACTGACAGTCAACATGTTTACATATACTCGACAAAAGCTGTTGGTGACCACTGTAGGAAATACACATGACAAATAACAAAGAATAGATTGCGTTTTGGCAAAGTGTGAGAGAACAATAGCAGTTTACAGCAATCATATGCTAGGTAAAAGTGCTCAAGCACATGGTTCACTCTTCAGCATGTAACAGCTGCATTTGTAAACAGTTGCCGGCGCTGGTAAGCTTCAGCCACACACATTCCAGTGTCTCAGCCCCATCAATGGACACAGAGCCTTGAACACATGCTGCCTGCCAGCACATTGCTCAAAGGACCCAACACTGCTAAATATAGAGTCAGGGAAGGCTGGCTGCATGGTGCCTGATGTTTCTGAGAGATATATTGAAGAAACAAGCAGACAGGCAAATACTTGAGCCAGCCATGCCATGCTTCTTTTTTTTTAGTGATTATGGATTATTGAGTGGCAAGCTATGGCAGCTATACACTACCACGTTACAGTCATCCTAACAAATGAGTTCACTGCATTAAAAGAAAGAGAAGTTTGTTTTGAAATCCCATTTATCATTAAAAAAAGATGTGTACTGTTGTGTGCTGGCTGAAAGTTGTTATTCGCGGTGGTCTCTCTCTTTCTCTCTCTCTGGATGATCCCACCAGCCCTGAGCTCCATGTTCAATACAATCAGAGTGTAAACTGCTGAGGGCAGCAGACACAAGGCTGCTCCATTTTGTTCACCAGACATTTTTAGTGTGTGTGCGCGTGCATGTGTACTATGAAGCACAGAACAAGAGAGAGAGATGGATCATAATGCATTACAATAGAATACAGGTCCTTTTATATGCGATCGATTTGATTGAAAATGATAAAACTTCTGACAAGTCTGATACTCATCTGTCACTATTGCACCACATCATGCCAAATTTAAACAGATAAACATGTGCCTTGAGTTGTGTCATCAGTCCACACCAGTAATGAAAGACATTTAGCTTACATGCAAGCCGTTTTGATTCTGTGCTAATAAATAAGACCATTTTTTATGAATGCAAAAACAAATCACAGATCTAATCTTAAATATCCAACCTGTAGTCTTCAACTGTTGTGTAATTGTTAGTTTCATAGGGCTTTCTGTGGTCTGCTTGCCTTGAATTAGCGCAGACTCG
Source organism: Danio kyathit (assembly GCA_903798195.1). Lineage (NCBI taxonomy): Eukaryota > Metazoa > Chordata > Actinopteri > Cypriniformes > Danionidae > Danio > Danio kyathit. The sequence continues at coordinate 30,820,383 of LR812535.1, read as the reverse complement.
CAGTTTACAAGTTTGTTGTAGTTAATATTTTTATATATCTCAGCATGCAAGCACACACTACATGTATTAAGCATATATTCAGTCTATAATGTTGCCTAAGGCAAGTTGAAAGTGTTGGCTAAGACAGTCTAGTAGGCTAATAGTGAGTAGCTGAAGTGCACTGTCAAAAAAGCTGGGTTCCACACAATAGATTTATGCTGGGACAACATTGAAGGAATTAAGTTAACTTATTAGTTTTTACAAATTTAAGTTGGTTGAACTTAAAACAGTTAAGTTGTGCCAAAAAAACGTAAAAAAAAAAAAGGTTTCAGGTCATTTTAAAAAAGTAGTTTGAACAAACAGCAATGCTTTATGTCTCATCTCTTTGTGGTTTCAGCGGAGAGAGCTTTGGACACAATGAACTTCGATGTGGTCAAAGGAAAGCCCATCAGAATTATGTGGTCACAAAGAGATCCATCACTTAGGAAATCCGGGGTTGGAAACGTCTTTATCAAAAATCTGGACAAGTCCATTGACAACAAAGCTCTGTATGACACCTTCTCTGCCTTTGGAAACATCCTGTCTTGCAAGGTAAAAAGTGACGTATCTATTTCATGTCTGAAATCATGTAGATCTTTTTTTCTTCTTCTTAAATATATGCACTGTGCTGACCTCCAAAGGCAAACCACAGTAATTGCATGACTAGTCAATGTCAGTTATTTACATATACATCAACAGATGATTATAATGATATCATATGCAGCTTTAAAACACCAGTCAATGTTTTACAAAGCCTGCACTCGTTTTTCTTTATTTCTTCCTACAAGAACCAATTTTGTTTTCAACTTGAAATTGAAATTCCTGAAATTATAGAATGTAATCTTGTTCATTAAAGGTGTTGTATGTAAGTTTTTGACTCTTCAAAGCATAAAAATACCACAATATGTTTGCAGAAGTCAGATATTTTGCTTTGTTTTCCATGCCGGAACAGCTGTCTTTATTTTGGTAATTTTAACCTGCCCAATGCCAGTTTAGCCAATTATATTTCAGCACCCTGGGTTGCTTTGGTGGAAAACCGCGGATTTCATTTATTCATTCATTCAGAAAGGCTCTGAAAGTATGCGTCCGTGACCGAAATGCAACCTCGGGTGGACAGTAGCAGACTGCGAAATTAGACGCAGATTCAGTTCCACATGAGGTGGTTATTAATTAGGAAATGATATAAATATTACAAACATAAACATTAGGTGAGCAAGATTAGATTACATTGTAACCGCGTGTCCTAACAACACGCTTCATGACGAGATACACAGTGATGAGCCATTTGGCTGTTTGCACCAGACTAAACGCGACAGAAATGTAAATATTAAACCTTTATTATTAAATAAATAATAAATGGCATTCAAACTCACATTGTTAGCATTTAACACTGAATAAAGCACATGAGGTGTACCTGAGGGTGATCATTGTCAGTTTTCTGTTGTTTACCTGTGAGAAATAGAAGCCATTTCTAATATATCAATTCGAGGTGTTGGTTTAGACAAAAGCTCCTTTTAATATAGAACATATTCCTTCTATCGGGTGCTGTGGCTTTTATTTAGAACACGGTTTAAATCACTCGCTTCTGTCCTCAATCTGGCAACCTGCGCTTGCGTTTGTTTTGATCCAGGTGTGCAATACCTAGTTCAACCACTGGGTGTCAAACTTACATACTGCACCCTTAAAATCAGTATGCTTTTATTTTTCTTTTATTTAGTCATTCATTTAGAGTTTATTAACACACATCACAGAGAAGCTGTGCTAGATAAGCTGTATAAAAAAAGCTCGTAATCTGATTCTTGAAGCCATCTCATCTTGTGTCTGATTAACAGGTGGTGTGCGACGAGAACGGATCTAAAGGCTATGCCTTTGTGCATTTTGAAACTCAGGACGCAGCCGATCGTGCCATCGAGAAGATGAACGGAATGTTGCTGAACGACCGCAAGGTGTGAGTGTCTGAGCATAATCTAGGTCATGTGACAGGAAGGAGGAGTACTGGTTTGATGAGTGACAGCGATGCTCAAGAGAGAATTTTTCGGTGACCAATCAGAGTTAAAGGATCAGAATCATTTACTCAACTTTCAAATATTTTATGACTTTTATACTTTTGCAAATAATTAAACAATGAAATAAAAAAAATTGTACATACAATTAAAAGCCAATTTAACTGGATTAGTGACAAATCTCCATCACTTAAGTTTGGCACAAGATCATTTTTTAGTTAAATCACCTGGAGCACATTGTTTTCCCATGTATTACACAAAAACAGGCCAGTTTTTCAAAGTCTGGACTCCATGTTTGGGAGGTTTGGAACCTAGTCTTTGCCCTATTATATTTAAAGGAATATTGTACATGCATTACTGTCTGGAAAATTAACAATATTGTAGCCCTTTTTCTAGGGGGTACTCATGTTTTATATATAATCTGAGCCTTTTTTCCCTTTTAGTTTTCAAATTTTCTCAGTTTATTTACTTTTTAAAGATGTCTTGTTATATATGAATTATTGTGAAACAAATCATTCATTCATTCATTTTACTTATCGGCTCATTCCCTTCATTAATCAGAGATTGCCACAGCGGAATGAACCGCCAACTTATCCAGCACATGTTTTACACAGCGGATACCCTTCCACCTGAAACCCAACACTGGGAAACACCTATACACTCTTGCATTCACGCTCATACACAACGGCCAATTTAGCTTATTCAATTCACCTATACCGCTACCACATGTCTTTGGACTTGGGTGCAAACCAGGGCACCCGGAGGAAACCCAGGCAAACATGGGGAGAACATGCAAACTCCACACAGAAATGCCAACTGACCCAGTCGAGGCTCGCACCAGCGATCTTCTTGCTACCCACTGCGCCACCGTGACACCCTTAAAACAAATTAATAAACATAATTTATAATAATTTATAATTAATTTATATAGCAATTTATATTATATATAATATGAAGCTTTAATTTGGACCCCATCGACTGTCAATGCATGTACATCAACAGTTTTCCAACATTTTAGTGTTTGTAAGTCACATTTGTCTCTGCTGCAGCTGGTTTGAGTCAACAGTTGTTCTGCAGCTGTCACTCCACTGAGTCTCTATTGCATTTCTGCATGAGTCACATTTATGTCTGCATTGTTTTTGTAGGTTTGTGGGCCGTTTCAAGTCCAGGAAGGAGAGAGAGGCAGAAATGGGTGCCAAAGCCAAAGAGTTCACCAATGTTTACATCAAGAACTTTGGCGATGACATGGATGATCAGAGACTGAAGGAGCTCTTTGATAAATATGGTGAGAGTATAAATAATAAATGTTTGCCCAGTATTCGGGCCTTTTTTTGCTGAAAATTTGGTGTCTACCTGCAGGTAAAACACTGAGCGTGAAGGTCATGACTGACCCCACAGGGAAATCTCGGGGATTTGGGTTTGTTAGCTACGAGAAGCATGAAGATGCTAACAAGGTACAGCAAAATTGATGCTTTAGCTACTGTGCAAAAGATATCCATTATTGAAAAGTATTTGGTGATTTACAGGTTTGAAAACACTCGTGAATCATGAAATATGGAAAGCTATTAACGAAGGGATTTTTATAGTACATAGATAAATGGATGAAGAATACAGTGACTGATTGTAATGATGTTTATGTCTCAGGCGGTGGAAGAGATGAACGGTACGGAGCTCAATGGTAAGACGGTGTTTGTTGGCCGAGCACAAAAAAAAATGGAGCGACAAGCAGAACTCAAGAGGAAGTTTGAACAGCTCAAACAGGAAAGAATCAGCAGATATCAGGTAAAAGAGCTGCTCTGAGTTGTTTTGATGTGTTTATAGAAAACAAAAATACACATTAAACACAAACAATTCATATTAGGGATGCACTGATATGAACATTTTGGCCCCAATAGGCAGATATAGAGAAATCTTGAGATTAGTTGTTCAGAGCCTAGTTACAAATAAAAAATACAGGGGACAACTGATTTTTTTAAAGCCTTAACTTTAAAAAACAAAGAAACTGCCTTGAGATTTCTTCTTCAGCAATCTATAATTCTAAAATGTTCTTATCGGGCCGATAATTATAATAAAAAAATAAGGATTCGTTGGTCATTATCGATATGGTTGCTAATATTGTATGCATCACTAATTAATATTGTAAATTTGTGTTTACAGGGTGTAAACTTGTACATCAAGAATCTTGATGACACCATCGATGATGAGAAACTTCGGAAAGAGTTTTCTCCTTTTGGCTCCATTACCAGTGCCAAGGTGGGTCAAATGACTGCCATTTACTATCTATTTCTGTTTGATCACTTTGGGTGGATTCCAAACAACATTTTTGGAGGGCACAGTGGAAAGAGGATGGTATTTAAAGGCATATTTCAAATAAAAATTGTGGGACTGAATACCACAAGAAAAAAAACTTTCCACATGGCCATTAGCATAGGAAACATATGCACTGTGATAAAAAAAAAAAAATCATACTACAGAAAAAAACTAAAGTAATTTTTACATTAAATAATTTTGATTAGGCAAGAATAAAAAGAAGCAGAACGTTTTAGATTAGTACTTACTTCAAGCTTGTAGAAATGAAAAGAACCTATGTTTTACTTGGAATTGTTTGCTATGTTTACTGATTCTTTGAGAAGATCAAAGTTAATGAAATCAAGTCAAATCTACTGAACTTTCTGATACTGCTTTTCAGTTACATTTACACAGTTTGTATTGTTCTTTTTGCTGTAAGGTGTACGCAGTATCGGCACAGCGACTTGCTGTTTTAAGCCACCTGGAGTTAATGTTCTACTCAAAATGGCACATTCATACTCAAAAACATTGATTTTACCATCATTATGTATTGCGTACTATGTTTTAAGGTCTCTGGGTTTAGTTAGGTATACTTCATTATTGCTTTTTTGGTATATCGTATAGATCGTAACATGAAATCTGCCTTGTTTATTCAAATGTTCTTAAGTTAAGTATATACTTGTAAAGCATGGTTTAATTTAGACAAGACTAGGCTTACGCACAGTACATGACTATACTTACAGTACATACAAAAAGAGTAAATGTACTAAACCGAGTATTGCAAACTAATTCAAGCAAATTTGACTTAATTTCATACATTTGCTTGAAAAGTCTAAGTGCAAAACTAGATAGATTTTACTTATTTTTCTTCAAAGAATTTTGTTTATCTTAAAGAATTTGGCATTTTCTATTGGTTTTTCTATTTTCATTTTTTTTTTGAAGGTGATGCTGGAGGAGGGCAGGTCCAAGGGTTTTGGCTTTGTGTGTTTCTCCTCTCCTGAGGAAGCCACAAAGGCTGTGACAGAGATGAACGGGCGTATCGTGGGCTCTAAACCACTGTACGTAGCCCTAGCTCAACGTAAAGAAGAGCGCAAAGCTCATCTGACCAACCAGTACATGCAGCGCATCGCCGGTATGAGGGCTATGCCTGCCAATGCCATCATCAACCAGTTCCAGCCTGCCGGCGGATACTTCATGCCAGCCGTGCCACAGGTGGGTGAGGAATTAAAATCTGGGATAACCAGGAAAATAAAAATGAAAATCAGCCCCACTATATGTCAATTATCACATAAAAATGATGTGATACAATTTCAATTGACTCATAATTTTGATTTGTTAACAGAAAGGTCATAATCATATGTAAACAATTATAAGTTATGACAAATAAGTCATAATTATCTAATAATTAATTGCAAAATAAGTTAATAATTACAACATAATTATGGATTTATATAATTATGGATGGAAAAATTGAGATGTCAATTATAATATAAAAAGTCAAATTTATGAGATACTAAGATACTAATTTTTAATTATAACATTTTGTTATGTTGAGACTATGGCATTAGAAGTCATACTTATGACAAAAAGTCACTATTAAAAAATATGGGATTTGTTTAATACAAGTAGAAATTTATCTCATAATTTTATTATGACTTCACACATAATCTTGACTTCTAGTTTTTGCTTTTTATGTTGTTTGCTTTTTATCTAACATTTAATATTTCAATTACTTTCATTTAATTAGTATTTTCTTATTACAACTTTTAAGTCATCGAGACTGTAATATGACATTATTTTGGCAGTTACGTTTCATCAAAGCATTTAGCATTTATTTGGGAAAAATGAACTTCCAACATGAATTAATATTTAATATACAGTTGAAGTCTGAATTATTCGCCCTTGTTTATTTTTTCCCCAATTTCTGTTTAAAGGAGAAAAGATTTTTTCAACACATTTCTAAACATAATAGCTTTAATAACTCATTTCTAATAACTGATTTATTTTATCTTTGTCATGATGACGATAAATAATATTTTACTAGATATTTTTTAAGACACTTCTATACAGCTTAAAGTGACATTTAAAGGCTTAACTAGGTTAATTAGGTTAACTAGGCAGGTTAGGGTAATTAGGCAAGTTATTGTATAATGATGGTTTGTTCTGTAGACTATCGAAAACAAATATAGCTTAAAGGGGCTAATAATATTGACCTTAAATTTTTTTTTATTAAGAACTGCTTTCATTCTAGCAGAAATAAAACAAATAAGACTTTCTCCAGAAGAAAAAATACTATCAGACATTATTATCAGACATATTGTAGAAATTTCCTTGCTCTGTTAAACATTCATTCATTCATTTTCTTTTCGGCTTAGTCCCTTATTAATCCGGGGTCGCCACAGCGAAATGAACCGCCAACATATCCAGCACATGTTTTACGCAGCGGATGCCCTTCCAACCGCAACCCATCTCTGGGAAACATTCATACACAGTCATACACTACGGACAATTTAGCCTACCCAATTCACCTGTGGGGGAAACCGGAGCACCCGGAGGAAACCCACAAGAACGCAGGGAGACTCCACACAGAAACGCCAACTGACCCAGCAAGGCTCGAACCAGCGACCTTCTTGCTGTGAGGCGACAGCACTACCTACTGCGCCGCCTCTGTTAAACATTATTTGGAAAATATTTTAAAAAAGAAATAAAAATTTAAAAGAGGGGATAATAATTCTGATTTCAAATGTAAATCTCAAAATAAATCAGCATAAACATAGAAGAGCTCTAAACTACTAAAATGTCCCATTAAATGATTAATAATGCCTGTGATTAATTATACAGTTTCTTTCTTTCAAATGCACCATCACAGGCCCAGAACAGAACAACATACTACGCACCAAACCAGCTCACCCAGATGCGTCCGAACCCACGCTGGCAGCAGCAGGGTGGCAGAGGTCAGGGTGGTTTCCAGGGCATGCCCAGCTCCTTACGCCAGCCAGGGCCCCGTGCTAACATTCGCCACCTGGCGCCCAATGCATCCACCCAAGGCCCACGCGGGATGCCCACAGGTGCACAGAGAATGGGTGAGAAAACCCACCCAACTGTGATCTGCTTTCCTGAAGCACACTGAAGCAAAATAATAACAATTGATCAGCATAGCTTGTTAAAAGTCTTATGGAGATAGATCTTTCAAGTTTATGATTAACTTATTATTAAGTGAATTTCTACTCAAAATTTACTCACCCTCAGGTGGTTCCAAACTTTTTATGAGTTTCTTTCGTTTGCTGAAATTGTCATCATTTTACTCACCCTTCACCTTATGAGTTTCTTTCTTCTGTTGAACACAAAGAAGATGTTCTGAAGAATGTTGAAAATCATTGACTTCCATGGTATTTGTTTTTTACTACTATGGATGTCAATGGCTACCCATTTCCAACATAATTTTTTTGTTCAACAGAAGAAAGAAACTCAGACAGGTTTGGAACAAGTGAAGGACAGAATTTGTATTATTTTTGTGCAAACTATCCCTTTATTGATTGTGAGTTTGGTATTTATTCTGTCTGATCATCACATTAATGCTTTTCCTCTTGGCTTCACTAGGAGGGACTGGCCAACCGATGGGTCCCCGTCCTGCAATGGGGATGACGACCCCACGTGCCATGCCACCATACAAATATGCCACCACCATCCGAAACACTCAGCCTCAGGTAGTGCAGCCCATCAATCTGCAGCAGGTAATATCCGCTGATATACTGCATGTACATAAAAAAAACTACATCTCTGACAAAGATTCACAGTTAATACAGTAATTCTACAGTAATCAACCCGACTCAACTGGCTCTTTCTGATGTCATGGATTACACATTTAATCCTCTCATGCATATTTAAACTCAAAGGTAAAGCATGTACTAATGTGTGTTTTTCAATTAGAAACAGGGGTGTAAGATATTAGTAAAACATTTGCTTAATATATGCTAACACTTTAATCTGATGGTAACTTAAAAGCCATTCTACTGACTAATAACCTAAATACGTGTCAATTTATTCAGCCAACCTTAAGCCAATAGATTACTAATAGTCTAATGACTGCCTTTTGACATGTATATGAAAAGTTATAGTCAACAGAACGTCTAAAGTAGATAATCCAAATAAAGTGTACTGTTTGATTTAGTGCACAGATTTGAAATCCAGTTGTAAATGTCATCTTATAATTTTTTTTTCTCTGCTCAGGCTCAGCCGGCTGTTCATGTTCAGGGTCAGGAGCCTCTCACTGCCTCCATGTTAGCTGCAGCTCCTCCTCAGGAACAGAAACAGATGCTTGGTGAGATGAGGAGGCTGTAAGCATGCTCAGCCTTTCTAAACATACTCAAACACTCTCCAGGACATGACGGTTTTAGTCTGATTTGATTCTTCTCTGTAACTGTCTACTTTGTTTTTGTTTCCCTCAGGTGAGCGTTTGTTCCCTCTCATCCAGGCGATGCATCCCAGTCTAGCCGGAAAAATCACAGGAATGCTGCTCGAAATTGACAACTCGGAGCTGCTGCACATGCTGGAGTCCCATGAGTCTCTGCGCTCTAAGGTGACAGTCGCTACCTATGATAAAAGCTTGTAGTTACAGTTAAGTGCAATAATAGGAAAAGCTATTAGTGGTTAGCAATGCAAAGCCTATTGACAGAATGGGGGACCTGATTCGATGCATTACTTTATGCTGAGTCTCAGAAGTAATGATCTTGAGGGGCAGTCTAAATATGATAATAGTGGACTGTTAGTTAACTTTGTGGCTATTAAAGTCATAAACCTATGTGGTTAAAGTTTAGTTTAGTTTTGTTCTTCATTTAACAGGGTTACGCAGGAATCCTAAAGGTAAATTTCAATACCTTTTTAAGACTTTTTAAAGACCTTCTCAGAATATTTTAAGACCTCATCGCCACTTCAAGCTCTGATCAGTATTAAACCTTTAACTTAATGAACAGTTGTTAATAAACAGATGTAGTTAAATAAATCAATGGAGCACAACCATGCAACAGAACAGAGATAAGCTCGGAAGAAACAAAGCTTGAAAGAATAAATTATGCGGTTGTTTTCAGCGACAGGCTTCAGCTACTGTTTAAACTCGTCTTTCTCCAACCAGGAGTATGCAAACTTACATTTTCCCATTTTACCGTCTGTTTTGGTCTATAGTTTTGCTACATTTAGAGAGTGTCACATCACCTTCCTGCGTTTGTCACAAATGACGTGACATCAGGAGGAAAATAAATACATTTATGCTTTTTTTAGAGTCAAACACTTATTGACAATGCTTGAACAAAATTTAGACCTCGTAAAAACTTGTTTAAAACTTTTTAATACCTTTTAAGGGCCTTAATTTTCTCATAATTGATTTATCAACTTAATTCTTTTTAAGACCCCGCGGACAACGTTTAAGAACCCTCATGTTGTTAAGTGTGTGCAGTGCCCTTTGTTTAACCCAGATGAGGCAGAGGGGTTTCATGGCCCTTTAAGGCAACTTAAGAAGAACCAGCTGTCATCAGCCGTCTTGGTGAACTTCTACCGCTGCACAATAGAAAGCATCCTGACGAACTGTGTCACAGTCTGGTATGGAAGCTGCTCTGTTGCTGACCGTAAGGCACTGCAGCGGGTGGTGAAAACTGCCCAACGCATCACAGGGACCACACTGCCAGCCATAGAGGACATCCAGAAGAAACACTGTCTGCGCCGAGCACGCAGTATTCTTAAGGATTCCAGTAGACCAAGGAACAGTTTTTTCCCCAGAGCTGTCTCCCTTTTGAACTCTGCCCCCCTAATACACCCCCCACTCTCCTCATAACTCTTACTCCTCATAAATCACTGCACTATTTAACATTTGCAAATTTAAAAATTGCACATATTATTACACTACATTGCACTGATTCAGTTATTTGAACTGTACATACCCACATGTACATTTGTAATTATGTACACACCCACTGTACATATACACTTGTAATTGTTTACCTATCTGCACACTTCTGATTATTATTAGCAACCTGTACATATATCCATCTATTGTAAATCTCTGTTCATAGCTAATACAACCTGTATATAATGTTCATAGTACATCCATTTGTAAATATCACCATAGTTTTTCTATAACTGCACTTTATAAGTTATACCTATATCCTGCACTTGCTGCTATTGCACTCCTGGTTAGACCTAAACTGCATTTCGTTTCCTTGTACTTACATGTGTAATGACAATAAAGTTGAATCTAATCTAATCTAATCTAATCTAAAACACTGCGCTCGAACCCCTCTCTCTCCTGTCAAGAGGGATAATGCGAGTTAGGGTGTTATTTCCAGCTCAGAGACATCACTGTCATTCAGTCGATGGTCTGCAAGTGTGAACTCATGAACAGATTTCAGTGATTATTTGTGTTTTTCAGGTGGAGGAGGCTGTCGCTGTGCTTCAGGCTCATCAGGCCAAGAAAGACGCCACACAGAAAGTGGGAGTCACTGCTGCCACTGCAGCCGCAACATCCTGACCAGTAAATTTCCTCACTATTAATCATTAACAGTGTCCAGCCTGTTTCTGAGCGTGGTTCAATTGATTCAGAAAATTTGCTTTAATTTGAAATTGTTTTCCTCAGGGTGAAGCTGAACAGCTGAAGAGAGATCAACACTGTCTGGTGGCAACCAATAGAAACAGAAAACAGAAAATATATATAAAAAAAGAGAAAAATACAAAATAATACTTGAACATAAAGAAAACCGTTTTGTTGCAGGGCTTATATTTTTAACTCTGTAATGATTTTTATCACCTGAAGTTGATTTTCAGAAGAGGTCTTTCTGTGAGGGAAGAGCCTCTGTCTTGTGGCCAGGACTGATTTTTTTTCCCCTGAGGAAGTGCAAATGTGCTTCTTCTGTGAGCTGTGTGTTTGCTGCTTTGATTGGACCTCACTTGTCCCATGACAGTAACTTGAGTGGTGTGGCACTCTAAATAAAAAGGATGACTATTTAAAATAAACTAGTATGCAGTGTGTTTCTTTGTATATACTTTTAGACAAAACTAGAAGCCAAAACTTTTCTGACAATACTTTTTATCAAAAATGACCACATGGACAGTTCATATACAGGTTAAATGTTCTGCTCAATTGGTCAATGCTGACAGAAATATGAATAATGTCCTATTTCACTTTTAGCTTAGACTAATCATATGACTAAAGCCATTAAATTCTAGTTTCCCTCCTAAAAATTCTCTTTATTAATGTTCATTAAATATCACACACACACACACGCACGCACATGCACTACTACACACACTACCATAATTGCGAGTAGAAGTGCCATAGAAAGCATTGATAGATTATGTTTAAAGGGTCATGAAACACCAGAACACATTTTTTGAGATGCTGACAGTGATATATATGTCCAACGTTGCTAAAAACATTATTAGGAGACGTATATTTCACAAAAAAGTAGAAACTGGTTGTTTTTTTTGATGATTGATTATAAAGTGTGTTTGGCTTGCTGTTCCGGCAGAGAGGCCTGAGCTCATAGATCCTTGAGCCCAGGGCTCCCTCCTGTTTGCAGGGTGAGAGGGGGGTTTGAGCTCAGGTAGGTCTCGAGAACCCCCCCCCCCTCCCCCCATGTTTAGAACTGATGACAGATCATAATTTGTTATGTAGAGATATACTGCTGGTTTAGAGTTTGACTATAGTGCTAATTTAGACTGATCAATTCACTTATGACACAGGTTGTTTGGAATGTGGGAGGAAACCGGAGAACCTGGGGGAAACCAATGCGAGCACGGGAAGAACATGTAAACTCCGCACAGAAACGACAGCTGGCCTGTTAAGAATTTGAACCAGTGACGTTCTTGCCAATAAAAGGAAAGGTGGAGGAGTTGAGGTGGATTCTAGGGGGGACGGTAGTAAGAAACTCCGGTTATTTATAGTGAGTTAGTAATCATCTGATTGGTGAATCATGCATTAGTTAATGCGGGACCAGCCGTGGTCAATCATGATCATGTGCTCCTCTTGAAATTAGATTATAAATGAACTTCACTTTAAGCAAATTTGTTCTTCTGGTTTGAAAATAAATTTTGAAGCTACGTCACGGCCATGAGATCCTTATGTAAATTCTAGCGTGAAGACTGGATATCTGGACTGGATATAATTCATGAGAAGGACTTGGTTCGAACCAATCAACAGTCTTCATAGTTATATCATGCATATTAATGAAGTTGCACCTCATTCTCTGATATTTACACAGAAAGTATGTGGCAAAGTAGGTAAAGTATGTAAGTGCAAAAAAAACCCTCAGAAACTGTTTTACAAGCCCATTAGAACCATATGATTTACAACTAGAATGAAAAGCAGTTTTTTACCTTATTTTGTGAATATGATGCTCATGTCTCTCATGCTCAAACAGTGTGATGTACTCTGAAATACAAATGTGCAAAATGATCATTCAAGTTGTCAAAAAAAATTTGAACAAATTAAGTAAAGTTTGTCAAATTACAATCATTTCAACTGTAGTAGAGAAAAGGTTCGCATTAGAAAGTGATCCATCTCTCCATTACTGCGCCTAAGTTATGTGTGGAGGAAATATAGTCACAATTATAATGGGCTAAATGCACACAGACTTTTAATTTTCAGTCAGGCAGCCCGAGGGTTTCCGGTGAACTGTCTTTCTATTACAAAATTATCATGTTTAAGATCTGATTTCTTTAAAAATCAGCAAACTTGTTGGCACCAGTGGTGTAGTGGTTAACGCGTCGACACATGCACTCCGGTGCTCACAGCGACCTGAGTTCGATTCCCGCCTTGTGGTCCTATGCCGATCCTTCCCCTCTCCCTGCTTTCCTGTCAATAATCTCTACTGTCCTATCCATTAAAGGTGAAAACCCCGAAAAAATAATTATAAAAAATAAATAAATAAATAAAAAATTCAGCAAACTTCACTGCCTGTTAAGATATACGATATGAAGTGGGTCTCAGATCTGACAAGAAGCACTGCATTAAATTCCATTTCCCCCGCCATGTCTTTAATATATGAAATTTCTGCACTAGCATGTTGCTACTGACGGCGCGGTTACATTGGTCTTTTTTATCTTATTTTACCCTTGAACATCTAAATTAATGCTTAAGTCTATTTAAGTGAATGCATTGTAATTACATTACAACACCGACGCTGTAAAAACAACCTTGTGAAATTGAAAATACTCACATTAAGCTTTCACAGGAAGTTTACCGTTGGCTTTAAAACTCTAGATGTGCATAGAGCCCATTATATCAGAAAACAGGGGCCAAAAGACCCTGTATTTTGTGGTTTAAATGTATATAAAAACACATGCCGGAGATAATATCAGCCTAAGTCTGTGTAAGCAGATGAGTTTTATTAGGTTTTTTGACATCCTTTCACACCAGAAAAATCTGAGTAAGATCTATAGTTTGTTATGCATAAATGGGCATTAAATGGTAATTCAACGGTTTACATGTGTCTGTTGCCTCAATACAAACATACACAGCAAAGTCAATATAATTTACATTAAACTAACAAAAGATACAGTTCAACAGCTGAATAAACAATCTATTTTTCATAAATTTGGTGTTCAGACAAGCTGTAAATAGATGCTATCAAAATAAAATGCTTTCAAAATAAAAGTCTCACATACATGGAACATAAGCTTTGTTAAATAATCATTAATAATAATCATTGTTGTAATCTCATAAAATGTTGTGGGTCAATCCAATGTTGTTGAGGTAACAGTCAGTGTTATTCTCTGATTTGCTTATTTCTGTGGTCTTTCTTTTACTCTGGATTTACCCATACCTGCCAACATTTGTCTCAGAAAATCCGGGAGATAGGGTGAGGTCTCTGAATAACCATGTTGAGAACCGAAAAACGAAAGTAACTGTACTGTGGTGTTAGTAACTGTATTATGCACCGTGTTTTGGCAGCCGCTGCGATCGGATACTGTAAAAAAGTGTGTGTGTGGGACAAAAAACAAAATGGGAGGGTTGTGGGAGATTGGTCTGAAATACGGAAGACTCCCGTGAAAAACGGGAGTGTTGGCAGGTATGATTTACATGAGAATGAGGTGTTGGAGGCTCACACAGTATATCATTCCATGTATTGAACTTATTATTATTCAATTATGCATATGTATATCCAGATTTTCATTCCATGGCACCTTTGATATGCATCAATTCATTCATTTTCCACAGTGGAGTGAACCGCCAACTATTCCAGCATATGTTTTATGCAGCAGATGCACTTCCAGCCACAACCCAGTACTAGGAAACAACCATACACACACACACACACACACACACACGAACACACACACACACACACACACACACACACACACACACACACACACACACACACACACACACACACACACACACACACACACACACACACACACACACACACACACACACACACACACACACACACACTAAGGCCAATTTTGTTTACCCAATTCACCTATACCGCATGTCTTTGGACTGTGGGGAAACCGGAGCACCCAGAGGAAACCCAGGCAAACATGGGGAGAACATGCAAACTTCACACAGAAATGACAACTGACCCAGAACCAGCGACCTTCTTGCTGTGAGGCATGTGCTAATTCCTCAGCCACCGTGCCGCCACCTTTAATATGATATCACAATATAAATTCTATAAATCATGAATATTATTTAGGTAACTGATTCACATAAAAATTACAGTATTGCTGCATTAAATATAGGACTGCGGTTTCCTGCCAATTCACAATAGTGATCGAAAATGAAACAGTTTATTTATTTGTGATGAAAAGTTATGTGTTGCATTAGGCCACCTGTCTTAAAGGACAAGCAGAAAGCACAATTTAAAATATATATATTTTAATGACAACTATGCAGAAATATACATATCTGTTGTGCATTTATTAAAATATAGGCCTACTTGATACGATTAGACCAAGGGCGTAGATTAGCTCTTGACATTGGTGGGGACATACATCCCTAGAGCGTATGCATTGAACAGCACAAATTCTGTTTCATGCTTTTAAAAACATGAATAAAGTACTTAATAATATAAAATAAACACTTAATAATACAAATAACAATCACATCCATACCTGGTTGGGTGGAATTCCGGGAGTTTTCCGGGAGGCAAAACAATTCGGCAGATGGGTCTGAAATATGGGAGACTAACGGGAAAAATGGGAGTGTTGGCAGGTATGATCACATCCCAAGCTGCAAAAGTCAATTTACATGATTTTACTGCAGTTGAGCTTTGAGGAGGGATGAATGTAGAGAAGTGTGTGATGCAATCTGACAGTTTTATCTCGATTGTTGTTTTTCATGATCATGGAGGCCAAAATTAAAACCGAATTTTGATTGACTGCACAGCCTTGGTTAATATTGGTGAACTTATAGCGAACTTGATTTTGTGCATGTCTAGGTTACTAAGGGTTGACACAGCATTATTTTATTTTGAAGTTGATTAAATTATTGGTAGGGACATTTCAATAATTGGTGAGGACACGTCCCCTACGTCCATGCCAATTCTACACCCTCCCAAATCTCTTTTTCAAATAAATTAATGAAGGTATATTTTAGTCACAATTATACACATTAATTTTAATCAGATTACTTTTTATTCGGTGGATTTATTATAAATAGTTATTTACAGTTGTGAAGTAGCCTACAATGTCAATCCAGATTTTTCTCCAGTTCACCAGAGGGCGACATACCAAATCTCAGTGGCGAAGAAAACAGCCTGAAGTCAAGGGTTACAGGCAAGATGGCGGCGAGCAAACGTGTTCTTTATGTTGGTGAGTAAACATAAAAATTATTAATTTAACTAACAAACGTTTTGCTCGCACAGTAGGCTAGTTTAATCCTCTAGCTACGTACATGTTTGTCGATGCGGTACAGGTTTTCAGTTGTATCCGGGAGAGCAGCAATTCATGAAATATGAGCAAGAGTTGAGCGCTCAGTCCGTTTAAAGTGAAATATCGCACTAAGTGAAAAATGATTATTATTTTCTAGGTGGTCTTGCAGAGGAGGTGGATGAGAAAGTGCTGCACGCTGCGTTTATTCCCTTTGGTGACATTACAGATATTCAGATCCCGTTAGATTATGAGACAGGTGACAAACACAGAAGTTACATTTACTTAAATACTTTAACATGTGAACGTACAACAGATTTTTTTACTACCACTTTAACATACTGTCTGACTTCTTTTGCCAACAGAGAAACACCGAGGCTTTGCTTTTATCGAGTTCGAGCTGGCAGAGGTGAATATCATATAAATTTACCTTGAATTAAGTTAAAATAATACGAAATGTGCATCATTAAAGTCACATCAACTTTAATGATTTTTCTCTCATTATTTTTGATTCACTTATTTAAACAGTGTTGCTACTTTACACAACCTATTACAGGACTGTTGTTTCTCTGCATTAGAAGCTTCATTATCAGTAGCTGTCACTTTCTTAAAGTTCTGTCTTTTCCCCCTCCAGGATTCAGCAGCTGCTATTGATAACATGGTGAGTTCATCGCTGAATTCTGTGGATTTATAAAGTTCAATACTATCAGAATGTGCAGAATGGAGGTTTTTATGCATTTGGCAATGTGTTTTCCAGAATGAGTCTGAGCTGTTTGGCAGAACCATCAGGGTGAACATTGCCAAACCCATGAGAATTAAAGAGGGCTCCTCTCGACCAGGTGATGAAAATTTGATTTTATATGCTTACATTTTAAATCTCTGGTTTGTTTTTCTGTTTAATGTCCTGATACATACTCACTGCCAACTTCTTATTTGTACTTCATAAATATATGCTGATTCCACCCATACTTAATGCTGAGTTCATATGAATATATAAACAAAACTAAACATAAACATGAGAAAATAGTAATGTGGGTTTCTTTACACAAGCTCTCCAATGCAGCACTCCAGTCAAGTAAAGTCACATTCTGTTTATTGATATAGCTCTTTAAATTGTAGTTTGCTGTTCAAATTTTTTGTTAAAATTACATTTCAGTTTCAATTATAAAAAGCAGCTCTTTAGTGTTTTTGTCTTTACTCGTAGATGTCCGACCTCTATAATCTGAACCAGGGGTGCTCAACCCTGTTCCTGGAGATCTACCTTCCTGCAGAGCTCACCTGCAACCTTGATCAAACACACCTGTCTTTAATTACCAAGTACTCCTTCAGATCCTATTTAGTTGCATTTGATCAGGGTTGGAGCTAAACTCTGCAGGAAGGTGGATCTCCAGGAACAGGGTCGAGCACCCCTGAATTCTGAACAGAGGAAATTAACTGGAAAATATTTCCCACAAAAAAAAGTTCAGTGTCACTTCGACCAATTGCACAATTGCAATGAACCAATAGTGGTTTTAAATTTTTGGTCTCTTTACAATTTTATGCAGGATCAGGATTGGTATGCAAAATATTAAAAACATCAGAAAATGCCCTTCTGCAAATGCATTGGCGTAATATTACAAAATATTTATTTTTTAAATTGTACAAATGTGTTTTTAATAATTCCAGCCAGAAAATTAAATAGGTCACAATTCACGTTATTAACAAATCATTAACTAACACTACTAGCTTAATAAACTGGTAATTAGTGGTTTATTAATAGTTAGTAAGATAGAAGTTGGGTTTAGGTTGTGGGTAGGATTAGGGATGCAGAATAAGATCATACTTAATAACTGCTAATAAACAGTTAATATATTAATAATATGCTGGTAATAAGCCAGTAGTTAAAAGCATGAATTTTGACTAAAGTGTTACCCAAAAGTTTTAGCGGCTTGACTTGGGTGAGTAATAATATTATTGTTGAAAGGAGAAATTGGTATGTTGCAAGCCTGTGGTAATTTGGAGGTGTTTACCAGCTTTTACAGTTGGGAATCTATAGTTCCCTGTTTTGAAGTTGTGATGCAAACTCTTTTGGCCTGATTTTGTTTGAAATGGGATTACATTTCATTCCCAGTTCGTTATTCAATTTAGCTTAAAGTATAGCAGGCCTTTATTCTCACAGTTTATTTTGTTAATGCATTTACTTGCATGGACATGAAACAAATGTTGATTACCTTGCTGTTCTGCCCAAAGTGTGGTCTGACGATGACTGGCTGAAGAAGTTTTCAGGGAAGAAAGCAGAGGAGAGTGAAGAGGCCGAGTCAGCTGCAGAATCAGCAAGTACAGAGACACAGGAGGTCAGAAAGTTGCAGTATTGGTTGATTTTTATTTTTAGTTTATTTATTTTTTTTGCATGGTATATAAAATAATAGTAGTAACCCAACACTGCCATTTTGATGTCACTGTTTATATATGTATTTTTTCAAAGTCTGATGCTCCATTTTTAATTCTCTAATTAGTTTTATCATTAATATTCTCTGATTTAGGGTATCTCATGTGCCTTAAAAAGTATTAAAAGTTGATAAATCAATGTAAAGAAATTTAAGGCCCTTAAAATGTATTAAAAAGTCTTAAATGCTATTTTGCAAGGCATTACATTTTTTTTGATTATGCAATGTATGGTTGTATGCTAAAGTTTGCCTAAATTAAATCTGCGTATATCAGGATGCTGTGTAGTTTATGAAATCAATAAAATCCTGCTAGATTTGACATCATGCTGCTTTGTTTACTGCAGTAACCAAGGCAACACCATTATTTCTGCAGTTCTATAGGCGCCAACCTGCTGAATTAGCTGGATTTAATAGATTTGTATTCAGTATATGAATAATGTTTTAGTTTTGGATTAGTTTCTTACATTGATATTTAGTTAAAATACTGTATATAAGTTATATATAATATATAAGTTAAAATCTCGCCATTGTTTCCGGTTGAAACCTAAAGTGTTTTTAAGGTCTTAATTTATGGAAAGGGTCTTAAAATGTATTGAATTTCACTCTCTGGTTCCTGTGTATACTCTCTGATTGGTATTTTACGTTCCTGAACAGGGAGAACCTCCAGCAAAAAAAGGCAGAACCAACCCTCAAGTCTATATGGATATCAAGATTGGCAACAAACCTGCTGGCCGACTGCGCTTCCTTCTGCGAGCTGATGTTGTGCCTATGACTGCAGGTCAGACAAATTAAACCATCTTCTGCATGTGCTTAAAGTCAGCATGGAATAAAAATTCATCTCATTTTTTTTATATGTATATATTCATAGTAAACCTATTCTAGCAAAAAAATAAAAAGTGGTCCATGGTGATTCATATAATGCAATTATCTTTATAAATGCAATGCTTTGAGAGCAAAAAACAACAACAAATAAAATTTAATTGAATATTTGATTAATATATGAACATTAAAAAAACTAAAGCACAAAAAAAATGATGTGGCTTCTGACACAAAATTGTGACTTATCATCTGGAGCCATGGGCATTACATCTACTTTGCCTGTATAATATACATATAAATAATCATATATCAAATTTATTTTTACTGATCATTTATGAATCATTAAGGACCACACTTTAAGCTAAAAAATCTGTCATCTGGGATGGCCAGAGGCAGAGGAAAATAACAGCATTATCCCCTTGAACTCAGTCCTTTAATTCTTTTAATCCCATCAACAATGTAACAACCTTTTGGCTTGATTTGTTTGTTCTCCTTCAGAAAATTTCCGTTGTTTGTGCACACATGAGAAAGGCTTTGGATTCAAGGGCAGCAGCTTCCACAGAGTCATCCCTCAGTTTATGTGCCAGGGTGGAGATTTCACCAACCACAATGGCACCGGGGGGAAATCCATATATGGACGCAAGTTTGAAGATGAGAACTTTGTCCTGAAGCACACCCATGCAGGTGAGTTTTAAGAGAACTGTTATGATTATATTACTGTTCACTGCAACAGTCTTGCATAATCAGCAAGTATGATTGTTGATATTGTCACCTGAAGTCTGGTCTTTGACTGTGTGCTCATAGGTCAGCTGTCGATGGCCAATTCTGGTCCCAATACTAATGGTTCACAGTTCTTCATTACTGTTGATAAGACAGACTGGCTGGATGGCAAACATGTGGTGTTTGGAGAGCTCACAGAGGGCATGGATGTGCTCCGGGCCATGGAGGTACGTTTTGATATGTAATCAATGATGGCAAAAGTTGGTGGTTGGAAGGATTTTTAAATGTTTTGTAAGAAGTCTCTAATGCTTAACAAGACTACATGTTGTGATTAAATACAAAAAATGCATTTATTTTTGTGATGGTAAAGCCAGTCTTTAATGTGACGAGATCATTCAGAAACCATTCTAATATGCTGATTTGCTGCTTAACAAACTTTTTTAATTAGCTTTGCTGCTTAATATTTTGTGGGAACTGATGCATTTTGAATTTAAAATCAAAAGAGCAGCATTTATTTGACATTAATTTATTTAAAAAAACAAAACTTTTGTATCATTATAAATTTCTTTATTGCCAATTCTGATTTGTTGAAACCTTGCTTTATTGAAAGTTTTAATTACAAAATTTTGAACAGTTTTGTGACTACATGGCTTGCATTTGATACATTCAGATTACATTTTGCCCTGTTTCTAATTGCTTTGTATTTGTGCCGTTTTCTCAGGCTCAGGGAACAAAAGATGGCAAACCCAAACAGAAGGTCATCATCTCCAACTGTGGAGAGTATGTTTGAGATCAACATACTGTGTGCGTGCGTGTGTGTGTGAGAGAGAGAGAAAGAATGTAAAGAAAAGCTGTTGACATGTTATTTGTTGTACTTTGTAAATATCCAAATAAATCTTTTTTTTTATACATCTCTTTGTTTGTTTATATATATTTATATATTTATTTATTTGTGCTAAATGGTTGCCTATGCTATACGATTGTAATGTCAAGACTTTTGTGAATTTTTCTTTTCTTAACAAAACAGTTGTTGAATGGGACTGTTTATTTTAGTAATAAATGAGCAATTCCAGCATTATGGATGTGACATTTGCAGTAAAACTCAAAACATAAATTCACAAACAAAGTATATGTTAACATTATATTGAAACATCTGTTTATATTTTCCAAAAAAAATTAACCACAGACAGTTATGGCATCAGAAAAATATCAATCTGTGAATTTTTTTTTATTTTTTATTTTAAATGAGAGAAATAAACATGCGTTATGATTGTGACCAAATAAGTATGTGAGCTTACAGTATACAACATACTTTGTAGAAATTCTGTGAATTAATCTGCACAACCCAAAAGTAATAATGCTAATCAAAAAGATAAGAGCTGGCTCACTACAGAACAAAAATGATTTATTTTAATTTAATTTATTTGACATTTTTGCATTTACAAGGAAAACGCTTCCTTATGGATGTCACAGATCTTTAATTGTCACTTTGGTAAATCAAATATAGAGGTTTAAATACAATGACAGACATTTTAAAAAATATTTTTACAGTACTGTAAAATACAAAAAATAAATGTAGAAAAGGTTTTGCTATTTTGGTGAACTTTTTTTTTAAAGGCAAGGTTGACACTTGCATGGAATTGCTCATATCAATTATTTTAGTAATATAACATTTAATTAATCAATAATTAAACATACACTTGTTGGATTAAAAATTTGAGCATCAACGTTTTAAGTGGATCAATAGTGTTTAATAGTTTTAGGATATCTATCTTTGATAAGATGTTTTGATTCACGTCAAATGATGACTTCTGTAGTTCTTGTGGTAAGAAGGCAGTTTTGGAAGCTTTACTTAAAGGTGCCATAGAATGGTTTGTTTAAATTGTTCTCTAGTATTTAACTGCGGGTATGTGTCTTATAAATGCAAAATATCTCTAGAGAGTTTTACAAGCCCATTTAGAACCATATTGTCCCTAGAATAAGCATGTTTACCTTGTTTGGAAGGGTTGTGACTATAAAAGAACTCTGCTCTTAGTTTAATGAACTCTGAAATACACGTACAAAATAATTATACACAAGTTGTCAAAAATATTTTAAAAAATTGAATAGGTTCATTGTCGAAAGACAATAGTTAAAGTGGAAAAGTTTTACATTAGGACTAGGAGTAACCTGTTCATAAGTGTTCCAGAGTTGTGCTGCAGATAAATTATGGGCTTAATTATACACAACAAAAGTGTTTCGAGCTGTAAATGAAAACATTGTAAGGTACACGTGTTTGTTGCCTCGTTACTAATGTACAGGTGTAGCCTAGTCCATAGACAGCCTCATACACGTGTCTGAAACATACACGGACAACTTCACAATATACACTTTAAACAAACAAAAGATAAAATTAAACAGACCTTGTGCCTCTTCGGGGCCAATAGTATCGCAAAAAAAAAACTCCCAATCCGTCTTTCCCGAATTTAGCTTTATGACTACAAGCTGTCACAAACCCAACACAAGATGCTGCAGACGACGTATCCAACCGTCCTGTTTTCAGAATAAGAGTCCTACTAACATAGGTGGGAAATATAAGCTGTGTGAAACTTTATAATAATAAAATATAACATTTCATTATGATAACTAACGCTCCTGGGTGCGTGCATATTGATATTAAAAATACTGCGAGTACCACAGAGTTTTGTTTGGATTGACCTGTTTTTCACCGGGAATTTACACTCATGGAAATCACATGAGATTCACGGCATGTCTGAAGTAATTATTCAGTAATGCTATATTCAGTTTTCCATTCTATGGAACCTTCTGTATAATGCATTACTAATTCATCCTCTAGATGGCAGCATTGCTCCAGGAAACCCTCTGCAGACACGTCACACCCAACAAGCAAAAAAGAGAGCAATTTTATCAAGATGATTTGACCTTTCCACAGGTATGCTTGTTGTTTTTTTTATGTTAGCATAGTGGATGAGGTTAAGGACCTGAGCTTCTAACTAACATGTTGCATGTTCGTTCAGTCTACACGGAGATGACTCTTCTTTCAGTTTACCTGCATGATGCACTTGGGTAAGTCACTCAAAAGCTCTCCAAAAAGTGAAACAGGTTATTTGTATGTTCTGCTTTATCAGACTCCTTTTTTGTTCAAAAAAGAAACTGACAGATAAAACGACGAATGAGGAAAACAAAAAGATAGTTTATTGTAAACACATAAACGTTAGTTTAACATTAAATAAAATTATAGATCTAATGAAAGCCATCAAGCCATTTGTTTTAAAGCATATGAGCTTTACGCACATCAGCAACCAGCAAACAAACACCAACCACTCATATGAGACTGCTTGCCCAGCATCCCAATGACACGTCATCCCAATCAACTGAATGTCTGAGGAGTATTTCAGTTATCACACTTTAACATTAAAAATATGTCTAAACTAAAACAAAAGGTTCCCATTGTAACTGAAAGGGAACCAACCATAGCAAAGTTGGAGGGGATTTACGGGACGGTGTTGCCTGTGTCCAGCTTTCTTAAAAGTGATTAAAGCACATGGGGTTGATTCAAACATATTAAGTCAGCAAAATGTTCACATTCAAGTTCATAATCATACCAACATTCATGCTCATAATCAAATTCCCTTAAGTTTAATTCAACAGAATTACACTAAAGCAACTATAAAAATCCACAACCATTATTCATTTCCAGAATTGTCTTGGGGAATACTGAAGCAATTATATCTCAGTCAAATCTGAATATCACAGGGCGTCTACACACAATGCAACATCCAAGTTACACAATGATGCCTCATTACATGCTATTGACATAATATGAATGTTTTAAGTTTTAGTGTCTGCCTCACTTTGATGGGTTCAGCTTAAATTCATTATGTGGATCAAAAAGACAACAAAAATATTTCTATTTGCAAATAATAAGAATTTGATGACCATAAAATAGATATTTCTCAGGGATAGTTCACCCCAAAATAAAACAATTTACTCGCCACTCACTATTTTAGTAGTACTGAACATGTTAGATTTGATTTCTTCTGTTAAACACAGAAGAAGATGTTTTGAGGAATGTTGCAAATCGGTCACCACTGACTGACATAGTAGAAAAAACAAATACTATGGAAGTCAATGGCTACCGGTTTCCATCATTCTTCAAAATATCTTCTTTTGTCTTGAATATAAGAACCTCAAACTGGTTTGTGATGAGTTAATAGTGAGTACATGACAGAATTTTCATTTGTGGGAGAGCTATCCCTTTAACTGTAGACCACAGCATGTTAAATTCTAAATCATGGATGATTAATAAATATTGCGTACAATGTATTGCTTATGAGACTGTAATTTAACATGAGAATGTTTGTGAAATCTTTTATCTTTGGCAATGATTGGTATATTAAGAACAGACACAGTTTTTGCCTTCTGGACCCTTCCTTATAAAAGTGCAAAATCTGTAAAGGTGAAGCACTGATTCAACTTGATACCTTTGTGATCCAGTAATTTCAGAGTAGCAGCAGTTACAGAAGTGCTTTGTGCTCTTAATGTTTCCCTAATGTTACTCCAATGTTAGTAAAGGTTATGGCTTCTTCTTTAGCTGCTTAAAGACACTTGTTTACTGACCCCAGCAATATGAAAGTTCTAGGATTGAGAGCTTTTTTATGCAGTTCAAAAATGCATTTCGTATCTACTTCAAAATCTATTTGCATAGAATCTGTTGCTAGGAAACAGGTTCGCTATTACATCATGTGCTTCAGTTGTTCATTTGTGCTCTTCATTGCCATTTCAAGGCTAATGCACTTGGCACTGACAGACGTTGACCAATGACGGCAAGGAAAAAATAATGTTCGGTTTAGTCGATTCATAGACCATTTTCATAAGATGGTGATGACATCAACTGTCATTAGCATCTTAAAAGTTTTAATATTTTGATGTTTACTAAAACATGTACTTTTATAAAGCTATACATTACTTTGTATTATATAATTTTTGCATCAAATTACAAAAAAAAAAAATAGTTAACATTTATGCCAGATGTTTCTAATGCAGCGTCTATGGGCAGGACAATAAATTTGACATTGTTCTCTCTTTTTCTCTTTAACTTCACTCTTTTTTTTAGTGAAAGTCATGAAAATATTATCATGTTTTTCTTTTCTTATCTAGCAAATTGGAACTAACACTGCTGAGAAACCCAGATATGTGTTGTATGTCTGTTTGAGTTAGTTAGTATTCATGTTCAGCCAGGGGCGGACTTTGATTTGGAGGCCCTAAGCAATTCCAGGTATGGGGTCCTAGCATTGAAACGCAAAACCTTGTCTTTCTCTATAGATATTTTCTTTCTCTGTAGATTAGTTGTTGATTTTTTGTAAATAAACTGCATGTTAAAAGGTATTTAAATAAACATATATAAAAATTATATAAAATAAAGTATATTTTAATATTTAAATGAATCTTCATCTTCTTTAATTTACAATTAAATGCAATAAACTCACAAATAAACACAAGTTCACAAACTAAGTACAGTAAATTAGCCATTAATGGGATTAGATTTTAATATTAATAATAAAAAAAAAATTAAACAAATTTAATTCACAATCAATCAATCTGATTTTGTCACCATTTTTCATTTGAATTGAATAATTGCTGTTTGTGAATCGGCGACCATTTTACTGGAAAATGTTTTTTTATTTGAATAGGCCCTTTATCTCTTAACAAGCTCACAGCACTCATCATCTGATCTGACAGGTGTTTTGGCCAGAAAGCAGGATCGCTGGGGTAGCTTTGTTTCATTGTTTGTCTTAATTTCTACATTTTTTTCCCTAAATTTTCTCAAAACTCTCACTCTTGCACACTCTATCTACCTCTACCTCAGCTCTACTCTGATCGCTGACAGACTGGCAGTGTCTGAAGCGCTCACACCTCGCGCATGTGCAGTACGAAAGGAACTGTCCACTATTCATGGGCGCCCCGTTTTGAAAAGTAGTAATAACTTACTTTTAAGTGGCTGCTTACCTCGCTTATTGGTTAAGTCCGCCCCTGTGTCCAGCAACTGAACCTCTTTAGTCATAATTTGTGGAGTTGTGACTAACACCGTTGGTCAACGTCTATCAGTTCAGTGTCTACCCTGAATAGAGGCTTCAGTCTTTTTTTGCAAATTCCAGTGGCAAAATTCAACCTAAATTACTATTTGATACAAAGTGCACAAAACAAATGAAAGAAGTGACAGATGATCCATAAATGTACAACTTTTTTCATCTCCCAAAGAGGGATAGTGAAGCTGTGATTTTAAGGCGCCGAACATTTGTTTTTCTTACCATGCAAAGAAACACATTCCAGTTTCAAGCACTATGTGCTGGCTCCTTGAACTTCTCTGGAGATAATGTTTAATCTATAAATATTGACCAGGCATTCTCTTTCTCCTCGTCTGGAGTGACACCGAAGGGTCACACGAGGGATGAAATATCCCACTCATGCAATTCTTCCACCTCTGTCCGGCAAGCTGAGAATGAATGGGAATAAGATCCCTTTGGCCTCCACAGGTGCTTTCAGATTCTCATCTTTGAATCGACCTCCATCGTCTTCTACAACAAACTCAAGAGTCTGAGATTTATTCACACAGAAGATGCAGTTATCAATAACGGCACATCGAAATGGCAGAGTGCAGCCCTGCTGCTGGGAGGCACAGTCATGCCACATCTTCACAATGGTGTTGTATTTAAAGACGCTGATGCCCTGCTCTCGATTAACATCGAATCGGTAAATGAAGCTCTTGAGAGCCACCATGTCTGTGGATTTTTTCCTGCTGTTGTTATACGGACACTCCTGCCATTCGTCCCTCTTAGGGTCATATTTTAGCAACCGATAGAACAGAGACCCTCCGGAAACATACAGCTCGCCATTACATGTAGTGGCTTCGTGAGCCACAGCAAACGCTCCTTTAGGTAGAGGAGCCACCGCTGTCCAGCGGTCCATTCGAGGGTCGTACTTCTCCACTGTGAAAAGACATTCACCGCCAATGGCGTACAGGGTCCCATCCATGGAGACGAGCTTGAGTTGTGATCGGGCTTGGTTCATGGGTCTAACTTCACTCCAGCGGTCTGTGACAGGATTATAGCAGTAAACTTTGTCTGAGACTTTGCTTTTCTCCCCAGTCCCCCTAATCCCACCGGCCACAAACAAGTAGTTGTACATGGTGCAGATCCCACAGCCTTTGGTGTTGATGTCATCAGGCATGACGGTCAAAGTGTGCCAGTCCTTACTGCTCTTGTTATAGTAGTAGATCATGTGATTGTCCTCAAAAGAGGTGATGGAGAGGGGACTCTGGGGACGGCTGCTGTTTCTGCTAGGCGGTCGACTTCCTACACGCTCAAACACGTCATTAATTTCTGCCACCATCAGACACTTGCGGCTTTCCATCCGTTTGCGCAGGATGAGGTCTCTCTCTGAACCCGTGAGGCGTCCGTAGACAGCTGGATCTTTCAGAACCTGCAGAAAGTTGTCACTCATGAATCGATAGGCGGTTTCTTTCAGTTCATTTAATCTTTGCTTTTTAGCGATAGTTAGGATTTCGTAGCAGTTCTCAGGCGTGATCTGTGTGGAAATGGTATCAATAGCAGCCTGCACCGCACAGGGCATCTGCAGGATCTTCGCCCCTGTGATGACATCCACGATATTGTCTTTGCTCACATTCATCTGCGAAGAGTAAACATAATCTACAAGCACTGATAAGGTCTTGTAGCTCATTCCTTTTACTTTGAGGATGTCTCGAGAAAGCCTGGCCTTAAAATAATCGCTCTTCTCAGCTAATACTGATTTGTGTGCTTGTATTTTCTGTCCGCCCACCTCTATGACTAAATTTGGCTCCTCTTTTGCAGAGAGAGCTTCTCTTACTGCAGATCCACTTTGCTTTAGCCCTTCCATCCCGGTCTGTCCAAATGACGTTCTGTAGCTGGTCTGATTGGCTCCTTCAGAGGAATTTATAAAGCTTCCCAAGGTTTTCTCAAGTGACCTCGTTTCCTGGGTGCCGGAATAGGAATGATTTCTGTTCTCTGATGTGGAAGAGAGATTTTTAATGTCAAACTGACTCCGAACAACCTCACTGTCTCTCAGGACATTGGACAGTTTGTCCGTTTCCTCCTTATTCTCTGGTCTGAAGCATAGAGAGGGTGCTAAACTACAAACAACCTTTGTTCCGTTTGTGCCTTCTCTAATGTTCCCTTGACTTGAAGCTTCACCCGTATTTCTTAAACTGAGGTCCAGATTTTGTGCTCTAGTTGAGTCCAGAGTCTGAATGTGCTCTTGAAATCCACTGTCACTAGAGACAGCATCTTGTGCATATTCTGCACCTGTTACAGTACCATAGTGTCCCAAACTTCTATTGTCAGTCAGATCTCGGGATTCTGACGTATCCCAAGCTCCCTGGAGACCCTGCAGTATTTCCATGCTGGGGATGCCGGTTTTCCCAATAGCTGAGACATTGTTGTTGTTCCCTTCATGAGGGATGTGTGGTTCTGGAGAGTCTGGGTTTGCGGCGTGAAATATAACATCTGCTTGTACAGTAAACATGCTTCTGTCTTGCAGAGTGTTGTTCATCCTTCTGTATTTTATTCAATTCACCTTAAGTCATTTAGTGCTTTTAGAGCAATAATGATTTGTCAGAAGTTGTTTCTTCTTTGCAACTGTTGAGCTAAATTAATCCCACAGGGACGAGTGGCAGATCCTAATTATTGTGGTAATGATCTTTCAAAGACAGCATTGCAAGGACAAATTTGCTGTACTTTCTATCAGTGTACATTCATCCGCATAAACAAGAAAAGCTTTCCTATATCAAGGGAAGATCATGTTTCATTTCTGGGTCCAAACCCTAAAAGAAAAGAAGACATTGTTATTTATTCACAAGTCCTGAAATTGTACTCTTCAAACAAACTACCTTGTATTACAAATGATTAAAAGTAAAACGCACATTCTCACATACTTATAATAAATTAATAAATACATTTTATTTATTCAGACAATGAAAATAATTTGTTAGCTGCAATGACAGTAATATATATGAATATGACATAATGTGTTGCTGTTTAAATACCCTCACAATCAACACATTAAAGACACGATAATGCGCATGCGCACTACTGCCAAACCTACTGACAGATTTAAGGATTAAATCTTAGACAAAAAAACACAGGGATTCTTTCGTTGTATCTGTAAATGTTCTGACATGGTCATTAAGTGAACATTAAAAAAACCCAGCAATAATTGTAGTAAAGACAGTGATACACATTATTGATAACAATAACAAGAAGATGAGACAGTTTTAGACAAGAAACGTTATAACGTCTCCGAAAAAATAATATTTAACACAATACACCTCAATTAATCAATAAATCCCAGCACTTACGCATTAAATTGCAGAATTTCTTGAAGCAGTTCCTTGCACACAGCGCTCTTATGTAAGTCAACGACTGTAGATTTAAATACAGGGCGCTGCAGGGAGTCTATGAGACTGTCTTGAGGTTATCCAAATGTAGACCACTTAACCATTCACGTACTACACATCCCATGCTGTAATAGACGAGCAGTTCAGCGAGAACTTCTCTTCCTCCTCCTCATCCTCGACCAACTGTATGCGTCTGAAAGCCTCGACTGGAGAATCCTCGTCCACTAAATATAATTCTCTCAGTGGTGCTGATGAAGCCAAATATATTCCACAAAGGCGACCCCGTCTCTGATCGACGCCGCCTCTTCTTCTTCGCCCTCGGTGTGCTTTGCAGTATTTTGTATTTTATTGTAAGCTGAGGTGAGGCATTGATCTAAACCACACCCCCGTGTGTGTTGTTCACCCTCTCCCTCTCTCTCTGTCCACACATCAGCTGCTGTGTGTGCTGATTAAATCCGCGGTGAGCGCGCGACGTTCCTGCACACTCGACGAGCGCGCGGCCAAATGAAGGATGTTGCGCAACGGCTGACGGGAACTCCCAGCGCAGCGTACACACCACTTCAGCCTTTGTTGCACTAAAATGCTTCACGTCGTGCTGATGCATCAAACTTTTTAAAGAGAATTCTCATACGATACATTTGACTGATTTAGAAAATCACTAATAGGCTTACTGCCAGGGGCGGACTGGCCATTGGGAGCACCGGGACTTTTCCCGGTGGCCTGACGGTCAATCTGGCCTGCCACCGTGGGTCTGGCCTGCCGCACCCACCGAAAACCCCCAATTCCCCCTGAAGATCGCTTCAGAAGTGGCCTGACTGACAGTCACTTTGGCCCGCGCACTCATCTCTCCACCCCCGCCCTTCGCTTTTTAGATCACACCGGAGGTGGCCTGCCACCGTGACCATGGCCTACCGCGCCCATCGCACCCCCCCCCCCCCCACCCCCCCCCCACTATTCAGTTTCTCGATCGCTTCAGATGTGGCCTGACTGACAGTTACTTTGGCCCGGTAGAAAATGCGTTCCCAGTCCGCCCCTGCTTACTGCCCTATTTCATAGAACAAAATAGGATAGTATTAGTGATTTACTAAATCAGTTACTTGGTAAATCCGTCAAGAACAGGCTATATTGACGATGAATATATATATTGTGTGTGTGTGTGTGTGTGTGTGTGTGTGTATATATAAATATATATAATAATTATTATTTTTAGTATTTTTTTAAATTACATGAATATAGTCTACTAAATTATAGTTATACAGGCTAGTTTTGTTTATTGTGAAATTTTATGGCTTTAATTCATTTATGACCTTTTAACAACTCCTTTGAGCAAAATAAATAAATAAGAATCAACTTGCATTTCTTGAATGGCTGGGTTAAGTCAGAGGTGCCCAAAGTAGTTCCCGCGGTAACATTGGTCCTTAGGCCTGCCCTCCCTTTTGAATAGAGGGAGAATGATGGGAGTTGGTTGGGGCGAATGCCTTTGACAGAGATCGTCATTTCGAATTTAATGTTGTATACCCTTTTGTTTCTTTGTTTAATTAAGAAGCTACGAAAAAAGGCAACTAAAATCAAATGTTTCATATAAATCAGACGTTTAAAATGTAAAGGCAGATATGACATAACCCAAAATATACTTCATACTTTACAAATTTTCTTTTGTAACACGTTATAAGTTTGTGTCTGTAGACCAGAAGTGCCCAAACATTTTCTTATGAAGAGCCAAAAGCCAAACTTGATTGAGTATTGTGGGCTGAAGGTAATTACAGTTTCCATGGCTAATTTCCTAATTGATTTTATAATGTTAAACATGACTAGAATGCATTGCTTTATATTAACTGATACAGTTTTTTTTACATTTCATAATGAACTTATTACAAAAAACCCCAAATCTCATTTATAACAGAATTACACTAGTTTTTGCTTTGATTTGCTCTCCGATGTCTTCAGGCATGTGTCGAGTGGCAGTATTTAAATTTTTAAAAATCAGATTCATGTACAACATTTAATTGAAACATTTAAATTTAATTTACTTATTTTGTACCTCAACAATAAAACAAACAAAAAAAGGTTACGTCAAATTAGAAATGATGACCTGTGTTAAAACCCTTTCCATCATTCTCACCGTGAGATGGGATGGTGGGTAGAATCAAGGGTTACAATGGGCCAACTTTGGCCCGCGGGCCCTACTTTGGGCATCTCTGCTGTAGACTTTCATAATCTGTTTTTTAAGGATGCTTTCTCAAAATGAGCATACTCGACCACACATATATAGTATACACACAACATTTTTCATACTTGTGTACCCTGTTAAAATCTTTGACACTAATATGTCAAAAACGATGTTGTCCAATGCAGAAATGTATGCAAGAATGTATTTAATGAAGTAATGCCTCATTTACATAACTAAACAATAGTTTAAAAAAACTTGTACTAATTAATATAATTCTAATAATTAATAATGTTATGTAAATCAATGTAATCAATCAAATGCAGAAGCATGGTAATAACTGAAGATTCAGATGGAAAAACCTCTAAATGCTATCTGAAATTTTCTCCTAAAATGAGCGTTTTTCTCAGCCTCCGAGGTTTAGGTTCAGTTATTTCACTTTAAAGGCAATGAAAAGAACTTATTCGTCACTATAAAAGTAAAAATCCTGAGCCTACACACAAGAGTCTGGGAGAAATGCTAATTTTAGAAGAAAATATGGAACGGCATTTAGAGGTTTTTGCATCTAAACTCTTAAACTAATCTTTTTTTTACCCTGTTAACATGCAGTCTTGATCAGAAACATTCTAAAATACACAACATTTTACGTTTATCAATCCAAAATGACAAATAATTCACATTCTTCATTAAAAGCTGCAAAATTATGAATATCTGTCATTTCAATTTAACCCCCAAAAAATAGACAGAGCGAGAGAGAGATATGACTGGGAGGAGGAAAAAAAAAAAAAAAAAAGAGCAAGGCCTGTAAAAATGGTCAAGAGCAGCATGACTTCATCTGCCCTCCTCAAATGTGGTGAAGTTTTATGAGCGCATTAAGAAAAACCATTACTCTCCATCCTGATATTACGGACTGGACTGCTTCTCAAAACAGTTACTAGAGTAACCCGCTCCATTTCAGAGAGCAACATTAGAGAGTTGAGAGCGTCTGTCAGACTGACAGCACATGGTCAGACGGAGATGTCACTATTAGCCCTCCAAATACACACATCAGCTGTTCTCAGTCTGAAGGGACTCGCAAAGATCCCCGAGCACACAAAGGCTAAAAGCATCGTATATATTAGACTGGCATCACATGAGGGCGTGAAGGCTTTTTGCAGAAATTGCACCCATCAGTTTATTTGGAAGAGGTCTACTGCTTTCATTGCTCCTAGTATATTACATATTAGAAGTTTCCATCCTTGTTAATGTCAAGCAAAGAATAACAATACAATATACAAAGTAAAAAAATGCTTTTGCTTTTCTCTATAAAACAAATATACAAACAAATTTATTTTAAGAGGTGTGACTTGTTTGATATATACTGAATTATTGAATTATTAGCCCTCCTGTAATTTTTTTCTTTTTTATATATTTCCTAAATGATGTTTAACAGAGCAAGGAATTTTACACAGTATTTTCTATAATATTTTTCTTCTAGAAAAAGTCTTATTTGTTTTTTTTTATTTTTATTTTAATTATTACTTTTAAAGCTATTTTAAAGTCAATATTTTTAGCCCCCTTAAGCAATGCATTTTTCGATTGTCTACAAAACAAACCACTGTTATACAATGATTTGCCTATAATAACCCCAACTTGCCTACACTGTAAAAGAAAAAGTTGACTTAACTTAAAATTAAAGCAACCAGCTTCAGGACATTTGAGTTGTGCAGTACTTGGGTTAAAAGTTGACTCAACTCAAAAAAGATTTGCAGCACATTGCCTTATAGTTTTGAGTTGAGTCAACTTTTTTTACAGTGTAGTTAACCTGATTAACCTAGTTAAGTCTTTAAATTGTACTTTAAGCTGAATACTAGTATCTTAAAATATCTAGTAAAATATTATGCACTGTCATCACGGCAAAGATAAAACAAATCAGTTATTTCTTTTCAAATGTAAACAATGCGGAGGTAAATGACGTCACGGACCCAGTAACAGGTCCCAGAGTTTAGGAGGTTAAAACTATTATGTTTGAAAATGTGTTGAAAAAATATTCCTATTAAATGAAAATTGGGGAAAATTATACAGAGGGGCTAATAACTCAGGAGGACTAATAATTCTAATTTCAACTTTTGTATGTGTGTGTGTGTGTGTGTGTGTGTGTGTGTGTGTGTGTAAAATTTCTATAACCAACCTAAATATCCAATAATTAAGTAATTAACATCACAGTTAAGGTGTAAATATTATTATTTTTTAATTTCCCTTTTAGGTAGGCACCTTGCAATATGAATATTTAAAGACATTTTCACAGAAACATTCATGCTGGGAATACTAAGAAGAAAAAAACAACCATACATGTTCATTCCTCTAAACAATGTTGTTTTTCTTTCATTATTTCCATCCTCGTCCAGGTCGGTTTTACAGTAAGCTATAAAGTCAGTGTTACTGTTGGAAAAGTGCATTTCACAGAAATCCATTCAACCTAATTCAATTTTCTTCATGGGTCATTCCCTTATGTATGAGCTGGCAAGTCAGTCCAACAAAAAAGGAAAAAAGAAATAAAAGGGCCAGTGGAAAACAAAACAAAAACATGGTTATCTAGTACGTTTGCACCGATATACAAAAGAATGCTGGTTAAAACAATGATATATATATTTGTTAATACACAAGTCAGAAATACATATAACAATCTGTCAATATAAAGCTTTTTCCATAACTTTAAATATTGATAAGCAACTTTAAATTAGAATTATGGAGGAATGCCATTTCTCTTTAACTGGTAACATTGGACACCAACTTCACTTTAGGACCCAAATGACACTCTGGCCCGCCAGAGAATCTCATACAAACCATTCAGTCGATCACAGAGGACAAACCTCAGTCAAGCTGCTGATTCAGTCAATGCAATAACAAGCACCATTCCTTGAAGCAAAAGTCTGAGATGCATTTTCACAAAACAACTGAAATTAAAGAGAGCGTTCAGCCAAAAATGAAAGTTTTCAAACACTTAATGAGTTTTCCTTTTCTGCTAAACGCAATCGAATATATTTTTCAGCATGTTGGAAACTGGTGGCCACTGACATTCGTAGTAGGCAGACAAAATACTATGAACGTCAATGGCCACTGGTTTCCATCATTATTCAAAATATCTTCTTTTGTGTTCAACAGAAGAAACTCAAACAGCTTTTAAGCAAGTAGAGAGTTGGTAAATGATGACAGATTTTTCATTTTTTGGTTGAACTATCCCTCAAGAGCTGAGCATCTTCTCTAAAAAGTGGCATTAAAGAAAACTTTCTGCTGTAATACTAAAGCATCTGTTTGTTTGTTTTTGTGTGAAATTAATTTGCAATTAAAATATTATATTAGACCTGAAAATCAATCACACTGCAGTGGTACTGACATACTTTCACCTTTTAAATGTAGGCGAATGTGCCAAGTGTTAAAACGCATTTCTCTGGTGCATGACTTGGTAGTTCAGCTCATTGCTGGAACACAACCTTTTTTCCCTTCATTCATTAATGTTTTTTTCTCCGTTAGCCCATTATGGAAAGTAAAGTCAGGCTCAGGAACTGCTCTCTTTGATGTGGAATGCCCTGAAAATGAAGACAAGTAGTAAATGATGAATGAAAGAAGCCGACAATACACTCCAAAACAACATCAACAAAAAAATAAAATGAACAGAGAAGACTGTGAAAAAATGTATTTAATTTTTGACCTTTAGCTCTTTTGCTCTAAATAAATAAAATAAGTCACACTTTACAATAAGGTTTCATTAGTTTATGATAATTACTAACATGAACTAAGAATGAACAAATTCCAAATTCATGCTTGTTCACATTAATGCACTGAGAGTTAACATGAACTAACAATGAACAACTGTATTTTCATTAACTAATACAACCTTTTTGTAAAGCTTTACAATACAATAATAATATTGTTAAAATCTTCTGCTCTCATTGAGAATAATTGTAAATAGTTTGACCAAACATCTATTAAATACACGATGTGTACCACAATTATGGTCACCCCTATAAATTCATACTAGTAAAAACTATTTTTGAACTACATTCACATTGAAAATTTACAGCTTCAGTACACCAGAGTGTGAATTACAGGGGGGTTTGGGGGGATCTTACCCCCCTAATTAACACTTGATCCCCCCCTGAAGAACCTAAAAAAAGATGGATGAGGGGGTCTGCCCTTTAATAGTGAAGAAATTGTTTGCTCTGATCTACAGTTGAAGTCAGAATTATTAGCCCCCCTGAATTATTAGCCCCCTGTTTATTTTTTTTACCCATTTTCTGTTTAACAGAGAGAAGATTTTTTCAACACATTTCTAAACATAATAGTTTTAATAACTCATTTCTAATAACTGATTTATTTTATCTTTGCCATGATGACAGTAAATAATATTTGACTAGATATTTTTTAAGACACTAGAATTCAGCTTAAAGTGACATTTAAAGGCTTAACTAGGTTAATTAGGTTAACTAGGCAGGTTAGGGTAATTAGGCAAGTTATTGTATAATGATGGTTTGTTCTGTAGACTGTCGAAAAAAAAGAAATAGCTTAAAGAGGCTACTAATTTTGACCTTAAAATGGTTTTTAAAAGATTAAAAGCTGCTTTTATTCTAGCCGAAAAAAAAACAAACAAGAATTTCTCCAGAAGAAAAAATATTATCAGACATACTGTGAACATTTCCTTTCTCTGTTAAACATATTTTGGAAAATATTTAAAATGAAAAAAATTCAAAGAGGGGCGAATAATTCTGACTTCAACTGTATATCTTAAATAAATATTACTAATTAAACAATATATAATGTAAATATACATTCGACCAACCCTGCTAATGGTTCATACCATTGTGAATGCATGTTTACGCCAAAAATATAAATTAAACGGCAAATCTAGAGCACTAACAGACAGCATAAGTGTTCATGTTTCTTGTAAAATAGGCATTTGTACTGTAGGTGTCCGTACAACTAGATGCATAGTTTGCATTTTATTAAACACTTGCTCACATGGAAGTTAAAGAGTAAAATAAAAAATATGTGTATTCTTTCATGGTCACCCATTTATAAGTGCAGGAATGCAAGCCTGTCACCATTTATTTAATAATCACAAATGTCATTGAGAACCAATCAATCTCCCTCAAAACACTGAAAACAAAAGTTTGATTAATAAAATAGATGTAATCGAATTAAATAGATAACTTTGGTTCACTGAGGCATATTACTGAACATAACCAACCCCCTTGCTTTGAGACTTGCTTTGTTTACCAAATAAGTGGATCTAATTGGATTTGCATTGTAAACATTAAATAAAAGTTAAAAAGGTATTACTTTTTATTTCATATATTAAGTTTTTAGTTACGATACTCCCAAAATCATTCCACATAAATCTGCAGATTTTTATATATATTATATTTTAATATAACTGATTTGAACTTCACAAGAAGTTCCTATAAGAAAAATAACTGAAAACGTCCATTTCCACCATCAGAGAAATAATTAAGAAACTCAAGTCAACTAGGAGTGTTATGAATTAGCCTGGAAGAGGATGTTTGTCAATCTTGTCCAAACACACTGTTAGTATGATGATTTGAGCTGGAGAACTGCACAAATTATGCCGAGTTCAGACTGCATGATTTTAGCCCCAATTTAGACTCGCCGACAGGTTTTGAGAAATCGCCAACAAATGTCTGAAATCACAGGCAAATCGGTGCTCGTTCACGCGAGTAACAATCATTTAGATTGAACTATCAAAGACACGATCTGGGAGAATTGCAGATGAGTCGCTGGCACCCGTCAGATATTTGGCATGCTAAATATCTGGACCTGTGGGCAATTCAAAATCATGCCATGTGAAATGTGTTCTGATTGAAAAAAACATTGTGATCACCTACAGCCAATGAGAGAGCAGCATCCACTAGTGTGGGGAGAAGTTCAAAGCGCTCATTTTCAGTTTATTTAGAGCCAAATAGAGGAATAACTAGTGGAAATTTGGCAGGAGTGTCTATTTGACATATCATCTGAGCAATACCACAACCAGGTTGAAAAAGAAAAAAAGTTGAGGAAAAATTGCTAAATCCCTTCAAAAGCCAGGTAAGCAAAATAAGTACATTTCTACCCTTTTAAAGGCTTCTTTCTCTTTATGTAGTGAATAACATAAGATAAACTATGTGACATCGCATTGTTTCCATGTCATTTCTCTCGTGTGTTTGGTTGTGAGACGTTTGGACAAAGTTGTCGGCGATTCTTCCTATTGTAAAGTCACGCAGTGTGAAACCCCCTGTCGCTGAACCATCTTGCAGTGTAAACACAGCACCAACAGAACGCTAGCCCAGATAGTCATGCCGCGTGAAAACATCTGTGACACGACAACTTTGAAAATCCTGCAGTGTGAACTCGGCATTAGTTCTGTTTTGAGGCCAAAAGTCTCCAAAACCACAATCCAACATCACTTATATCAGCACTTATTGTTTGAAAGGATTTCAAGAAATAAACCTCTACTCTTACTCAAAAACGAACTCATACATCTTTAAGATTGTGTTCATATTTGAGCAAGGTTGAACAATAAAGCTTTATTTTTCTAATATAAAGGAAGGAACTGTCAATGAGTGTTTGTGCAGCTGCATCTGAATTAAATCCTGAAATTCTTACCATTTCCTTTCATCTTTCTTCCCTCACAGGCTTGGCAGTGGTATCTGCCACACCATAATAGTGGAGGCCATCTCCTCGTGCTTGGACTGTTTGGTTTTTCGGTTGATTCTGCGGTGTCCAAGCCCTCCTGACACAACCAACACAGAGCTGGCACTGACTTGGTCAGTCTGCTTGGCCTTCTGGAAGTGTGCCGGCTCGTTCAGCAGGTCGTATATGGCCCCGTCCTCTGGGCCATGCTCTAAAGAGGCCTGAGACAGAGCCAGAGAGCCACACGAGGAGGACGGGGAGTCCTGGAGAAAAGGCGCATGTGTGCCGCTGCTGCAGTTCTGGTTCAGTGTGGCTCCCTCCAGCTCCGGGGCCTCAGGCTGGCACTGACTGGGAGTACTGGAGGTGAGGGTTGCCATGGTAGCTTGGGAGACGTTACACACTGCTGTTGCCATGGTGAGGAACTTGACTGGGCCGTGGTGTGCATGAAAAGAGACCATTCCTCGACCTGGAGAAGGACAATGAGAGAGATTCAGACATGATACATTTTTAAACAATAAAAAAAAAAAAAAACAGTGTGGTTGTTGCTAGCGCTTTGTAACAGCGTAGTAGGGCTGGGCGATTAATCGGAAAGTAATCGAAATCGACATTCAGAACCTATAATCGATCGAATTTTACCAGGTCAATTTTTTTCAATTACTTTCCCTACTGCGTGTGGAGTCAAGTGACCCCGCTCTGTTAAGGCTGATTTATACTACTGCGTCAAACGCAAGGGTATAGTCCGGCACAGCCTTCGCGCGGTCACATCTCTCAAAAAATGTAAATACACATCACATGTTTGCACTACATTGAAGATGAATTAAAACTGCACCAGAGATGCCTTGAGACGGCGTATTTTCTATTACAATAAAATTATTATTTACATTAAAATTTTTACAGAAGATGTTTAAACTATTATTTACAGGATATACAAGAGTTATTTTGTTTAGAAGAGATACTGCTTATTTTCTACTTTTAATATGAAAAACTTTGAAAATAATTAATTGTGTTTCCAAAAGTTATTTATTTTCACTTTTAAGAAAAAACTGACTGTTTTAGGCAATGTGTGTTTTAATTTAATTTGTGTAACGTTCAAAATCTCAGACTTTGTATGTATGTGAGCATATTTACTGTACAAAACTTTTAGTGAACTATGTAAATAAAATAATCGTTCATTAATCGTAATCGAATTAAAATGTTCAACTAATCGAGATTTTGATTTTAAGCCAAATCGTCCAGCTCTACAGCGTAGTCTTGTGCATCGAGAGATCTGCGATTGAGTCTTGTGTAAATGTCTAGTGTAAAAATTATAAAAATAGAATTTTACAACACAAAGATTACTATTAAACTACGTCATAAATGAAGAATATTATGATAGAAGTTTAATTTTGAATATTTTTAAGGATTTAATACTAGAATATTTTTATATTGTTCAGTTGTTCTATGCAAATATACAGGAAAAACAACAGTAACAATGAAAATTGTAGTTCTAATGCATCTATTGCATTTCAATTTAGAATAATTTTAAATTTCATTTCAAGTATTTTTAGAGTTCCTTTACTTCAAAAACTTACATTTTCAAAAGTTGTTTTGGCAACCGACTAAAATAAAAGTACAGTTTATAATAGGGCTGGGCGATATTTATTGCGCATTTTTCAGGTACACCTAGTTAAAAAACCTCTGAACTTTTCAGAATGCCCAAAATGCACCAGGATTCATGCAGTTCAATTTCAAGTAGAACTAACCAATCTGCTTCACACTTTGTATAATTATACACATTTCAGTAATAACGGCAGACTGAATACCCTAGACAAACACAGTGCATCCAAACACTGCTGGGCTTTTTACTTTTATCCATAAACTTTCATCGGAGCTGCAGCAATGATTTGTCCGTTTGCCATCCTCTGAGAAAACGGTCACCTAGTTACGAGAGACACCATAGAAAATGTCACTTCAGGTCAGAATAACAACACATGTGAAAATGAGTGCCATATAGTGAGAACATTGTAAATAAAAAAGGATGTCGCCAGAGTGGCTTTTTAGTTTCTTTTCTTGTGCATCCCAGCCACTAGCTCCCCATCTGAAAAATCTTTTAGCATAGAGGTAATGTAGTCATCCAACTTCACAATTTGTAATGTTCAGCATGCATTTGAATAATGGTGGCTGGTTCCTTTACTTGAAAGCTCAGATTTGATTATCATAATTTGTTTTGTATCATTATTATTGACACCTTACAGATGTTGATCTACCTTTACCATTGCGCACACTTTGTAACATTTTATTCATCAAGTTTAAGAGTCTCTTTAACACTTATGTCTGTTTTAATATAAAAAGTTCAGATATTTTATTTAAATATTTTTGTTTTTGACTATTAAAACTATTTGCCTTAGTAATGTTGGTAAATGAAAATAAAGTGGTTAAATAAAAAAACAAATCCTAATGTTAAAAAATATTCAATAATTATCGATATCAAATGATATGAAACATGATATTGTGATCATTTTCTTGCAACATCACCCAGCCCTAGTTTATAATATTATACATAAGATACAATTATAGCACATAATGGGAAATGCCGTCTTCACATGCTGCATCCAACTAAAAACTAAAAATGTGCATTATCTTTGAATTAAGCTTTATTTTAATCATTTAAAATGATTTTTAATAGTTTTAGCATTAACATTAAACAAACTGAAAGAGGTCATCAAAAGCAGAAGTGGATGGTTATTAAATTGTTGGGTGTGGTTTGTTCCTGAACTTGTGCCGAGTTGCAAACTTATCCAGGAAAGCACCAATTTCTATGCATATTACAAAGTCCTGCGTGACAGATGATACCCACCTGTGACCTTTGGGATGCCCTGTAGTCTGGGCACAGAAAGGGCCACCGTGACCCCCAGATTAGTGCCCACTAGCAGCAGACCGTGACACACTAACAGACTGCTCACAGAGACTCTCTGCTGTCCTGAAGGAGAAACACACAGACGATAAATCAATAATTCACTTCAAACTAAAAACACACACTAGAAAACACTTAAACACACTAGTTGGTGTTCAAGCCCAGTGGAATAATAGCATCATCCACACATGCCAGGCTGTGTGGGCAGTGCGTGTGGGCAGGTTACTATGGGGATGATGCTGGAGAGCAGTTGGTTTCTGAGGAAACCTGACACGACGCGCTCATAGAAATGGTAGGAAGGTCTCATTAAAAAGAGAAAAATGCCAAACGGTCAATATTTGGTCAAACAAACAACTCTTAATCTGTCAAACGCAATAAACATTGTGTACATTAACTGGAACAATTTCAACAAAATAAAAATAATTAGATGTTCCATTAACAAGCTATAGATCTGATCCAACTATAAAACTGTGAAGGTTTAATATACATTTTAAAATGGTTGATTTAATAACATTTTCAGAATTTTGTATATTTATATAAATTGAATTCTGTATCATAGTACAAAGTGCTTAACTTCTGTAATGGCTGTTGTTATTTATTCAAGCATATTGATCCATTGTTAATATTTTTATGATCTTTGTGAAGTTTACATTTAGCAGTTTAAATTTAGCTGAAACAGCTAAACGTAAACTGCACAAAGATCAAACACCATAATGTATTAAAAATATCATAAACTATTAAAAATAATAACGATGGAACAATACGCTTGAATAAATACAGAAGTTAAGCAATTCGCACTCTGATACAGAATTAAAATGATAGAAATATACAAAATTATGAAAATTTCCCCTCAGCCAAAACTATTTGCTCTGGAACATTGTTTAATGAGACCAAAGACTGACCATTAGAAATAACCAATACAAACTATTTCTAAGTTCAACCACTATAAAGTGTAAGTGCCAGCAATAAATTCCAAAATAATTGTCCGAGGTAAGGATATTCTCGGTGGGGTTCATAAGTACTGACACAATGGAGTTCTAATCTCCAGTAAACTTTTAAGTATGTGGTTTATGTATGATAATAGCACCTAGATAAACATCTACATTCTCACCCACAAACTAGTAAAACTACAATACCTGACAAAACAATAGCAATATTTGCAATAGCAATATTTGTACATTTATAGTGGTTAATCATCTGCCATAATATACGCCACAAACAGAGTAGTACAAA
This sequence comes from Danio kyathit, assembly GCA_903798195.1. Lineage (NCBI taxonomy): Eukaryota > Metazoa > Chordata > Actinopteri > Cypriniformes > Danionidae > Danio > Danio kyathit. The sequence continues at coordinate 30,777,851 of LR812535.1, read as the reverse complement.
TATCACATGAGTGGAAATAATAGATTTGAGGAGAGGAAGAATCTGTGATATAAATATTTATTGTTTATTAAATTTATTAAAATAATATATACACTTTGTGACTTGTTGTAGTGTAGGAATTGAAGTCCCACCACCTTCATTCATTTTCCTTCAGCTTGGTCCCTTTATTTATCAGGGGTCGCCACAGTGGAATAAACCGCCAACTTATCCAGCATATGTTTCACACAGCGGATGCCCTTCCAGCCGCAGCACCGGGAAACACCCACACACTCTCGCATTCACAAACGTACACTACGACCAATTTACCTTATTTAATTCATCTATAGCACATGTCTTTGGACTGTGGGGGAAAACTGGAGCGAAACCCATGTGAACACGGGTAGAACATGCAAACTCCACACAGAAATGCCAACTGACCCAGCTGGGGTTCGAACCAGCAACCTTCTTGCTGTGAGGCGACAGTGCTAACAACTAAGCCACCATGCTGCCTAGTCCCACCACGTCATGAAATTTTATGCAGTACATTTTTTTTTATCTAAACGCAACAAAAATGTGCTTGTAAGTTTACATAGTGTTGACTAAGAAGTAAACTATTCTTTTGTCACCGTTATCACATGAGCAAACAGAACTGCAGGTAAAAAGGGAACAACACACAATATAACTTGACCCTGACTAAACATCACACCCATCTATGGGTTAAAATTCCTCCAAACACCTGACTGGGCTGAAGCAGACTGCAGTCTGACAACAGTGTCTTATTCAGCTGTTCCAGAGCTCAGTGACTCGTTAGGAAAGCCTTGGCTCATATTTCTGAGCATCACAGATCATTACATTAGTCATGGAAACTGCTCTAATAGGGGACCATAACTGAACAAATGAGGGCATTACTATGCATGGTTTTGTAACTTTTTATTGCGAGTTAGATCAAGTAGGCCAAGTCTGTCACAAAGAAACTAAAAGATGTAAGGGCTTGTCTGTAAACAACTTCACTTAAATGGCCAATGCAAAGAGATTCATACATTAGATGAATAATACATTTTGTTAAAGGAGACCTGTAATGCATTTTTAAGGCGTTTAAACACAGACGTGTCCACAGTGTGCGTGTAAACAACCAGCCAATTAAATAAAAAATAAATTAATACAAATAAAAAAAATCACTCACTCAATTCGTCATTTGTTTACTAAGATTAATTTAAGACTTTTTTTTTTTTAAACAAATAATGCTGTTAAAGTTGAATATTGCCCAAATAATATTTTACAATGGATTGTTTCACCAACAAGGGTCAGTTCACTGCTGGATTTGTTGAGAATCTGTTGTACCAATGCATTGTGATCAAATTTCATATCCAGAACAAGTATGTAACTTCAAATTGTGTGTAATTGTGGTTTTGCCATTTCTGGAGCATTAGAATGATATTTAAAGACTTTGTCCTCCTCGTAAATAGGGTTGAAGACCAGCAGTTCATTTGTATTAAAAGGGACACACAAAACAGTGCGTTTTTGATCACAAATATGGGCAAATTTGACACTATAAAATGAAATTTGACTACAAAAAAAGTGCTGTATGGGTGTATTTTGAGCTACAACTTCATTCACATTCTTGGCACACCATAGATTTATATTACAGTATATCCTGCAAAAAAGGGGTCTTCATATTTCCCCTTTAAACGTAACTGAATAACCAGTTTTATGTGGAGCTCAGCACAACAAGTTATTGCAAACTTGTCTACAATAAGATTAGTGCTTTCTCTTTTTAAAAAAAGCCTGTGGTGAATTCAGCTCCTCAGCTGGCTGCTGTGGTGTAGCTGAACAACATCCAAGAATAGATGTAACTCTGGGCTCTGTTTGTGTCTTTCTCTGTGTGTGTGTTTGTGTGTTCAGTCTGACCTTCAGAAGAGGGACGGGAAGATTTAGTATATTTCAGTTATTATCGCATTCTATTAAACTATACTACTTATAATAATAATAATAATAATAATAATGATTAAAAAAATACTAACAATTATTATTAACGTTTTTTTATTATTCTTATAATATATAATTATTTATTATTATTATTACTTTTTATTCTTATAATATTTAACTATTTACTATCATTATTATTATTATTAATGCTTTTTATTATTCTTATTACAATATATAACTATTTATTATTATTATTAATACTTTTTATTATTCTTATAATATATAACTATTTATTATTATTATAATTATTAATGCTTTTTATTATTCTTATAATATAAAACTATTTATTATTATTATTGTTATTATTATTATTAATGCTTTTTATTATTCTTATTATAATATATAACTATTTATTATTATTATTATTAATACTTTTTATTATTCTTATAATATATAACTATTTATTATTATTATTATTATTATTATTATTAATGCTTTTTATTATTCTTATAATATAAAACTATTTATTATTATTATTGTTATTATTATTATTAATGCTTTTTATTATTCTTATTATAATATATATAACTATTTATTATTATTATTATTAATACTTTTTATTATTCTTATAATATAAAACTATTTATTATTATTATTGTTATTATTATTATTAATGCTTTTTATTATTCTTATTATAATATATATAACTATTTATTATTATTATTAAATAATAATAATTACATGCGGTACAGTGTATGTGTCCGTAGTGTATGAGTGTGAATGAGTGTGTATGGATGTTTCCCAGAGATGGGTTGCAGCTGGAAGGGCATCCGCTGCGTAAAACATGTGCTGGATAAGTCGGCGGTTCATTCCGCTGTGGCTACCCCGGAATAATAAAGGGACTAAGCCGAAAAGAAAATGAATGAATGAACCATTTATTATAATTATTATTATTAATGCTTTTTATTATTCTTATTATAATATATAACTATTTATTATTATTATTATTATTAATACTTTTTATTATCCTTATAATATATAACTATTTATTATTATTATTATTATTATTATTATAATTATTATTATTATTAACACGTTTTAATATCCTTATAATATATAACTATTTATTATTATTATTATTAATACTTTTTATTATTCTTATTATAATATATAACTATTATCAATACTTTTTATTATTCTTATTATAATATATAGCTATTGATTATTATTTATTAATATTATTACTATTATTCTCATCATTAAATTAAAATGTTTTCTTTAGTGTTTAATTTAAACCAAGCTGTTGTGATTAATCAGCTGTATTACAGCTGATGTCTTTGTACCAGCATCAAAAGACTGACACACTGTGTTATAAATCATGTCAAGAACTATCAAAACTGATTTGTCAATGATTAACTGATAGTGGATTCATTCTTATGAGCAGAATAAACAACGACTCTCTAAATCACTCTCTATTTACCAATTTTCAAAATTAAATTACAACCAGTATCAACATGCCAGTATTTATTAAGCTCCAGCACTGATCTAACAGGAAGAAAAACAAATTGACATGGCACATTTTTTTACAGTCTTGGCCATTAACCACTAATGGTGCTTTCAAAGTAACATCTTTTCAATTTAAACATATCGTTCATTCATAATTAATGTGATAATGAAGATCTATTGAACCAGAAGAGTCAATGCAGTTGTTTTTGTGGTGGTGGCTGCTGTGTTTGTGTCATTACTGCACACATGACTGAGCATTTGGGTCACAGGAGACAAAGCCATCAGAGACAAAGACCACTGGCTTTAGTATCACAAACAGTGATGTCAGTCTTATAAATGGCATAATATGCATTAAGATTTCATTCAACGCTTAGCAGATTACACAGACTGAAAGTGCTTCATATAACAAACAAACACCCGCACAAATGGTATGCAAACAATCTGTTTAACAAATTTGTCACCAGCTGTCACCATTCATGACCAGTCAACGGGATCATGACCGTGTCTGCCAGTCATTTCAGCAAATGTTATGCAAGACACTGCGGTACAGCCAGAATGATGTTTGACATTGACTCCAGGTGAGTTCAGGACATCCTCCATTCTCTCCAAAGACAGAACACAACATTATGCAATCAAGCCCCCATCCTACAATCTCCTCTTGTGTTACTGAAGCATATCAAACTTAAAGTGCCCCTATTATGCTTTTTCACACATTGCTTTTCATGCAATTCTCTCTATCTGGGGGTAACAATTTTTTGCTTACAGCTTACACACTGCATTACTTTACTATAGGTAGAATTGCTGACAACTCTGTGTGGCTCACAAACTACATTTCACAACTAAATGCATGTGAGAACCAATTAAAAAATAACACAAGATCACATTTTGGGATCACATAGGGACTGGAAATGGTACCCTGTTCTGGTCGGCTACAGCTCAGACAAAACATCAAAACAATGAAAGCGAGACATGACTTTTAAGGGACTGTATCATATGGATTAATTAATCATTCGTACTGTTCAATGAACGCAAACTGTCGTAGTTTATTAAAGATGCAAACCCCTCACTGCATGACAACTGCACCTTCAGCAAACCTGCTAATTCCTGCAGCACGAGGACTTTATGAGCGTCAAAAGTGGCTGATCTGTTCAACGAAATATTTGACTGTGTGTCACCGCATATCAAACGACTTAAACGATATAACTAAAGAAATCTCCACTGTGCTGAGCGAGAGCGCTAAACTGAACAGCGCGTCATTGATGACGTAAGCGTGCCCAGGCCCAAATGTAATGTGAGTGCGGGCCGTCGTGGGGAGACGAGAGGGGGGACAAGCGTGCTTTGGCCCGGTTCAACGCAACTGTACATAGTGTGAGTACGCCCTTAGTTATTGATGTCTAGAACTGCCAATCATTGAAAAGGAGGATATTTTTAAAGGAAAATTTTAATATTATGAGAAAATAGTAGTGTTTTTTAATTGGATGCAATAAAACTTCAAAAACAAAATTAGTAATTTTTCAAAAAAGATTAATGGGGCTCATTAAAAGGGCTTTGGATTGTCTCTGTCTTAGGTAATCAGTAGCCATGCAAATCGATTGTATTCAGCTGTACTCAAGTGAAACTCAGCAACTACAGAAACATGACCCAGCCAAATTTCCCTCCTTTTGCAGCACACGTCTCTCTCTGGGGATTTTATGCAAGGAAAAAAAATCTTGATGTAAAAATGCTTTGTAGAGTCATCATATTGTAAAACAAATATTTAATAGTAGATTTTTCTGAGTGCTTTCACTACAATGTTTCCCTCGGGAGTAGACATTTCCGTCCTTCAAGGTGATTCAAACTTTATCTCATTTTACTGATAAGCCACTAAACTGCTAAGAGAATGACAGAAAATACCCTAGAAACACTTCAGAAACAAGTAAAGACACAACTCGTTACAGGAGGAGACTGGCATTGGCTTTCCTGAGTGAAATCCTGCCCTGACAAATATAAGCCCCAGAGCTTAAGGTAGAGCCAGGCATGATCCGACACACTCAGCACAACCAAGCTGAAGGATTCTGCCAGCCAGAGGCAAAATGGTGCTGGAGTTCAAGGGACAATATCCTACATTTCAGATACTTAACCAGACTATCCTAAACAATGATTTTATCTCTCTCAATTAGATCAACTATTCAAAACCTGCTTTTAATAATGCAATCCTGATGGTAACCAATGCATATTTTTGAGTATAAAGACGTGTCATTTCCAATGAACATATCAATTACTAAGACTAATATGGCAAGTTCACACCCTTTCAAAGGTGTTCAAATGAGTATTTCACAGCCAGCTGAATAAGTTCCAACACAGCCTTTATTGTTGTTAGTCACATCTAAGACGTTTTCTTTGTTACAAGGAAATGACTATTGTAGGTAAGGAGATTTGCCAACAGATTACAAAGATCTGACCAATCAGATTAAAAAAAAACTTTGGCAGCATTCATCTTGTCTTAAGTGTTACATTAGGTGTGCAAATACATATATCAACGATGCCTAATGCTAAATAAAAAATCCTCAGATAATCCACAGCATAAAAAACAACATATGGTAGAGTAATCGGTGGTTCATTCCACTGCGGCGACCCATAATAATCAAAGATGGCGAGTGAGGCAGTTTCTGAGAGTTACGTGAAATTCATAAACCTCTAAACTGAAATATTAGAGCAGGGGTGCCCAAACTTTTTCTTATAAAGGGCCAAAAACCAAACTTGATTGAGGGGGTGGGCCGAAGTTAAATATAACAAAACTATTACATTAAAGCTGCCATAGTAATTTCCTAATTTATTAATATAGAAAAATAAATAGAAAAAATACTTCAATCACATTAAAAATTATACGTTTTTTTTAAATTTTATAATAAACTTCTTACAAGAAAAACATAAACACATTTATAACACAATGATGTTCAATTCTGAATACACGAGTCAAGCTAAACCTGCCTTGACCTTGATTTGCTCGTCGATGTCTTGTGTATTGTCCTCTATCTTCGAGTGACTATTCACATTTAAAAAAAACAGATTCATGCACATGTAATTGAAACATTTCATTTCAGCTTACTTTTTTGTAGTTCAACAATTAAACAAACAAATAAATAAACAAAAGGTTACGTTAAATTAGAAATAACGAGATTGCTGTATTGTTTGCTAGTGTTTTAGTGCATGTTCTAGTTGGTATCAGGTAATAACACTGAGATAATTTTGTTAACATATATACATGACGTACTCTATTGGGTGTTGTTTCATAATAACTTCTATAAATAAAGTTAAAAAAAAAAAAAAAAAAAAAAGGAAGGTGTCTGATAGAGAGGAAAAGAGTGCGACTCCAACAGAGGGTTTCTACAAGTTTCATAATGTCAAATTTAAGACCATCATCAATGAAATTTAAGACTTTTACGGGGATAAACTCTATAAAGATTTTTTTTTCTAATGGAAAAGGAAAAGATTTTTACTATCCTCAAAGAAATTCTAATTTATTTATTTCTTAGCCACATTTTTAATATGTGTATGTATCAAAACAAGCAAACTCTGGTTTCATAGATGCACTTTTTTTTTTAACATAACTAAGTCTCTCCAGGTCAGTGTCCTCACCATAACTAAATTACTTTTAAACAAATGTTATTGTAAGGAAGATAATTAAACCATATTGGTAAATAGAGTTAAAAACTATTTGTTAAAAGTTCTATTAAGATGAATTGTTGGTGATTGGATGATTTCGGCCAGAATGAGTAGCTTTTCATGGACAAGACCTACAACACAATATGTTGGTAAATTTAAGACTTTTTAAGGCCTAAAATTTAGTTTTAGGAATTTAAGACATTAAGACATAAGACCCCGCGGAAACCCTGTCTACAGGTGGTTTGTCAAGCCCACTCACCTGCATCAAGTACACACAGAAATGTAAAATGCAAAATGAACAATACAAAAAGGCTCAAATTTTTTTAAAGCACTGCTTTAAGCAGCAGTGAATCAGTTTGCGGGAGCTCTATCTGCGGTCAGAGACGCACCCTTATACAGAGCACAGAGGAAGTCCTTTTTGTGGAAGATGTCTCCAAACAGACGGTTTCCTGTGTGGCAAAAACTGCCGCATGCATTCATGGTGAGGGACTGCTGAACTCAACTCAACCTCACCACATTTTCCTTCAAACATTTTGATCTCACGAAGAAAAAAAAAACCCTCCCCATCCAAAGAAAACACTGACAGAGCTGATAGAGCAGTTTCCTCTCCTAATGAAGGTCAGAGTGAGTATTATTAGCCTGGACTGCACAAAGCCCTCATGTATCAAATAATGCATAGGAAAACATTGTTCTACAGCTCTACAGAAGCACAGCATCTAGAGGCCTTTTACAATGCTCCTACTGAAAATAAAAATAGGTGTAGAACATTTTCTGCCAAATGTTACACAAAGACATTTTAGATCAGGTCTGAGCGATTAATAATAGGGGCACTTTAAGTTTGGTTTACACTTAATAACAGAACAGCAGATTTTAATGAAATTTAATGAAATTTTCAAAAAAGCTGTGACTGATTTAAAATACATTTTTTATAACTCTAGACTGCTATACAGACTAATCGTTTTGCTTTTTAATGCTTCAGGAGCTAAGGGTATTAATTTAGTTTTGCCTGTATATTTTATTTATTTATATATTTATTTATTTTTGACTCTCAATATGTTGGTAACCATTGATTTTGATTGCATGTTCTACTGAAGACAAAAGTCACCTACTGTACATCTGGAATCGATTGGGGATGAGTAAATTAACAGCACATTTTTGTTTATGGATGTACTTTCCATTAAAAGCTTTCCAATATTGCATGATGAACAGACCAAAATGTATAAGTTATTCACTGAAAAATGAATGAACTCACAGTACTAAAGGCATCAATGATTAAAGCTCAGTCTGCTACCCCGCTAACAAACCCTGCCAATCAATTTGCATATAAATAGCATGCAGAGTTCACAGATTAAGTTCTAGAACTGCAACATATTCATTGATGAACACCCAACACTCAAAAACTGACTGAGTGACTCAAAATCTATCCATACATAAGACACATTTGATTCTATCATTAGACATGCTTTCACATGAAAACATACCTCTACAGTTCAATTTAGACAAAAGATAAAAACAGATGATGTCGTATTAGACATTTTTTCACCACACTTCAGAGTAGGGCTGCACGATATTGGAAAAATCTGACATTCTTTTACTGCAATATATATTGCGATATAAATATAATTTCTCTAGAGGACTTAAATATCTCTATTTGGAAAGATTACATTCATTTAGATTGATTGGCTTCATAAAGTCTTTTTTCTATGCAGTTTATCTGCATAAATTATAATAAATTACAAGCAAAATAAACAGTGATTTGTGGGGAGTGTACCAGTATTCAAACAATCAAATGTAAAAATATCACGATCATCATTGTATGAATAATTAAAAACGGATATATTTGATAATATCTTCATCTTTTGATCTTTAATAAATGATCTAATCCTGCGATGTGACTATTGCAGAAACACACATTACGATATCGATGCTCAAACAATATATTGTTCAGCCCTACTCCAGAGTGGAATTAAGCTACTATTATCCTAACTAAATCAGTTAAACCTTCCCCCTAAATGATACATGTAAACAAAATGAACATCGAATGGTCACTTCACATGTTTTTGGCCAGAATAAAGAGCAATATAGGTCATGTTTTTTCAAATCAAACATCTGGCTTTCCTTATACTGCGTTCCACCAATCACTTGAGAGAGGACATTTAAACAGAGATTATGGTTCAAACAGATTACAGCTCCAGTCCTAAACCCAGCTGGTGTTTAAGTGGCCACCATGTCTGACTTACATACGCTGCTGGCTATTTTGGGAATATTTATTGAGGATTATTAAAAGCCGATGTGGCCTTTATGATTACTGAGAAATGAGTATTTAAACAGAATCACACACACAGATTGTACAGGTATCTTCATGGGGACTACTAGTGCTGCATGATATTGGAAAAATCGACATTGCGATATTTTGTTTTGCTGTGATATTGTATATTGCGGTATGATTTAAATAGCTCTATTCGCAAAGATTACATTCATTTAGATTGACTGGGCTGATAAAGTGTATTTCTATGCAGTGCATCTGCATAAAATATAGACAGAAAAAAAATAAAAGTCTGGTTTTCTGGGGAGTCAAATAGTATTTAAATAAAGAATTTAAAAATCAAGTATAAAAGAGCATATTCATTATTGTATAAATAAGTGTATAAAATTATATCCAAATATTTAATAACATTTTATTCTTTTAATCTTTAATAAATAATCTCAATCTAATCCAACGCATTGTGATATTGATGCTTAAACGCAGAGGTGGGTAGTAACGAATTACATTTACTTGGTAACTGTAAAATAGTTGGGTAACATGTACTTTTTGAGTACATTAAAAAATGTGTACTTTTACACATAAATCATTACTCTTACTTCGCTACATTTGGCGGCGTTCCTCCGTTACTGTCAAATGATAATAAATATGATTCATATGATTTGTTTGCAAATATGTGTTGCAAGAGGTTGCTATAAACGCGTCTCCCGTTTTCGGTTAGAGCACGCGCTCCTATGTTGGAATGATGGCTAAAGTCGAGGAAGACGTGCAAATTTATACTGCAGTCACGGCATGGCCATCTGCGGTTCCGAGATCTGCAGTCTGTGCAGTGAGTTTATCAGACCAGGTCACTCCTTGGTCTCAAGTTTAGTCTATGTTTTCACTACAAGATGTCAACAAGAATAGTTTGACAATGCGATACACGCTGTAATTTACATCGAACTGACATTGCAACATGTACATAAATTCCAGTCCCAACCTGAAAAAAAAAACATGTAGTGGTAAGTGTCAAAATGATACCAATTTGAACCTTATAAATGGTAACTATAAGATAATTAAAGAAACTGCTGTTTAATGGAATAACTGATTAGCCCTGCACATATTAGTCATTCACACTGTTAACCATTAAAAATATAACATCTAAACTAAATAAATAAATTATGTTTAACATAAAATGGTGCATATATATATATATATATATATATATATATATATATATATATATATATATATATATATATATATATATATATATATATATATATGTATGTATATACAAGTCAGAATTACTAACCCCCTGCATATTGTTCTTCAATTTCTGTTTAACAGAAAGATTTTATCAGCACATTTCTAGTTTTAATAATTAATTTCTAATAACGGATTCCTTTCATCTTTGCCATGATGGCAGCACATAATATTTGACTATATATTTTTCAAGACACTAGTATTCAGCTTAAAGTGACATTTAAAGGCTTAACCAAGTTAATTTGGCAAGTTAGGGTAATTAGGCAAATCATTAACGATGGTTTGTTCTGTAAATAATCAAAACAAATATCAAATATCAAATATCAAATATCAAAAAATATTCCTTAATTAATTCATTAACATTAAAATAGAATATTTTAAAATAGAATAAGATATAAAACAAGTAAACTTTCACCAGAAGAAAAAATATTATAGGAAATACTGTGAAAGATTCCTTGCTCTGTCAAACAACATTTGGCAAATATTTGAAAAAGAAAAGAAATTCACAGGAGGGCATGTAATTTTGTATGTATATACAGTATATAGTAAGATGCCGCCCTGGGCGATTGCCCACATTGCCCATGCCTAAATCTGCCACTGATGAAAATTAACTAGTAACTACTTATGAGTAATTTTTTCATCAGATACTTTTTTACTTTTACTCGAGTAACTTTTAAGACTGTTACTTTTACTTGAGTAAAAGTTTCCGCAAGTATTTGTACTTTTACTCGAGTATAGAGTTTGGATACTCTACCCACCTCTGCTTAAACTATATATTGTTCAGCCCTAACATCTACCCTTAAACTTAACCCGCACAGGAAACATTCTGCATTTTTACATTTTCAAAATACTTCATTCTGTGAAATTAATGAGCCTTTTTTTCTCATGGGGACCAAAGAAAATGTTATTAAAAGGTAAAAACTGGTACTGCTATACTCGCTATTATACATAGACATATGGTCCCCACAAAGTAAAGCATACAAGCATACAAAATCACTGATGCAAACATCAAACATATTATGAAGAAAACATTAAAAAACACAATGTTGAGGTAATTCCTAGAGTAGTGGTTTCTGAATGGCTTCCTGAACACACTGGTTTGTGTTCAGCATCACAAAAGACCATTGAGAAGCACTACTGAAAATAAAACAAAAGCAAACACTGGATGAGATCCAAATAACACAACGGAAATCTGACACACTGGTGCACTAAGGATACTCCAACCCTTATTTCCTCTAAAACACCTGCAAATATGGTTAAAATACATGCTGTAATTCAATAAAAGGTCAAAACAAACTTCTTACACCTTGATTTTTGTTTTGCTTTGAAAAAAAAATTAATATGATCAAGAGAAGTAAACGTTTTTTTTATTGAGCGGTTTTCTTTTTTTAAATATGAAAGGTTGGCTCTGTGATTGTAGAGGAGGCTGTAATTTTGTTCCTCCACATGAAAGAGAATCACATGATAAAGACACACCCACTGATGATGTCATGTTATTATGTACATACAGAGCCGTAAATCAGCAGAAACACCTGTAATCTGAGTCTGTCTGTAGACTACAAATGACAGGGAGCGTCTCTGAGGGCTTATCTCTGAGAATGATAGTGTTGGAGGGAGTAGTTTTAAAGTGATATCATTTGAATTTGCAGCCGAAGAAAAAGGAAATTTAGGAAACATTGCATTAGCTGGTTACCCTTAAAGGGATAGTAACTTCAAAATCTTTCCAAAGCCACACGCCTTTGTTTTACGTTCTGAACTCAAGTAAAGATAATTTAAATTAAACTGAGAGATTTCGGTCTCTCCATTGAAAGTTTTTTTTTTTTCCCTTGAAACTCTTCTAAAAAACTTCATTAAAAGACAAGAGAAAAAAAAAAAAAAAACATACCCATATATTCATCAAGAATTGTAAACAAGAAGAATTTTTTGCCTCCTGAAGAGACTTTATAAAATGAACAAATTTAAATGTACATATGTGATCCTTGACAACAAAATTAGTCTTATTTTTCACGTGTTTTTTATTTTACAATAAAACATTGTATGGGACAAAATTATTGATAATTTTCTAATGATTTTGGCATATAAAAATAAGTAAATATCATGTTCCATAAAGACATATTGTAAATTTCCTACTGTAAATATATCAAAACTCAATTATTCATTAGTGAAATGCATTGTTAAACATATCGACTGGAATGTCCGTGTGGATGCTTTTATATAGAAATGACTAAGAGAAAATTAAAACTGAGATAAGCTGAGCATAAAAATGCAATACTTGTTATCCCCAACATCCATTGGCTTTACATTCTAAAAATCAAGGTCACGGCAATCCAAGTTCATTAAAAATGGTCGGTATAGAGCATATTTTTAATTCTGCAAGGGGAGGAGAAAAGATTAAAACAGAGAGAAACCTTTTGGATCTATACATTAAAAGCGACTAGATTTTCAGGCTTAAATGGCGAATTAGATTTCTCTCCTTTTTTTGTCCCCACAGAGAAAAAATAAATAAATAAATAAAAATGATATACATATATATATATACATATATACATACATATATAGATACATGTGTGTGTGTTTGTCTGTGTGTATACATATACACACACAGATGAATATATACACACACACACACACACACACACACACACACACACACACACACACACACACACACACACACACACACACACACTCACACACACTCATACACACTCATACACACACACGTATGTATGAGTGTATTTATGTACATGCATGTTTATGCGCATTTATTTGTATACTATAATTGCTTATTTATCTATATATACACATTTTTGTTGCAGTTTCTATATATATATATATATAGTAATATTTGACAAATATGTTATATAACATGCATCATCTTATTTTTCCTATATATACATTTATATTTATTCATTTATTTATTTTCTTCCCTCTATCAATGCTGAATTAATGATTGTTGAGTTGACCTTGTTTAATATATTGTTATAGTATGGTATCGATATTCTAATGAGTCATGAGACCAGGTCATTTAAAAGAAACTCCAGACCACCTGATCATTGTTACCCTGATAAGGGCAGCTCTCTGCCAAAACGCATAGGTTTTTTAAAGATTATCCATGTGAATAAAGGCTTTTTAATATTTTTTGCACATCTTTCGAGAGCGATGGACTGATTTTTGTTGTTTGCATTGTTAAGCACTTCCGATTAATCTAAAATGATTTTCTCTGTATTTAGATTTTCTTTTAACACCTCAGATTTAAGATTTTCAAATGGTTGTATCCAGACCAAATATTGTCCTATACAATATCAATGAAAAGCTTATTCATACCGCTTTTAGGATTTGTATACATTTCAATAAAATAAAATAAAACCAAACATATATCGATTCATTTTATAAAGTCACTAGTAATTCATATAAATTCATTTTTGAATCTTTTTTTTTTTTATAAATGTTTTAAAGCATTAGAGATTTGGGTGAAAAACAATTGTAAAAAAATAAAATTGAGACAGAAATCTCTCAAATTTGATTCAAAATCTCTTCATTTGTGTTCAAAAGATGAAGCTTATGGGTTTGGAATGGCATGAAGATGATAAGAAATTAGTTTCCACTAAAATAAAAATTCTTTCCTTATTTTAAGACCACAGATAATGCGTAATGTATAATGCACCTTCTGCTATAGTAAAGCGTTTTGCATTGACGGTTTACCTGGGAGTATGTTATTGACAGCTGTGGCAATATTGATGTCTTGCAGGTGGTCAAGAGTCTCAGTGTGGAAGAGCCGGAGAGTTGAGCCGGTGCTGAAGGATATCCAGATCCCCACTCCAGCCACCACCATGTGGGACACGATCATTCCTTCCTCCTGATGGGCTTCAAACTGACGCTGTCAACAAATGTACATGTGCAAATATTCAAGCATCTACACTACTTTTATATACCAGATACTGGCTGGTGCAAACTTAAAAAAAAACAAAAAAAAAAAACAAAAACAGATCTTACTTCACATGGCTTACTTTATGGAAAAGTCAAGCACAGTAAACTGAGGAATGAGGTAACCCTAAAAAAAGCCCAAGAAGGAAAAAGAGACTCAGATCTGACCCACTTCACTCGGCAAAGGAGTGGATGAGATTTAAATTTTGATATACTACAGCTTGACGTCTTTACTGAAGCAAATAAAATAACACAGGACTGCGATGGGAAATTTAACAGCATTTGACAAATGAGTGTCCCACAAGAACATCAAAACCACAACATTATTAGACATCTGGCTCTGGAATTTGTGATTTTTAGCTACTTAAAAATGATCTGAAATGATCTATTTGCTAAACTGATCTGCATCTCTTTCAAGCGTACAATCAAATATTCGTCCTTTACACTTGCTTTCATTTCAGCCAATGGTTTAACAGTCAGCAGAGTTGTTGAACGATAATGAGCTTAGTAAAGCTGGCTGGATAACAGGTCAGTGTGTCAGTGTCTGTGTGTAGGACAGAGAACACATGGATTTAACATTCTGAGATCACGGCAGGCTGTTGTGTTGTGGCAGAGAGTGAAGAAACTGAGTTTACTCTCTCTTTTATTTTACATTAGATAGCTGTTAGAAAAATCACATTAGATCAACAATACCCTTAAATGAGACGGTAATAGTCAAAAGCCCATTGCCATGCCATATAAACACATAAGTAGGGCCAGACGGAATCTGCGGACGTTTTTTTGCTATTTCTGCGGAGAATTTTGGTAAAAATCTGCAGAATTTTTTTATGAGTATCATAACTAAAACCTTAATATGTTAAATAAAAAATAATATCTTTTTAACTTGTATTTAATGTTGAAAATGCAAATCCAGTTAGATTAACTGTAAATAGTTAACTTTAAGTAAATAAACAGAATTAATGATGGGCTAAAAATCTGCGGAAATCTGCAGAAAATCTGCAGAATTCTGCACGCGCAGATTCCGTGTGGGCCTACACATAAGCAAGAGCACACTCTGTTGAAAGTGTAGTCTAAAAACAGTATACTGGTGTTTTGGGGTTTCCACTCTGGGCAGAGCCAAAAGTTTCTTAAAATGTGTTTTTTGTGCTAATAAAAAATAAATAAACTCTGAATGCTTGAGATCCTCCTGTTATATCAAACATTTGGGAGTGACATCCCTATATAAATACAGGATTCACAATCGTAAAATATTAATCATAATCTGACACAGTGGATAAGATATAAACATAGTTTGTTAAAATATGAGTAAAATGTGTCATTAAAAGATTTTTAAAAAATGTGAAGTTCAATTTCAAAATGTTTTTGTGATGATTTTGAAAACATCTGTAAAAGTAATAAACAGTAAATCTACTATTTTTGTTATGGTGGTACATACCTTCCTGATATTAATTAGTATTCATCCATTCATTCTCCTTCGGCTTAATCCCTTATTTATAAGGGGTCACCACAGCGGAATAAACCGCCAACTATTCCAGCATATGTTTTACGCAGTGAATGCGCCACTTCCAGCCGCAATCCAGTACTGGGAAACACCCATACACACTCAGTAACACACATACACTATGGCCAATTTAGTTCATCCAATTAACTTATACCGCATGTCTTCGCACTGTGGGGGAAACCGGAGCACCCAGAGGAAACCCACGCGAACACGGGAGAACATGCAAACTCCACAGAGAAATGCCAACCAGCTGGGACTCCAACCAGAGACCTTCTTGCTGTGAGGCGAAAAGTGCTAACCACTGAGCTACCGTGCTGCCCATATTAATTAGTATATTTTTATTAATTGATTGATTAAATAACTAAATATGTTGTACTGTATTTGCATTCATACTTTTTAAAGCCAAAAATTCATTCTGTTAGACCTTTTTTACTGTTTTTGAACAAAACCTTGTAGTTTTATTAGTGTTACGCATTTTATTAAAACAATAATACAAAAGAAAAGTGATTTTATTTGAAGTAGTGAGTTTTTCTTTGTGTTGTTGTATATATGTCTTTTTTTGTTGAGATTCTCTTCTCTCCGCCTCATTTCCGCTGTGTTTCCGACAGGTTTAATTATGAACGCACAGGTGCGGTGAATCAGGTGTCGACATTTGGAAGCTTGTCGGCGTGTTGGTGGAGTCCATTTAAACCGGACCGGAAGATCTTTCGGAGAGTCTCCTCTCTCCCGGTTTGTTTTGTTTATTTGTGAAAACTTATGTTGTATCTGCTCGGTGATATTGTCGAATTTAACACTGAGAGTTGACTATTATTGAGATCAATGTATGGAGACACATGTGATGAGGAGAGTGCCTTTTTGTTTTATTAAGTTTTCTCATGTTTTGTGGTTAGAAGGGAGATAAGTGAATGTTGTTTGATTTGCTTTAATTTATCTGCAGGTAAGAGGGTTTAAGACTCAGTTACCTGTTGAGTTTTTTGTTTGTTATTTTAACTTTACCTCCGCAAGGTTTTTATGTCTCCTTTAAAGTTAAATGTTAAATAAATCTGACTTTGCATTATTTTTTTGGTCAATCATCTTTGTTGTTGTTTCCTTTTGAACGGGAGATGAGACTCCGGGCTCCTCATCATTTTAGAGGTGTCCTATTTAATTTTATTAATTTTTAAGGGTCTGGCTTACTTTTTGGAGGCAAAGTTAGATAACAATTAGAAATGTTGATCAAATCTGGTGTCAATGCAATGAAGTGTTTTAAAAATGCTTTAGTACCTCCACAGTGTTTGTCTGTGTGCTGATGATAAAGATCTGTCCTCCTGATGAAGCCCAGATGTGTTCACCCACCACCAGTAGAGCTTTAACCGGCAACACCCCCAGCTTCAACACACAGGCCCCCGACTCGACCCAGGAGCCGTCTGTGAGGGCAAGAAAACATATGAAGGCGATCTCAATTTCACATATTAATGTTTACAAAGCAGAGAGTAGATAAGAGCTTGTGAACATCGAGAGCGACAAATTTAGTTGGAAAGAATTCAGGTTAAATGTTACAGCTGAAGTCACACAAAGGGAAGGGTAGATACTACTACCTGTGATGACAAAACAGTTAAACACTTTTACATTAAAGACATATGAGAAAGGAAAAAGTGCCTGGGGCAGCTTTGCAGTGTTCTAATGTTAAGGTTGTTGTTGCTGTTGTTGTTGTTGTTGTTACTTTGAAAATTTGAGATGGTAAAAATAAGAAGTCTACTAATTAAAACATGTTGATAACAGACACGGACCCACAAAAAGCTTTGTTCATTGCGGATAGCCTGCATCTGCTTCTGCCTGTATCATCCCTCACTCCAGTGTTCATGAGCAGATCTTTATTCAGCTTGTTTGCCTCAAGAGGCTATGATTACATAACACCAGCGCCTACACAGTGTCCCAAACTCTATCTCTCTCTCTCTCTCTGCTCTCATTCAAACAGTCAGCAGTAGTGGAAAAGGAGAAGTTCTTAAATGAGGACTTACATTTTAATGCTTAAATGTCAATCTTTACATTGGCCCTGAAGTCTTTCTGTATTCGGTTGACGGAGTAAAATGTAAATTAAGACAGATTTTGATTCAGAATACAAGCCTCCTGATCTGACAATGCTTCCACATGATGACATTTCACTGTGTTAATGTATTCAAAGGAAATGTGCAGTATTTATTTTAACACAACCATCTAGAAACCCCAGCAACCCAACAGAAACCAGTATCCAGTGTAGCCTTTAACACCATAAAAACCACCCAGATCACAGCAAGCAACAGTTTAGTAACAGCCTATTAACATACCAGGAACTGTAAAATATAAATAAAATTAAAAAAAAATAAATTAAAAAAATTATAAATTAAATAATTAAAAATAATAAAATTAAATAATAAATAAATAAATATAAAAAAATAATAAAATACAATAAAATATTAAATTTAATTAAATAAATAAAATAATTTTTAAAAATAAATAAATAATTAAAAAATTAAATAAATAAATAAATAAAAAAATATAAAAAAAATAATAATAAAAAAATAATAAATAAATAAATAAATAAACCAAAACAAATTTTTCACATATGGTTCTTCAGCCAATTAAAGTTTAATGGTGTATTCTGTAAACTCAAACCTCTGGGTAAATATGATAATTTCAAACATGCTCAAAGTCTTCAGTATAAGTGACATGGTTCATCCCAACAACAATATCATTAGCAAGCCCATTACATTCAATCAATCAGATATTAAACAATTTACCAAAAATACTTATCAAATATCAGTGTCTCAGGCAGTATGAAACTGGACAGAGAGCAAAATGGAATAAAATTGTTCCAGAGAGAAAAAACAGCTGTGGAAAGAATTAGTGAGAGCTTTCCAGAGCAATCCCTTTCTGAACACAGCTCAGACCAGTGCTGATTCTGAATCCGAGATTACACTATTTACCTACTGACATAAGCACCACCAAAACTTAGCATTGGATGGTTCACAAAGAAAATCTTACTAGTTACTAAAAAAAAATAGATCCTATTTGATTCAGTATGTATGCATGGATTCATTTTCCTAGTACCAGACAAAAAAAGCCGTCCAACTAAATTAAACCCAAGAAACTCCTTACCATCAGTTCTGGAGTAGATGACCAGAGAACCACTGACCAGACCTGCATACAGACACCCACTCGTGTACACCAAACACGTGACGCTGGACTTATCAGGAGAAAAGAAGTGCTGCAGGCGAACCTTCTTAGAGCGCTGGCTGCTCTTATACACAGATATACTGAAAAAGAAAGCATTGGTTCATCAGATTAGACTCTCTAGGCAAATTAATAAAGGGCATCACATCATCCTTATCATTTAAATGTATTTGTGCATGGATTTTGAAACATACACACCTGCCTTCCTCCATTCCCAAACAGACAGTTGGCATATCACAGGCTTTCCAATTCTCAGGTTTTCCCTCACCGTTTTCCAGTGGCTCATCCAACGGTACATGCGTCATACAGAGAATACGCGACTCAACATTAAAACACTCCGTCACTTTAGGATTTGAGTTCTGCAGTGCCACAACTGACACCTGACCCATGTGATTGGTGCAACTCGCCACCTGCAAAAAAATTTAGATATGATTTCATAATTTACTTAACAATACTCAAGCTACTTCTGAACTGCCAAACAAAACTGATCTGAGTACTAAAATCTAAGGCTTTTTCTAGAGATGAGGTCTCAGATTGATGGGACACACGTTGAGTGCTCTTAAAGGAATGTAGCTGGGAATGCTTTATTACCTTCTAGATAGTAAATACAGCATAAAAGCCTTTAATGCAACCTTACACTCCCACAGAAGTGTTTAATGATGCTTTTAGTGTTCGAAAAAGCTTTAAAATGATGAAATGCTGCTTTGGGTCAAGAATAATTTGGCAACAAACACGCAAGCACACACCAAACTGGCAGATATGACCCATAATAGACTGTAAAAAGCAAGTATAACTGATTTAAAATACAAGTATTTGGTGTTTAGATTGTGAATTGGTGTCTACACTCACCCACACACATCCGTGACCCATAACAGGCAGATCTGCAGTGCTGTCCGTGTTCACATGAGGCTCGGGGTTGTGAACGGCACACTCCACCTAATACAAATACATTATTTAGAGATGACTTTTGTTATTACACGCAGTAACAATAATGAGCCAACATGGAAAAAATACTTTAGGAATTTATACAGTAGTAAAGTGTATTATACTGTATATATTATAGTATTAGACAATTTGTTAATGAATGCTACTAGTATACTTTCGTTTTAACAACAGTAAACTGTGGTGTTTTGCAGTATAATATACCCTATAGTTGTAGAAAACTACAGTATTGGGTAATTTGTTTATATTATTATTACCACAGCAACTACAGTGCATCCGGAAAGTATTCATAGCGCTTCACTTTTTCCACATTTTTTTATGTTACATCCTTATTGCAAAATGGATTAAATTCATTTATTTCCTCAAAATTCTGCACACAATACTCCATAATGACAATGTTAAAAAAGATTTTTTGAAATTGTTGCAAATTTATTAAAAATAAAAAACCTGAAAAATCACATGTACATAAGTATTCACAGTCTTTACTCAATACTTTGTTTATGCACCTTTGGCAGCCATTACAGCCTCAAGTCTTTTTGAATATGATTCCACAAGCTTGGCACACCTGTCTTTGGGAATTTTGCTCATTCCTCTTTGCAGTACCTCTCAAGCTCTATCAGGTTGGATGGGAAGCAACAGTGTACAGCCATTTTCAGATCTCTCCAGAGATGTTGAATAGGATTTAGGTCTAGGCTCTGGCTGGGCCACACTCACACACTCACATAACACCAGTCCTTACTCCTTATTTGCGTCTAATACCCCAGTTTGTCTCGGGGGCATGAATGAAATGTTCATGAGTTAAAGTGAAACTGCCGAACTGCAGTTAAAGTCACCCAAAATTACAGGAAACTCTTACATGAAAGCACTTCACATAAACACCTTAATTATATTATTGTCTATTAAGGCAAATAAATAGATTACAGATGTCCATGTAAATGTAGTCAGTAGTGTCTTCGAAGCAAGTGAAAAATCCAGAAGGGCATCCTGCTGATTTGATTCAGAAGGGCACTTTTTTGTCAGACGGCTCACCGGTCAGGTATACATCCGCGCTAATATATCAAGGTAAAAGTCATCATAACTTGCATAGTATAGACCCAGCTCCCAACCCAACTTTGAGAAAAGATTACGACGCTATTTGTTTTTAAAATCGTGCGATAAGAGTCTCTCGTTAACGCTGATAATGACCCACCACCACAAATCATGCCCAATCAACTGAATTTACCACAGGTGAACTCAATTAAGCTTCTGAAACATCTTAAGAATGGATCAGTGGAAACAGAATGTACCTGAGCTCAATTTAGAGCTTCAGGGCAAAGACTGTGAACACTTATGTACATGTGACTTTTCAGCTTTTTTATTTTTAATAAATTTGCAACAATTTCAAAAAATCTTTTTTCACATTGTCATTATGGGGTATTGTGTGTAGAATTTGGAGGAAATAAATGAATTTAATCCATTTTGGAATAAGGCTGTAACATAACAAAATGTGGAAAAAGTGAAGCACTATGAATACTTTCCGGATGCACTGTATAGTATTACCACAACAGATTAATTCAAGTACTTTACTATAGTATGGTGCAAAAACACTATAGTATTTCCTATAAATTACAATATATGTGGGAGAATGCAGACATCTGTTTTGTCACCTTGAACTCCTGTAGTTTGGACATGACCACAGCCATTTGCTTGAGCAAGAGAGGATGATTCTGCTTCCTCATCTGATTACCATCATCTTCAGCACAAAACCAGCCTTGGATGTTGTCCTCCTCTGTATAAAGACACTGCATTAGTGAAGCATTCCTCAGATTCTATGAAATCAAATGATATTCCCATATGTGGCTTCCAGTTGCCAATATTTTAATCCATTTGTCTGGACTGAACTTTGAGTTCTGGCTCGGCTGAGTGATGATTCACAATCCGAACGATATGAAACCAGCCGGCACAAATTTTGAAATAGATTATTTTAGGAAAATATGCTGGGAACATCATAGTAAGTTATGTTTAAATGTGTTTTAAAGGTGTTTAGAAGCAGCTAAAGATCTAAAGCTAAAGAAAGAGTCACAGACAAAGACAGGATGTAGAGACAGGAGAACAGGAAATGACACCTACGTAAAGCCAATTTAGCCATCTGCAGATTACTGATCCATGTTTGCTTGATGGATGGACTGAAAGTGTTGAAGACTGCAGTGAAAAACGTGGGTCGACCGTATCTGAAAAATTAACAAATAAAAAACAAAAGTTCAGGTTTTTCTCTGGAAAAGCTTTAACAATAGACATTTGTCTGGATTTACAAATCTCTTGGGTAGTCTGAATATCTCAGCTGGTCTGGCGTCTTGTCAGACAGCTGGAGAAACAGACTGGGTCCCTTCCTGTTTATCGGTGACAATACAGGATATGATTTAACAATTGGACAGTCTCGATATTAAATCACCAGAACACATCATTTATAACTTTTCCATACTTGATCATTTGGTAGTGAAGTAATTGTTTATTATGGCTTTTCACAACTTTCACTATGTCAATATACTGGATAATGACCAGAAGTGAAACCATGACATCATGTAATCCAAGCTAACTCAGAGTCAACAGCGTACATTTTCCAGCAGTCACAGTGTGTGAAAGAGCTTTATGCTATCAGAGGGATTAGTTTGTCAGCTGGGAGTCTAAAGATACTCCTATAATCCAGATACGAAAAATCCAAGCATACAGTCGTAAATAATTGGTGTGTGCGTGTGTTTGTGACAACTGCACACTCCAAAACCCAGCAGGAGGATAATAACAGCACACTGATTAGGCACTTAAGGTCATTCTTAAAGCACTGGCTCACATCAACATAGAGACATGGCAGACTGATCATTTAAAAGTATGAGCTACAGTTCTGAGAAACCCCAAATAATCAGAAATATAGTATATTCTGCCCAATAACTAATAATAAAAATAATAATACACAAGAGCTGTCAACATATTTTCAATACAGTGTTGGGTAGATTACCTACATATTGTAGTCTGGTTACAAATTACTTTATGAAATTTACAGTTAGTAATGTAATATTCTGTAGGTAAGGTATTGTAGATAAGTTACATTCTGATTACACCTGAATTTAATTTAATCTGACATGCTCATTTTTATGATCGTTTTAGTTCAGATCACAATCAGAAGCATAATATAATATTCATTCATTTTCTTGTCGGCTTAGTCCCTTTATTAATCTGGGGTCGCCACAGTGGAATGAACCGCCAACTTATCCAGCACGATTTTATGCAGCGGATGCCCTTCCAGCCGCAACCGATCTCTGGGAAACATCCACACACTCATACACTACGGACAATTTAGCTTACCCAATTCACCTGTACCGCATGTCTTTGGACTGGGGGAAACCGGAGCACCCGGAGGAAACCCACGCGAACGCAGGGAGAACATGCAAACTCCACACAGAAATGGCAACTGACCCAGCACAGCCGAGGTTCGAACCTGCGATCCAGCAACGTTCTTGCTGTGAGGCGACAGCACTACCTACTGCGCCACTGCGTATAATATAATATAATATAATATAATATAATATAATATAATATACTATAATATAATATAATATAATATACTATAATATAATATAATATAATATAATATAATATAATATAATATAATATAATATAATATAATATAATATAATATAATATAATATTTCTGTCATGAGTAATAAATATGTACAGTTGAAGTCAGAATTATTAGCCCCCCCGTTTATTTTTTCCCCCAATTTTTGTTTAACGGAGAGAAGCTTTTTTCAACACATTTCCAAACATAATAGTTTTAATAACTCATCTCTAATAACTGATTTATTTTATCTTTGCCATAATGACAGTAAATAATATTTGACTATATATTTTTCAAGACACTTCTATACAGCTTAAAGTGACATTTAAAGGCTATTAGCTAGGTTAATTAGGTTAGATCTGCCTGGTTAGGGTAATTAGACAAGTTAATTTATAATGATAGTTTGTTCTGTAGACTATCGAAAAAAAAATGCTTAAAGGGGCTAATAATTTTTTCCTTAAAATGTTTTTTAAAAAATTAATAAATGCTTTAATTCTAGCCAAAAAAACACAAATAAGACTTTCACCAGAAGAAAAAATATTATCAGACATACAGTACTGTGAAAATGTCCTTGCTCTGTTAAACATCATTTGGGAAATATTTAAAAAAGAAAAAAAAAAAAGATTCCAAAGGGGTCTAATAATTCTGACCTCAACTGTATTTGACATGGTAATAAATATGTTTGACAATGTTGACGTGTTTGGTCTTGGAGGCACAGATCTGCTATGCTGCTGCAGCTGCTACTTTGATCATCATGGCAGAGCAAGTACAAAGACTTGCTACTGCCAGTATATTCATAGACATGTAAGCTGAGAATATGACACACTGCTGCTGCAATTATAATATATATATGTAACTTCCATAGCAGATCTAAACACAGGTGGAGCTGGGGTGGAGGAGGGTCTCAGAAAAACACGCTGCAGCATTACAGTAAACAACAACACTGAGCATTTAAAATGTTGAGGAGCAAGCTTACAGGCTGTTGAGGCGACAGCAACCAATCTCCTGCGCCATGTAGTTAATGATGTAGGAGATTAGGTGACCTATCAGCTTGCGTACGCAGAGTTTCATTACAGAACTTTGTATGATTATATGTAACCATTTACTAGCCAGGATTTGCTAATGATCACACTTAAAATATCAATGCTGTTAATTTTTGTATTAGAAGGAAAAAATCAGGTACGTTTGACAACTACAGATCCCCATAAATTTTAAATACATTACTGTATATGAAAATAAGTGTCTCCATATTTTTAGTTCCTTAAAAATAACATTGTCTAAAAAAGATGATTGTTTGCAATTAAATATTTAAAATATTGCATAGCCCTCAAACAAATGAATGAATTTACCTTTAAAACGTTAATTTAGTAAAACACATTAAAGCTTTTTCTCCCCCTTTACTTGTCACACACCATTTTGAGTTTCTTGGTTCTGTTAAACACAAAAAAAGATATTCTGAAGAAGGTTGAAAACCAGTAAGCATTGACTTCCATAGTCATTAGTTTTCTTACTATGGATGTCAGTAGTTGCTGGTTTTCTACATTCTTCAAAATATCTTCTTTTGTGAAAACAACGGAAAAAAAAGAAATCCATTAAAGTTTGGAACTACTTTAGAGAAAGTAAATTGTTTGTAAAATTGTGTTTGTTAGTGAACTATCCCTTTTAAATGTTTAAAAATGACAACAAGAACATTAGCTTTGCCATTACAGGAATTATTAAATAATTGTATTCATTTGTATTAACATTTCTCAACATTACTAGCATTATGACAATCTGACCCCAAACTTTTTAGTGTGTGCTTTCTTTGGTGTAAAGTCTAGGTCAAACATACTTGTCTTGTTTCCCTGGTAACTGTAGTTGTATCCTACAGCGATCAGCTGCCCGAATCTCCTCCTCTTTCTTTAAAATGAGGCGCTGGAGACCTGAAACCCAGTCCTGAGCAACAGTCCCATTAACATTCTGGAGAAAGAAGAAAGTGTCAAATCAACTATCAGTGTTTAATCATCAACCCAAAAGTGTTTAACGGTGGTCTGAACACCTCACCTGATAATTCCCTTTCAGACTGCTGATCATGGTGGAAATCTGGTTCACCAAGCCCAGGTCATGAATCAGGTTCTGCAGGTCCTGATACAGCTGCCCTGGCCCCATATATAATTTATCTGCAAATGAGACAAATACAATAAATAAAGACTCATCTGTGCATTTTTAAGCTTAAATAATGGACATTACAGTATTGTTCATTTAGTTAGTGTGCATTGAAAAACCTCTTCCTCATTAGCTGTGAGCAATACAGCTGAAACTGAATCATATTATAGAGTGAATCATTAAACTCTGGTCTCTCTCTTTCTCTCTCTCCAAAATCCTGCTCAATACAATAGACTGCTTTGTGCTGCTCTGCTTTTCAAAGATAAAGAGAGACAGAAACGTTGAGTAAGGGGAAAAGGAGAGCGAAAGGGAGCAAGAATGCATTTTCTAGTCACAGCTTAAGTAAAGTGAGTCACATTTAAGGCCATACAAAAAGTGTGCACACACACTCCTACGCAAACACTTCTAATGCACATGAAAGTTTTTTTGTACATTTGTCATGTGTCATCATATGGACTACAAATCCTGTCTTGCACCACACACTCACACCTGTTCTGGTTTTCCACTGATTGCTAACACATGCAGCTGAAGCTGTTGAGAACTTATTACTTGGACTTAAAAGCAGCACAGGCACACACAGACACACAAACCAGTTGCTGAGTCTTGTTAAACTGTACGGTGAACATTACGATGCATTTTTCTTGTCTTGCTGTGTTAGATTCTTGCTTTGTTGTATTGTTTATTCCTGTCTGCTGCCTGCCTTTTGGCCATCCCCCTGTTTATTGACCACAACTCTAGATTTCCTGTATACATCTGTTTGCCCCTGTGTTGACCGTTGCTTGCCTGACCTGCATTTGGATCCGCACTTCCGTTGTCCAGTGTCCCTTCACATTACGCGCATCATCATTCAGTGTATCATATACATTTAAAGGGCCACGAAACCCTCTGCCTCAGCAGGGTGTTTTCACACCTCTAGTTTGAAAAAAGTCAGGAAAGTGGGCGTGTCCAGCTCTGTTTAGGTGGGAGTGTCAGGGGAGGAAAAGAGGGAGAAAGACAGTGACTGTGTTTACATATAGATCAGTAATCGAATTACTTGCCAAATTATTAATTTGTCGACTGCAGTTTGGCACTTTCACTTTTTATTCAGGAACATTTCCTGCATGTCGCCCGTGACAAACGACATATTGTATGCAAGGAACTGCTGGAGAGTGGAGTTTTAATAGAATGTTTGATACCGCATGGCGAATGGGAGAAAAAAATCCTCCGCATTTCTCAGTAACTTAGATGCACTCTGTGAGTAGCGCCAGAAAGCCGTGTGTATATAGACTATCCTGTCACAAAATGTGGCGAAAATCCTACACGACGGGAATAGTTTGATTGCTGTGTTTACATGTTTACATTCGGAGAGCAGCATTTACAGTGAATCTTTTAGTCTATAATATTGTACTATAATACTGCAGTGATATTAACATACTGTAAACTTAGTAACTAAATCATTTTAACTATGGTATGTCTTTAAAAACTGAAAGAGCACTGCTGACGATACGAAGTAACTTTGCCATCTGAATAAACAAAGGGCACTGCACACACTTACCAAATCTGTAGACACAGGACAATCTATACAAACTGAAGCCGCGTCTTTTTTTAAAAGGAGACGAGCGGCAAATCCGGATTTCATCATTTCCAGATGCGAAAAGCTCTCGGGTAAAAATGTTCCTCACAAACACATTTCTGTCGCGTGCACTGTAATTCACACGTGAGTCCAGCTGCGCTCTCATAGCGGGGAAATGAAAACAAAACCTTCGTTGCAGCACATTAATAGACGCAGCACACTAATAAATGCAACACTGACGACCCATGTCTCCAAATTCTTGTTCTTTCACTTGTTTTGGCAACACAATGTGGCGTCTCTCTGTTGTCTGAACACTGTAACAGGTAAACAGTCTCCGAAGCTGTCACGCATATTAATGAAGTTGCACCGCATACACAATAGAGCGCGGGGATTGGTTTGAACAAAGCCTTTCTCATGAATTAATGCAGCACACTCAGAGACGTCACGATGTACTCGCAGGTACAGACATCCACTCTCCACGCTGGATTACACCCAAGTATCTAATCGCCGTGACGCAGCTTCAAAAATTCGTTTCAAATCGGAAGAACGAATTTGCTCAAAATAACACAAAAACAACCAATTTTCACTTTTTAGTGCAATATTTGTGTCCTAATAGTGTTTATAGCAGCGTGGGACACATACTGTATATAACTGTCAACAGCTAAAAAATTTGTTTTGGTGTTTCGTGACCCTTTTAAATGTATATTTACTTAAAAATTAGAAAAAAAAAACACTAGTTCTGACCTGTACTTCTTTCTTTAAATGATTAACATTATTATCAAAGCTTTACTTATTTAACCATTCAAAATTGTGCTTTGAAAGCACAAAACTAAGTAACATTACATTTGTATTTTTGATCTGCACTGTGATTCTTCAAATAGATTTACATCAGCAAATTATTTTATAGTAAAAACATGCTTTTCCTGGTATATAAACTATTGTTGCACTGAATTACATTTTAGTGGTTCTCCATGATAGTCACTATTTTTTTACTCGGAAAAATAAACTGATGTGCAAAAAAATAAAATGAAATAATGAAGCAATATTTAAAGTTAATATTTTGATGCTTTAAGACCCATAAGAACAATACTAAAATAATACTGGATTTGTTTAAGAAGTGTCTGAGTCTTACGTGTAGATCCTGTAGAAAATGAAGACACTTTCTATCTGATTAACATTTCTGCAAACTGAATAGATGTGCAGTGGCACACTGGAACTTTTTCACAACATTGACATCACCTCCTCTCCGGTTGGCTTTATTCCTCTTGGTTAATTAGATTTGTAAACGTAAAACAACAGAGAAGAAAGAACAGCTCTGGGAATGCAGGCGCTCTTGATTCAGCCTCTAGTTTGAATCAGAGCAGCTCCTGCACACAAACTGTTTTCAGTAACCATAACAACACCAGCCTTATTCAACCATGCTGAAAAGTGTTTTTTTTTTCTGCCTTCAAACATTAGAGGAATGGCACAGAGAGTCCAGCATGATTTCATTTGTGTCTAAAACGGTTTAAGCTTAAACAAGTTTCCAGATCAGACTTTACAGTACAGCGTTGTACTTCTACAGTGTGGGTTTTTTGCATAATGTCTTGTAAAATCCCACCGGAGTCTCTTCTTTTGTCACCTCAGCTGTGCTGAAAAGAGCACACGCAATGAAACAGGAAAAACAGTCTTTCCTCTTTTGTTCAGCTCCATGAGTCAGTGTGACCCATTCTCTCCAAACCACAAAAACAGCCAACAGCCTCCGAGGGAGGAAAAGACGTCCTCAACGGCAGATGATTTTGAAAAAAAATATTGCATCACCAGAGATCTTGTACTGAACAGGTATTGTATTATTATGCTACTTCTGTACAGTCTCTGACAGCTTTTAGTACCGCAGATTCCAAAGCACAACAGCAACACATTATGAATATTCATAGTGTGTTTAGGGATGAACTGGAACAACAGGAGGTGAGAAAGCAGACATTTAAAAAAAAAAAAAACTCTCTTCCTTAAAATCCTCAAGGAAACAAGTAAACGAGTACAACAGATGATTTTAGGGCACTTCAAAGCAGCCTGTTTTACTTGGTATAATGAGGAGAACGAAAATATACAGTATATAAATGTAAATATATTCACCAGAAAGCTTCAGAGTTCTCTCCATTACCCTTTTCTCTTCCCATCCCCACCTTTCACTCTCTCTCTATCCAGTTTTCGGTGTCTATCAGGTTTCGTCTGACATTTTTCCATCAATAATTCATTTTTAAGATCGTACTCAAAAAGCCAGACATCTGTCAGATGTGTCAAAATGTCTGGGACACCGGAGAGCACAGTGAACTCTGTCAAACGGCAGTATCTTCACAGTTACATTTTCCATGAAAAACATGGACTCTATGACTTTTTTTATCTGGATGTGTCAGAAGTCTGACCCCGTTTCTTTCTGAATAAGTCTGGGTGTTTAACATATCACATATGTGCATGTTTAAAAATAAGTCGAGTGTATTGTTGTTTAAGGGTGGTGCAGAATGAATATCTCTCTAATCACTTCCTACAATTGCTGTTATTTTGGTATCGAGTAGATAATTCTATCCAAAACAACTTTCCGCAAACTATCTACAGCAATATTTCTTCTCACAGCCCCATTTAAAGACATGCTCTTTGTACTTCATGGCCAAGTTAGTGCTTAAATGTGAAAATTTTGGGTTTTCAGCCCTGACCCGAAGCACCATTTGACCTCGACCTCCAGAAAAATCTGAAAATGACTTGACACCAAGATTGTTAAATTTTGAACAGTATTTTCCAGAAAATACGTCAGACATGATTAAGTGTGTGAGGTCAAACTTACAATGCTAAGAGAAAGAAAACACTTAAAAGTTCTGCTGATGTACACATTTTAAAATGTCATTCAGAAAGTATAGCTGCAAGAAGCAAATTAATAGAGTTCAATCATTTTAGGCCTTTAGGCAAATGCATAAAAATATATTATTTATTGTTTATTATTTAGTTTAGTAAGCCTGTATAAACACATCAATCAGTCATGAAAAGACACCTGCACGCTTTGCTAGAATCACATTGCATGTGCTCACCGAATGTCATAAGGATCAAAATTTTGGAATTATAGGCATTTGACTGTATTTGGTGATCATACATTGCACGATAAATGAATAAAACTCAATATCGCCACCCAGGGGCCAATATCTTCTCTTTTATCTTTGTCAAACGTACTCCATTTCTACTGGCTGAAAGTGAATGTGAGTAGCACATTGGAAAAAGACTCTGCACACCCAAATTCAAATGAATTGAACTAGTTTCTGCATTATTCAGATGTTTCTCTAATGGTTAAATATGGCAACTACTGAAATATAATGGAGCAGATGTGTTTGAAAACATTTTGTATATAACGGACTTACTAGGTTTTGCATTAATGACGACTTTATCTCCAGAGTGTGAGGGTGGAAACCGGGAGTCGGCCATCTCCTCGCTGGAGCCAAACTCTACGACCTCCACAAAACCTAACGGTACACTCCACTTGAGCAGGAAACGCTGTCCTGTGGGAACCCCTTCACCTCCAGCTCCAACACTCACACCATCCTGAGATGACCTGGAGGACAGAAACATGGCATTTATGGAGGAACAAAGTCTAACTCAGAAGATCTAGCATTTCTTTTTTTGGTAGTAATGCTGTGCTAAAAAGTTCAGAGTGACAGTTATTAGAGATAATGAATGCCTGCAATGAGTCATACCGCCGGTTGGGGGTGGCACACATGAGCACATCATTCAGGAGAAAGACTCGCCGTTCTTTAGTCTTAATGATCTCCCCTCTATCGTTATAAACGGTTTCCACCATGTCATCAGAACGAATCAGATAACGGCTGCCGCTGCTCAGCAGCTGAGAGAGATAGATGGAAGAGAAGCAGAAACAGCAATAAAAGGATTGAGCTGGGAATTAAATATTTAAGGGCCCTACTTGTCATAGTCACTTGACCCTAATCTCACTCACACACACGTAAAAGTAAAATATGCTTAAAAAACACATACCACAATGAAATATTCATGATTTTCTATTATTAGCTAAAAGAGGTCACCAGCATGCTATAATCTGTTTGCCACTGATCCTTCCTATTTTTTTCAACTTTCAGTTTAAATGAATTCAAAGCTTAAGAAAAGAAAAAACAATAAACATAAAAAGTCAAGTGGCTTCCAGCCCTCTAATAAATCATTATTAAATATGATGCATGCATTGATTCTAATATATTTAGTGCTTTAAAACATTACTTAATAACATCGATATAGGAAAACATTGTCAATATTAATGAAATCATGATATAGTACATTTTTAAAGGTATTTCTTTTAAGACTCTTACTATCACATTGGATCAAATGCCTTTACTGGATCCTTGCTGACTAAAAGCTATTTTATTACTTTTATTTATTATAACTGCATGAATGCTGCCCCAAATATATGCCATTTTGTTCAGGTAAGATAAAATATTTCATTCACAGTCTATGATTAATTTTTATCTAAAGTAAAGTCAGCATATGTAGAGGTGTAAAAAAAAAAACACCTATCCATCCTCAAGAATGAGCAGACGGCCACAGAGCGCAAAGTTGAGCATATATGTCATAGCTCCTGATAGTGCGGACTCTTCAAAACTGCTTCTGTTAACAGTATTGGCTTAGTGCTGACCTCATAGCAGTGACAGTAGTCCATGACTAAACTCCTGCACACTCTGGTTTAACTGCACTGTGTAAAACTCACAAAAGTCACATCATACCTGACTAAGCGGCCACATATTGACATAACAGGTTTTGAGATGCACAAGTGTGAACAAGAAGACCCCAGTTTCTCAAAGCAGAGGACCTGCAGTACCTTGTTGAGGTAATGTTCGTTCATAGCTTTAGCGATGTGTCGGATCTCGCAGCGCTGGTCAGCCTCCTTTTTTCTCTCGTTTAATTTTTCGGCAAGCGTTTCCAGTTCAGTAAGAGCCATCTGAAGGGGAAGGCGATCAGCATGGCCCACTGGCGTGTTTTTTAACATGTCCTACAAAGAGATGCAGAAGATAATGGATGTTACAGTAGTAAAACAGTATAAAAGTAGTTTTCAACTAGCTTTTCCCTTTAAGGTGAGTTTGTGAACTACATGAAATTTAATTTTAATGTGAAAAAGATCAGAAAGAAAGAGGCGCCCTCTTCTGGATATGAAGATGTTTTTACAAAATTGTAGACTGGAGCACATGAGTTTTCATAATACAGATATGTATGCATGTGTGTGTGTGTGTGAAGTAAAACACACTTGCAGCAGCAGAATAAACTGAGGGAACCGCTGTATAGGCTTCATCATCAGTCCATAAAGAGTCAGACGGTCTTTACTTGTCTCCTGGCGGTGCTGTGGACACAACACAAGCAGCATGATTTATCTTAAAGCAAAGCCTCTAATGCTTACCAAGATGTAGTTTCTTAAAAAAAAAAAAAAAAAAAAAAAAAAAAGCTATGTGATTTTTGCAGGAACCTCTCTTTAAAAACTTTGAAAAGTTTTTTTTTTATTAAAGCAAACAATTTTACATTAACTGGATAGCAAAAAATTGACCAGTAATGAAACATTGTCAGCACAAGGGTTTAAAATTTACAAAGATTGTGATTAACGGGAATGAATAAAGTCGATTTGCATAATCTACGCATTTCAACTTTCTTTTTTGTAGCACTGAACTTATAACCAATCGCACATGTCTCTGTTGAGATCTTGAATGCATTTGCCAATCCAGGGTATATACAGGAATCAGAGAGTGAAATTCAATACCTTTTAAAACCTTTATTAAGACACTTTCCACATAATTTAAGACCTCACTGCCACTTACAGTAAAGTAGGTGGTGCCTAATAGATGGCGCAGGAATAACAGTGTTGTCTTAGTTACTACAGTAAACAAAGCAAGGTGATGTCAAACCTAGCATCGATTTCATAAACTACACAGCTTAAATTTGTCTATAACAGATATATTTCTTTACTTTTCTGATAGCGATCATACTCTCAATCTTATTGTTAACTTTTTTGTGTTGTATTGTACATTTTTTATACACAAAAATTAGTTCCTAAAGACAATACCTTGACTTAATATTTTCCATGCTGAAATTCTTATTCATTGTTTTTAAGAATAATAACAATACGTTTAACAATACGTATATAAAAATACGTTATACAACAATATGTTTCTTAAAGCTTATGATAATCTTTTTCTTAATGATTGAGGCTTTGTAAAGATATTTTTCTCTCTCTGTTTCCTAACTTTTGTTACTGTTTTTCTCTTCAATGCAGTGATGCATTCAATAAAAAATGTAATAAATAATAATAGAAAAAAAGGGAGATGTGGTGGCACAGTGGGTAGCGCTGTTGCCTCACAGCAAAAATGTCGCTGGTTCAAGCCTCGGCTGGGTCAGCTGGCATTTTTGTGTGGAGTTTGCATGTTCTCCCCGTGTTCGCGTGGATTTCCTTTCGGGTGCTCCGGTTTCCCCCACAAGTCTAAAGACATGCACTATAGGTAAATTAGGTAAGCTAAATTGTCTATAGTGTTTGTGTGTGAATGAGAGTGTATGGGTGTTTCCCAGTGATGAGTTGCAGCTGGAAGAGCATCCGCTGCGTAAAACATATGCTGGATAAGTTAGTGGTTCATTCCACTGTGGCAACCCCTGATTAATAAAGGGACTAATCCGAAAAGAAAATGAATAAATGAATAATAAAAAAATTAAAAAAAAACACAGCACCACATAATTGGCAGATTAAATTCAGGGAAACTTTATCATTCAACTAGAAATTGTATAATCCAAAATTATACAAAATTGAAGACCATGTAAAATAGCATTTAAGACTTTAATACTTTATAAGGGCTTAAATTTCTCTGAAATGGTTTATCAACTTTTAATACTTTAAGACCCCGCGAACACCCTGCAATCAGAGGCAGTATGATTACTAAGACTTACTAATTCTCAGTGATTAATTTAGATAAATTTATCTACTTGCAATTAAAGACAACAATGATTTACTTAATAAAATAATTACGAATATTGTAATTTAAAAATTTTAGTTAAAGCAGAATTCTAGCATTACTTGCCTGGATTAAATTTGGCACATTTTCTACCTATTTAAATTTTTTTTTTGAGAGATACAATTCACAGCATCAGTAGACATGTCACCTTTTACAGCTTTTCCAGTTCAAATTCCCCATTCAGGGATCAAAGAGGAAACTCGAATTTCTTAATGACAGCGACAGAACAACACATCCCTTTGCCTTATTTTACATAATCTTCATCAAAACTATATACAGACAAAAAAAGGGAGGGGGGGCAATATTAACAGTAAAAATAAATCTTATAATTCTATAGAAAAAAAGACATTAGGTTGAATGGGAGTAATGTACTCAATCCACTTAAACCACAAGTCAACAAATGTATCTTTTTGGATATGCACGCTTTATGTAATTTTCTCCATAATAAATATATATTTCAGAACATCAATCAGATCTTGCATTAGGTTTATACCAGCATAATGGCTTTTTTACTTAAAGCAAGGATGACTCTATACATCCATTTGTTTTTTTTCTTTCTAAGAAATCCATTGACAACATACCCAAATAAAGTACCTCAAAGCTGAAATCAATTGGAGTATTTAAGATATTTTTTAAAATGCTACGTATCGCTTTTCAAAAACGTCTAATATTTGAACATCCCCAAAATATGTGAAAATGGTTAGCGTCCTGTGATCCACAATGCCTCCAACAATTTGGGTTCCCATGGAATGACATTTTCTGTTCTGGAGTAAGGAAAAAAGAATAATATTTCTCCAGCAAAATTCTCTCCAATACGAAGAACGGAAAGTAGCCTGTGGTAATTTACATATATATAGCCAATTCTCATTTGAGATGATGGTACCACTTTCTTTCTCCCATCTTTCTTTAATGTACAGAGATGAATCCCCTTGCAGATCCATCAGTGATTTATATAATTTAGTTACAGTTTTTGACATTGGTTCAGCCATATAAGCTGAGGAGAATAATTTAACTAGAGCATCATCAGTATCATCACCAGTGTCTATTTTAATGTTTTTGTAGAAATGTTACCAGAGCTGAAGATATCTAAAGAAGTCTTTGGAGTCCAAATAATTTTTTTTTCTAATAAATCTAATAAATGTCCTTTATCCATAATTGCACAATAAGTTATTATCCTTTCTTAGCCCATATTTTAAAACGCATATCTAAAGTATTTGGTTTAAAGTCATATGGAGCCCTTTCTACCTATTTTAGTATTTAAATAATCCTCCAGATAGAGTTGGAAACTTGTATTCAAAAACTGCATAGCAGAACGGGTCGACATGTAATTACTGCACCACAGAAATATTCTGGTATGTTTAACCTTGAGGAAGTCCAGGAAACAGGGTTTAGCGGCACATGCCTTCCGCACCACTCCCATCGCCAAGCTGAAGTTATTCACATATTCACTGTAAGCGTCCAACACCATAGACTTGGAAAACTGCAGGAGAGACAGAGAAAAAGGTGAGAAGAACAGATTACATTAGAAACCATGATGCTGTTAAATAGCATTGTTTTCAGAGGAGGTACAGTTTTTTTTTTACACACACCTCTTAACAGATGATTAAGGGTGGAGAAGGTTTGTACATGTAGAAACTCAAAAAGAGGGTGTGGAAACGTGTTCTCAAACAAATCAATTCTAAAATGAGACATCTCACCGATGCTACAAACACATCTCCAATCATCTCCAGCTCATCCCAGTCAGAAACTCGGCTGGCAAGCGCCATCTGGAAGAGTGCATGACACTGCAGGATCTCCCGGATGCGATGAAACACCACCTTACGCTTGCGGTCACTGAGTAACCGAGGCTCGATTTCTGCCAGAGGCTTCTCATACTGCTGTTATGCACAAAGGGTTCAAAAAGAATTCATATTTTTGGAAAATTAACATAATGCATGCAGCAGGATAAATATTCAATGCATGTACAATACACAAATTCAATGCAAAGTAAATCAGAAAATCAGGCCAATCAGACAATTTTAGTACAAACCTCTAAAATTCTCTTTAGAGCTTCCAAATAGCTCTTCTCGCTCTCTAGAATCTTCTCCAGAATGCATCTCCTCATTACCTGTCCATATAAAAACAACCCACAGTCACAAACAGACCTGTGCCATTTATTTTAAAGAAATATTGAACAAAGCTTGAACTATTAGCAGAATCGGAAGGAAGAATATTTCAGCATGAATCAAAGGATTTGGGTCAGCAAGAGGTCAAGGGGTTCAAGAAAAAAAAAAGTCTCATACTTACCAAATCCTCATTTATTCAATCAAAAAACACAGTAAAATATTAAAACAACTTAAAATAGTAGTTTTGTATTTTTTTATTACGATTAATGTGGAGGGCTACCAGTTTGATACTCACTTCTCAAATAACAAATTTGCTCAATTTACTTTTAATTATATATTATTATTAATAATTAATGATATTCATCCATGTGAAGACACTGATCATGTTAATGATTTCTCACAATAGTTGTCAACAATGATTTAACAAGTTAGGAAACAGAGAAATATCAATATGCGACACTTTATTTCTATAAATCTCTGCAAGTATTTACATCTTCAAATGATCACTTCTACAATATTTTCACTTGCCACTAACAATTTTTAACAAATAATGCACTACATTTTTCCATGTTTGTACAGATTATCAATTGTGTAACATAAATCAACTTTCACAATTTACTGAAATTATTACAAAATCTACAGCATTTTTAACATAGCCGACACTCTTCTTGCCATTGTAGTTGCCCCGAGTTGGACATCGGAGAGAGTGGAGATTACACCCGTTCTAGTCTTTAAGCACAGTTTTGCTTTCCTGTATAAAAATGCCTTGATTTTTTAATCAAAAAATGTGTAGCTCTAAATAAGACTTTGGTTGCTTTTTGAGGGGTTTTGTTGGTGGCCCCTGCTCTAGTATCATTCTAATATGCCAATTTGCTTCTCAAGAAACATTACTGCATAATATTTAAGTGGAAACCATACTTTTTTTGGACTTATTCAATAAAAAAATATTATTATTATTATTTTTTACTTACTAGTGACATATCAGCTGTTTACTAGTACTTGATACATGGCTCTGTGAAATAATTGATTACTGATTGGTCAATCACTAGTCAATATTCCAGGGTATGTTATTCTCCGATACATGTATACGCTTGTGTATTTGTCACATTGATGTTCTTTTGGTGCCATCGTGCAACTGAATAATAATACAAGAATGTTAATGGAGGCTGCATTTTTTATTCTGCAAGCTTTATGCTTACTTTAAGAGCTAGTAAATTATTAAAGTTCAGATAAATGTTTTGTATATAACTGTTTACTTTGTGGCAAGTAGTTGTGTAATAAGTGGGGAATTGAGCATGAAGCTGGTTGTTATTTTAGAGTAAAACCTTTGAGTCCTATACAATAGCACATTTACGTCTGTTTGCTTTTATTCAGCAAGAACAACCAGCTGGATGTACATTATCCCTTACTTATAAAGTATATAATTCTGATAATACCTTATTCTGCATCCCTTACTCCTACCCCATAACTAAACTTTACCACAAATACCACATTAACTGTTTATTAGCAGTAAACTAGGAGTTAAAGGAAAAATATTTAGTAAATAGTGAATATGTGCTTCCCATATTTAAGCGTTACAGAATGTACAAATACATTTATTTATTTGTTTATTGAGGTACTTACAGTCACTTCTGTAACATATTTAAAATACAAATGAAATCAAAACTAACTATATGATTTTGTTACCTCACATTGCTAGTTAGTGAACAATTCATTTGTGCATGTCATTAAGAAAACAATTGTTTGCCCTTGTAATCTCAAATTAAAATTGTAATTTTGTTTGTTTGTTTTCAGTAAAATTGTCAGATTATGTCTGTCGGAGGTATTGGGTGCGATTAACATATTTAACCACGCCCCTACAACTGTCAGTTTTGACAACAAACAGGAATGTTGGGGAGGAGATGTCTGAATGAAATGCCTACTTTACTATATCTAATCAGCTCGGAGTAGAAAAAACAAGCCATGCCCACTGTTTTCTCATTTAATATTCCATTTTCATTGTAACTCTGTCACAATAAAAATAATAAATAAATAAATAAATAAAATAAAACAAAACGGTTGCAGCTTCAGGTTCTTGTGGACTTTAAAGTGTTCTTTTTAAATTGGAAATTGCAACAACAACAACTGTAGCTTGGCAGCAGTTCATCGATAGCGTTTTAATATGCCTGAGAAAAGGTGCTGTGAGACAGTACCTGGTGTTGAGAGAGTCCGTCAGGTGCAGGTCCAAGCACTGGGTCCACATTAAAACACTCGACCTCAATGAACAGATCTGACTCTTCATCAAAGCAGCTGGGTTTGTTCTCTGAGGAAAGAACAATGGCTTAGAATCAGAATCAGAAACAATAATCATGACTCATTAAGCTGGAGGTTGTACTATTATCTTTACTCTTACCATGACAGAGAGATCTGGTGCGAATGAACGATCGGCCCTTTCTCACTGCGGCTTTGGTTTTCTGCAGGCCATCTTTAGTTCCATCTTTGGCTGCTTTTACCAGCCGCTGCATCTGTAGCAAATGCAACATCATTCAGAAGTTGAACTTCAGTCTGAGTAAACTAAAAATGACAAGGTGGAATTCACTAAAAAGAGATACTTCTCTAATATGAAAATCAGGCCATAACACAAAACCTGGTCCCATACCACCACCCTGCATTTCCTGATTTAAAGTTATAGTTCACTCAAAAATGAAAATTCTGTCATCATTTACTCCTCCGCTTGTTTAAAACCGGTTTCAGTTTTTTTTCTTCTGTTGAACACAAAACATATATTTTGAAGAAAGGTTCGAACCGGTAATTACAGCCTTCCAAAGAATTCCTTTTTCCTACTTTGGAAGTCAATAATATCTTATTTTGTGTTTATTACACTGTAAAAAAATCCATCCTGAAAAAAGTTGAAATTATTTAATTTTTTTGTTGGTTTGGCAAAAATCTGTAAAAATGTCTGTACAACTATGTTTACCACGTTTACCTAACCTAAATAAAAATTCTTCATTAAGTTAAAAAGATTAGTTTTGTGAGCAAAACTTCACAAGTTCACCCAAAAAAAGCTTCTGCCAACTGGTTACTTTAAGTTAATCTAAGACCTCCTCACCTGAAAAAAATAAAGTTTGCAGTAATTCTAACCCTAACAACAACAATAATAATAGTAACACCAATAATAACATTAATGTCATTATTATTAACAACAACAACAACAACAAAATACTACTGCAATAATGTTAACGTAATTAGAAAGTGTTATTCATTTGTAATTTGTTTTTTGGGGGGTGGGGTGGGGGGGGGGGGGGGTGACAGCTGCAGAAAGATTTTTGTGATTTGAATTGCCATCTTACATTTACCTAGTTTACATAGCTTAGGGCATACGGACTGTTAATTTGTATTTAACTGTATATATGTATACAGTTGAAGTCAGAATTATTAGCCCCCCTTTGAATTCTTTTTCTTTTTAAAATATTTCCCAAATGATGTTTAACAGAGCAAGGAAATTTTCACAGTATGTCTGACAATATTTTTTCTTCTGTAGAAAGTCTTATTTGTTTTATTTCGGTAAGAATAAAAGCAGTTTTTATTTTTTTAAAAGACATTTTATGGTTAAAATTATTAGCCCCTTTCAGCTATATATATTTTTTGATAGTCTACAGAACAAACCATCATTTTGAAAAACTGTATGCCTAATTACCCTAACCTGCCTAGTTAACCTAATTAACCTAGTTAAGCCTTTAAATGTCACTTTAAGCTGTATAGAAGTGTCTAGTAAAACATCTAGTAAAATATTAGTTACTGTCATCATGGCAAAGATAAAATAAATCAGTTATTAGAAATGAGTTATTAAAACTATTATGTTTAGAAATTTGATGAAAAAAATCTTCTCTCCGTTAAACAGAAATTGGGGGAAAATAAACATTTTCATTTTAAT
Source organism: Danio kyathit (assembly GCA_903798195.1). Classification (NCBI taxonomy): domain Eukaryota; kingdom Metazoa; phylum Chordata; class Actinopteri; order Cypriniformes; family Danionidae; genus Danio; species Danio kyathit. Next base: position 30,737,405 of record LR812535.1, on the reverse strand, counting down.
TTTGTTAGGAAAAAACATATACAGTTGAAGTCAGAATTATTATTTCAGGGGGGATAATAATTCTGACTTCAACTGTACAGTATATGTTTTTTCCTAACAAAATTAAAATGAAAATTCAAATGCTTAAAAAGATCAAATAATAAACCAAAATTTCAAAACAACTATATATTGTTATATCTATATCAAGTGAGAAATCAAATGTATTTTATATTTAATTTTCAAGAACAACTCAGTAAAATCCTGTAATAATTAAAAGACAAATTAAACAATAATTCAAATGGAGGAACCAGTTTCTGGTTAGATCCCATGTGCAGCTGATGTTTTCAAAAGTTGAGTGAACAAGAAAAAGCGAAAGGAAATTTACAGTGTAATTTTTACAATGTAGGACACAAACAACAAAGCAAAAAGCTCAAACTGCTTTTGAACATTATTATTTTTTGTGTGAACTATCCTTTTAAGGTCCATTAACACCAAGAAAAAAGATTTTAAATATTATAGGTATTATAACTATACTGTATGTGAGATCTGTTTATTTTAAGCCGGTGCATTGTAGATCCCAAAATAAAATAAAATGGATGTATAAGATCTGCTGATACTTTATTTTCTGCTGAGTAGATTCAATTCTATTCTGCTTCATATGATAGCATACTGTAGCTGCATGTCATAGTTATCATTCTTTGTGTGAACAGACCTTACTTTTTGAGAAGTTAGATCCTGGTTAAACTGCATTGCAGATGTTTATCGAATATAGCTCAGGGTTTTTTTAGCTGAATAGAATAGAAACTAAAATGCAGTACAAATCTTTAGTGTATCCACCCATGAAATTTCATTTGAGTTTTAAAGGTGTTAACAAGACAAACCAACATCTTGGAAAAGAGCAATCCTAACTAAATAAGATCTCAAAAAATCCAAACAAACATGCATCTATTGTTGTGAATGGACAAAGAAAACATCAACACTGACACAAGATGAAGGAAAATGAAGGCTGATGGGTAAATAAGAGAAAGAGCAACTGCAACCACAGCTTCGCAACTGCAAATCTGCTCAATTAATTTACTTTCTTTTTTTTTTTAATTGTTGTTTGATTATTCTACATCTAATATATGGCGTATAATGCTGTGGCAGACACTGAGGAGAAAACAAACACACACCACCAATGTTTTCAAACACAGAATGTCATGCGAAGCCAAATGTGAAATGAATGTGAAGCAAAAAAAAAAAAAAAAAAAGCCTTCACTGTCCACAGAAGACAACAGTTACATCTATGGAGACATTGACAGATGTTTAGTGAGGATGACGGAGGTCTGAGGGTTGATGAAGAGATGAAGGTCAAAACCAGCACCACTAGCACAGAGAAGAAAGAGTCGGACCCACATATACACACTCCTGGTGTTTTACCTTCTGCTCGTGTTTGTGTTTGAGCTGCTGTAGCTCTACTGTTCCCACTGTGTTTGCCATGAGATCTCGCATCTTTCTCTCATAGTGCTCTTTCAAACGTGCCAGATCTTCAGACAGCTGAACAGGGGCAGAGAACCAGTTACTGCACATAACCGCAATCACTCCTTCAATTCCTGTCCTTCATTCAGAGATATCACTAATGTCTATGTGTCATGCTGTTGTTTACAATACACAATGACAAAGGTGAACCAATGCAAAAACTGAATAATAATTGAATAATTTGGTATTTCTATAATAAGTTTCAAGAGTTCACACTTAGCTGATGATTAATTATAAAGTGTGTTTGGCATGCTGTCCTGGGAGAGAGCCCTGAGCTCATAAGATCCTCGAGCCCAGGGCTCCCTCCCGTTTGCAGGGCAAGAGGGCAGTTTGAGCTCAGGTAGATCTCGAGAACTCACCTGCTGTTTGAAGCTAGTGAGCAATTATGGATTGTTATGAAGATATACTGTAACTGTAACTTACTAGTGGCACATCTATGGTGCCGATTTGGATTAGTCAATTAACTTAAGTTGCATGTTTTTGGATGGTGGGAGAAAAGCGGGGGAAACCCACGAAAGCACAGGGAGAACATGTGAACTGGCACAGAAACGTCGACTGGCTTGGTAAGGACTAGAACCAGTGACATTCTTGCTGTGGGGCAACAGTGCTAACCACTTTCTAGGAAAAGAGGAGGAGTAGAGGAGGAAGGGGGATTCTTCAAAATGAAGATGACTATGGTAAGGAACTTAGGTTATTTATGGAGACTTAGGAATCGTCTGATTGGTGAATCATAAATTGGATAATGCGCAACCAGCCACGAACAATCATAAGCACGTGATCCTCCCGAAATTATTCATTCATTCATTTTCTTTTCGGCTTAGCCCCTTTATTAATCTGGGGTTGCCACAGCGGAATGAACCACCAACTTATCCAGCATATGTTTTACGCAGCGGATGCCCTTCCAGCCGCAACCCATCTCTGCGAAACATTCATTCACACTCATACACTACGGACAATTTTGTCTACCCAATTCACCTGTACCGCATGTCTTTGGACTGTGGGGGAAACCGGAGCACCCAGAGGAAACCTACGAAAACGCAGGGAGAACATGCAAACTCCACACAGAAATGCCAACTGACCCAGCGACCTTCTTGCTGTGAGGCGACAACACTACCTACTGCGCCACTGCGTCGCCCTCCCGAAATTAGTTTATAAATAAACTTCACATTGTAATTTATACAAATAATTTATTTTTAATTTTTTTTTAAACATTTTTATAAAATGTAAACCTAAAATGAGCTCTGAAATGTAATAATTTAAATGTTTTGATTAAATTTGGTCACATTTTATTTTATTTTAGTTAACATTTGGTCAAAACTGTGAAAGTATACAAAGGCATGGTACAATATTATTGCTGATTAAATGTGGAATATTTATTCTTATTTTACATTATTCTATTATTATTATTTTTATTGGGTTTTTCTCAACATTAAAAAAGACATCTAAACATCACATTAAAACGACTCCAGGACAACACAAAAAACTTAAAAATAATAACAGTAAAAAAAAAAAAAAAAAAAAAAAATTACAATAAATAATAAAAAATAAATAAAAGAATTAAAAAGGGGGGTTTATAAAATGTAATTATTACATACAATATCAACAGTAATTCATTGATGTTTTACTTAAGTTCTATTCTGCTGTCAGGTCCACTTGGTTGCAGAAGTGTAGAAAGGGATTCCAAATGCTATAAAAGTCTTTTAATTTTCCTTTGATAATATATGTCAGTTTTTTCAGAGCAAGACTGCAGCACATTTCCTTGATCCATTGATTAGAAGGAGGGCCTTTTGAGGCTCTTTCCATGTTAATGCAATGATGCGTTTGGTCTGCAGCAAAACTAAAATCTAATATCTATGCTTCTTTGTAAAATCAGGGTATTTTGGTACATATGGAATAAATTCAGTTTTGGCGTAGAGAGGAACATTTTTCCTCTGTTAATTGACAGCTCAAACAAAGAGTCTCCTTCCAGAATTTCTGCATCTCTTTACATTTTCCACATACAATGATAGAGTGTACCGCTTTCTTCTCTGCATTTTGTACACCAGTCAGGAATATTTGGATTGAATTTATTTAGCTTTACTGGGGGTAATGCATGTTCTAAAAAGCCATTTATACTGCAGTAGTCTACATCTAATGTTGATGTTAGGGGTTTGGGCAAACACATGATTCCTCCCATTCTTCCTTCGAAATATTTTCCTGGAGATCATTTTCCCATGCAGATAGGTAGGATAGAGACTTTTCTTTTGACCCCTCAAGAAGTAAATTATAACATTATTCTATTATTGATTATTTTCCAATTAATATTGCAAATAAGGAAATGTGTACATATATTATTTACTATGTTATGCCATTTTAAACTGTACATATATTAAGAATAAATAAATAAAACCAAAATATTTAGTTTCAGAAATTATTATTATTATTAATACAATTAAAAATATTAATAATAAAAATAAATAAAATAAAGAACATTAAATTTATAAATATATGTATTTTTTTATTATTATTTAACCCATTTATGAATATACCAAACATATACGCACACAACACACACAAACACACTCTCTCAAACTCCCACAAATCTATTTTTCGACAAATGCTTCAACATTATCTACACTAAGTCTGTTCTGCCAGTTCAAAAATAAACCAACTCCCTGGCCAAACATTAAACACACTCACACACTCAAATAAACCTCATCGCCTAAATCAGGGCCTACATACACAAACAAAACTGAAGTCATTACGAGCAGATTAAAGGCTTTTCTCACCGTTTCCAAATACTAGCATGAGCAAAACCAAAGATCCAGACATCTGTTCTGACTACACTCACACCTGTAAACTTCTACATCTCAGCTGTTCAATGCAGCATAATAATATTTCAGTTTTACAATGTTTACTGTGTTTCTGATCTAACAAATGCAATAATCATGCTTCTTTTAAAGACATACAAAAATCGTACTGATCCCAAACTTTTGAGTGTATATTAGACGCAGAGAGAAAAAACAGAACAATGAAAGACTGAGAGAGAGTTAGCAGTGCTGCAAATACACACGTGTGTTTTCTTGCTGGGTGCGCGGCCCCTGACGAAGGCGTCTGGGAGGCCGTTTTCTCCATGTCCATTCTCTGCATCACTGTTTTCCTCATAGCTCTCAAATTCACTGGAGCTCCAGCCGTTGTCCAGCGAGCTGCTGCCGCCCTCCTCCCCAAACTCAACGTCATCATAGATCATCTCATCTGGGTCTGACAGCAACACAGTGCTTACATTAGACTAAGACGGTCACTAATACATCCAGCCGCAACAGAGCTGTCAGTCACATGACACACTTTTATTGCAGAGAGGGCACATTTTACTCTCAGTTTTCATTTCAAAGCAAGAGACATCTTTATTGTGCAATCAAACAATGTCCAGTCACATGAGGAGTGTTTTTACAACATGCTGTTAAAGGCAAAATTATTAGCCTTCCTGTGAAATTTGAATTATGTTTCAAATTTTTCTGAAGCGCTGTTTAACAAAGAGTTTTCCCCCTCACATTTTTATACATAACAGTTTTAATAACAATTTTTAATAGCTAATTTCTTTGGTCTTTGCCATGATGACAGTACCTAATATTTTACAAAATACTAGTATTCAACTTCAAGTGCAATTTAAAGTCTTGACTAGGTAAATTAAGTTAATCAAGCAAGCTAAGTTAATTAGGCAAGTCACTGTATAACAGTGGCTTGTTATGCAGCCCATCAAAAAATCAACAATAAAGGGGGCACATAATATTGAAATATAATAGGAAATACTGGACTGATAATTTTGCCTTCAACTGTACATACTTGACACACATGATTAGTTGCACATCATGTTTGACAGACAATTTTAAAGAGATTACTGTATAAAAAAATACACATAAAAAAATTTAGCTTTGGAAAGAAATATTTGAATTCAACAAATAATTTATTACACATAAACTGTTAAAATGCTGTGGTTTTTCATCTCCAATAGTTACAGTAGATCTAAACTGCGGTTTAGATATATTTTCAGACTATTGACTATTTAACAGCTCCTAAATGATAAATTGACAGACTATTGACTATTTAGCAGCTCCTAAATGATCAATTTACAGACTATTGACTACTTAGTAGCTCCAAAATGATAAAGTTACAGACTATTGACTACTTAGCAGCTCCTAAATGATCAATTTACAGAGTATTGACTACTTAGGAGCTCCTAAATGATTAAGTTACAGACTATTGACTATTTAGCAGCTCCTACAGTAAATGATCAATTTACAGAGTATTGACTACTTAGTAGCCCCTAAATGATAAAGTTACAGACTATTGACTAATTAGCTGCTACTAATTGATAATTTACAGACTATTGACTATTTAACAGCGTTTCATGCTCTCCTGCTTCTGCTTTTAGTTTGTTGACTACTTAGGAGCTCCTAAATGATAAATTTACAGACTATTGACTACTTAGGAGCTCCTAAATGTTAAATTTACAGACTATTGACTACTTAGGAGCTCCTAAATGATAAATTGACAGACTTGACTATTTAACAGCTCCTAATTGATAAATTGACAGACTATTGACTATTTAGCAGCTCCTAAATGATAAATTGACAGACTATTGACTATTTAGCAGCTCCTAAATGATAAATTGACAGACTATTGACTATTTACGTGCTCCTAAATCATAAATTTACAGACTATTAACTATTTAGGTGCTCCTAAATTATAAAGTTACAGACTATTAACTAATTAGCAGCTACTAAATGATAAATTACAGACTATTGACTACTTAGCAGCTCCTAAATGGCTTGGTCACCAACATTCTTCAAATTATCTTTTAAGTTCACCAAAAGAAAGAAATTAATAGCATTTTAAAGAAAGGACTTCAAATGACAAAGCGAAGTTCATGATTATTATGATTTTTTTTTTAAATTTTGGGTTAACTAGCCCTTTGTTTTTTTTTATATTATGTTCATAATCATTTCATATTTGTCATATGAAACAATCCTCTAAATAAAAAAACTTTAATTGCCAGCAGGTGGCAGTAAATATATAATGAGAAAGTCTTTGAGACATTTATTAATTTAAAGCAACTGATTCATTCAGCAATGAAGTAAACAACTCTTTATTTGAATGAATTGCCTAGTCATTTCTTCATTAGATTCATTAAAAATGCTGATTAATTAATTAAGGAAACACTGTTATGTGCTCTCTCTCGCCATCACTGAGAAAGGTAAATAAAACCAGCTAGTCAAAAATAAAAAAAAATAGTAAGATGATGAAAAAGCAATCGGTTTAACATACCTGTAGTGGATCCAGAGTTTTCTCTTGGTACGTCATCATAAATCACTTCATCTGGACCTAAAACAAACACAAACATGCAAACAAATACACATCACCCAAAATCTCATGTCTAACCAAACAAAGCAGCAGAGATTGTGTGCGTACAGTGTTTGTTAATGAAAAAACCTGAGCTGAGAAGGAAGGAAATGTCTGAGATTCTCTCCAGAAAGAGGAAACAGCTGAACACGGCAAACAAGACTTCACACATACACATTTTATCAAGCTAGCAAAATGTGAACAACTTACTCTCCATCCAGGCTGTGTTTGCTGGGTCTGAAACCCACTTAGTAAGAGCATCTTCCTCTTTGATAACCGGACACTCTTCACTAAAAACACTGGACAAACAGACATCAATTATTTTTAAACACTTCCCTTAAAATATCTATGTTTGTTTGCATTTTGCTATTTAAACATAATAAGCAGATGAATTAAAGTATGTTTGACATGATAATTCAAAAACAAAACCACACACACACACACAAATGCAGAAAAAAAAGATTTATAAAAATAAAAAGAAATTACTAAAGTACAAGGATTTTCTACAAAAGAAAGACATTAAATGTGCAACAGATATCAGAAGTAAAGCAGTACTGTACATCTGTCCACACTCACTCACCTGTCCACTGGAGTATTTACTGCTCCAACCACAGTTACTGCAGAAAACATAAAGACACCATGCATTAATGAAGAATGCCATATAAACACATTTAAATAGGTTTAATAATTAAATAATGATAATAATAAACAGCATAAAGCTGAGTTTAGACTGTGAATACCTAATTAAAAAGGTTTATTCAGATCAGGTTTTCAATGCCATTGCAACACTCAGGGACAGTAATGTGGTCTTCTAGAAAAACGTTTTTCATAACTGTAAAAACTTTGTACCTGTAAAGCACTGAGCCTAAATTACTGCAAGAATAATTGTGACTTGAAATTGCATATTAAATTAATGCCAAATATTATTATAATTCTTCAATTTGTTAATTAATATTACTATTAATACTTCTATGCATCTGAAACTGCTACAAACTAAAATAAAGAAATGGTTATTTTAATCTATTTCCGGATTAAAAAAAAAAAAAAGGTTTGCGCAAGTTAATTATTTTTCATATGCACATACACAAGAAATAAATGATATACACATGCACAATTAATTTTAACACTCTTTAAATTGATTTACTAAATAATAATGCATAAATATGCCTGTGTATGTGCACATACAAAGTGGTACATATAATTATTTTTCTATTCAACAAACTATAAAAATATTAAAAATGAAAACATAAGAATAATAGCAATGCTACTTTGAACAAATCTAAAATATAGGATTGGTTTGGATTTATTTAACTCTTGCCTGACAATTTCCATGCTTTTTAGTATTTGGTATTTACATTCACCGGCCACTTTATTAGGTACACCTGTCCAACTGCTCGTTAACGCAAATTTTTAATCAGTTATTCACATGGCAGCAACTCAATGCATCTAGGCATGTAGACATGGTCAAGACAATTTGCTGCAGTTCAAACCGAGCATCAGAAGGGGGAAGAATGGTCCGAAAAAGAGAAAATATCCAGTGGGCGGCAGTTCTGTGGGCGCAAATGCCTTGTTGATGCCAGAGGTCAGAGGAGAATGGCCAGACTGGTTCCAGCTGACAGAAAGGCAACAGTAACTCAAATAACCGAGGTTGTAACAAAAATTGGACCAAAAATTGGACAATAAAAGATTGAAGAAACATTGCCTGGTCTGATCAGCCTCAATTTCTGCTGCAACATTCAGATCGTAGGGTCAGAATTTGGCATCAACAACAAAAAAAGCATTGATCCATCCTGACTTGTGTTAACATTTCAGGCTGGTGGTGGTGGTGTAATGGTGTGGGGGACATTTTCTTAGCACACCTTGAGCCCATAAGTACCAATTCAGCATTGTGTCTATGACCACGTCCATCCCTTTATGACCACAGTGTACCTATCTTCCGATGGCTACTTTCAGCAGGATAATGCGCCCTGTCATAAAGCGTGAATCATCTCAGACTGGTTTCTTAAACATGACAATAAGTTCTCTGTACTCAAATGGCCTCCACAGTCACCAGATCTCAATCCAATAGAGCACCTTTGGGATGTGGTGGAACGGGAGATTCGCATCATGGATGAGCAGCTGACAAATCTGCAGCAACTGCGTGATGCTATCATGTCAATATGGACCAAAATCTCTGAGGAATATTTCCAGTATCTTGTTGAATCTATGTCACGAAGGATGAAGGCAGATCTGAAGGCAAAAGGGGTCCAACCAGGTACTAGTAAGGTGTACCTAATAAAGTGGCTGGTGTTTTAGTATTTTGCTTTAATGATAGTGACAGTTTAAAATAAATTTTTAATCTAGCTACGGATTAAAAAAGTGATAAAAATGTTGTACTGTATACATTTTACACTTTGGATAACAATCAGGCTGCTGTTACACTTTGCACAAAAAAAAAACAAAAAAAAAAACACAGGAAACCTCATCACAGCCAAAGCCACAGCTAATTTTACCCCCAACTTCCTCCTAGCAAAACGTCAGAAAAACAAAAGCAGGAGAGCATGAAAGAAGACAAAGTGTAAAGAGAGGGAATATGTATAGCAAAGATAAAGCCCTATTCCAACAAAACCAATAAATAAAATGGAAAGAGATGGGAAAAATGCCTCTCTTTACCATCTTCATCCATAGAGAAGTGGCGGATGAGAACTGGGGTGGTGTAGGTTGGTGGGATCACTGGCACATTTGAGGGCGTTGCATAACCACAGGGCACTGGCACTGAATACCCAGAGGGCAACCCTGGGCTACCTGACACATCCTGAACATCTCCTTCGTTCTGGTTGGCTAACGAAGAGAAGGGCGGGCAGCTCTGCTCTGACGGCAGCTGCTGTTTGATAGGGCCGATGTCGATCACAGAGTAGGGGCTCACTTTGGGCTTGGAGGAGCAAACCACACTGGCACCTTTGTTTTCTAGTGATCAGAAAGTACAGTGACTTATCCAAAAATGCCTGAGACAATACGGGTCCTGTAGGAATGTAGGAAAACTGTATCGTCTTACACAGAAGTCTCTTGTTTTGTTAATTGTTTAGAGTTCAATTCAGCTATTCTGATAGAGAAAGAAGTCAAATTTAAATCTATATTTAGGGTTAGAGATAAGAGACGGGGGTAGACTGAAAGAGAGAAAAATACAGATGCAACCTCAGAAACCATTTCAGAAAAAAAAAAGCAAGCGAATGCCACCAAAATGGCCGTAGATTTGATTTTCAAGCAGTTATACGCAAAGCTGTTGCTGTAAGTGAAACAATAGGGTAATACTTTACAAAAAGTTTTCATTAGTTAATGTATTTACTAACATGAACAGCATTTACTAATCAGTTCAACATTTACTAATGCATTATTAAAATCCAAATTCATGCTTGTTAACATTAGTTAATGCACTGTGAGTTAACATGAACTAACAATGAAGAACTGTATTTTGATTAACTAACGTTAATTAACATGAATACTTATAGTAAATGTATTTATTATTTGTTCATGTTAGTAAATTAATTAACCAACATTAACTAATACAGCCTTATTGTAAAATGTTACCAATGATAATTGCACACATATTAAACACTTGCCACTTGGCACATTTTCCTGTATTTTGACATTGTTTTATTTATACTGTTAATAAGGATTATGGGTCTTTCATCCCTGCTCTGACAACTTTTGAAGTTGAAAAGTTTAACAAAGTGACATATTGACAGTCTTGTAAAATGGCCATTTACATATTTCAATACAAAAATCAGTAATGATATGCCATTGCTTTTCCTGTTAATGTTCAGGATTATTTCTATATAGTGCATGTAAATCTAAATAGATGTATAATTTTAAACAAAATTTGAATAAAAATGTCAACTGAATCACTTTGTTTAGCTATAGAGTTAAATTAACATCCAGATTTGTTGTAGCATAAATCTAGCCCGAAGCCTAAATAAGCATAAATGTTTAATTAACATGTTTTACAGTATAGTAATATCCACTTGATCAATTTTTCTATTTTTTCTTTAACTATAATATATATAATAATGTATTGTAATGCATAAAGAATTGTCATTTTGGGTTGATTTAACCTTTCACATTTCTTCAGATTAAAAAAAGTGCTTTCAATAGCATAAAAATACTGAGGATCTTGTGATTTGTCTTTAGAAAGCAAAATTGGATCATAAAATGCTTTATGGTAAACTTTGATATTGCCAGTTCCCTGTATTGTGTCGCTTAAATTCTCTTTTGAATTCCAAATATTGGTGAAAAGAAGAGATTTTTTTTATATTCATTGCATATGTGATGCTCATCTTTAGTAGCTCTTGTAAACTTATCACACGATCCTTTTTACCAAACATAGATCTTGCTGCACTTAAAGGGATCCAAAGCTTTACAAATGTTTTATTTCTTCGAGAAACACAAAGCAGCATATTTTGAATAATGTTGGACACCAGTGTCCCATTGATTTCCATAGTAGGAAAAAAAATACTATTTATCTCAACGGCTGCTATGTGCAATCTTTCTTCAAAATATCTTATTTTGTGCTCAACAGAAAAAAAAACATCACAACCTCATGAAGTCTCAGTAAATGATGACAATTTTACTTTTTTTTTGGATGAACTATGCCTTTATCCCACTTTAGTGTTCACCGTAAACTCACCGTCCTGTTTTCTGTGAACATCAGGGCCCTCTGCTGGTGGATTGAGGTCTCTGTTCAGGCCGGGACAAAGTTCAGTGGGAGGAGGAGGAGGAGGGAAGTCAGACTGTTTGAAGTGTGTTTGAGCCAGAGGCCTGTTATTTGCAGGGCAGTCCTGAGGCGGAGGGGGCAGATCAGCCTCTGCGTTGAATGTGTGCTCTGGGTTTGGACTTGTCTCACTCACGGGTGCGTCTCTGACTGAGGTAGAGCAGGGTGGAGGAGCGGAGATTCCCTCAGGTTCAGGTGGAGGCCGATCCGCCTCAGGGGCTTCATCACCACTGTCATCAAACTCAAACCGTTCACCTTCATCTCCGTCATCCAACACTACAAAGCGAAAGAGGAAATAAGTTAATGGCTTTTGTTAAAATCTTATACTGATGCATGCAGTGTATTATATTAAACACTGACTACACTGCAAAAATATTTCAATCACAAAAAGTCAAGACAACAAATATTTTTTGTTGCTTTAACTTATTTTAATAAGTTAATCAGGTTTCAACAAAAAAATTTAAGTTATACAAAGATTAACTTAATGTTTTTTGTCAGTTTAATTGATGTAAGTTGAGATGAATAGAAACATTTATTTGATTCAACAAAAAAAAAAAAGTCAGCAAGATTTATTTCAGTGTAGGAAAATAGTCCATCTAGAAACTGTAAACATTAAATATTACTTCTAAAAATATTTTTATGTGTATTATATAATATTCACCACAATACATTAGAATTATTTCTGTTTAACTAAATTTATTTATTTTATTTTAATTTATTTATAAAAACAATGGCTAATTCATTTTTACAGTGTAGGAAACCATCTAGAAATTGTAAAAATTAAATATTATTCCTAAAAATAATAATTTTTATATTTTTATATTATATAGGGATGTCCCGATCAGGTTTTTTGCCCTCGAGTCAGAGTCTAAGTCATTTGATTTTGAGCATCGACCGATACCCGATCCGATACTTTTATAAAGGCTTAGTAGAGACATGGGAGCTATGGACGAACTCCATATGTCTAAGGTGAACGAAACATGGGGTACATCTTATAAAAGGACAAGTATTTAGTCAGAAATCTTCTTGTAAAGGGCTGGCGGAGCTTTCTCTGTGAAATAGTGGTGGGACGACATTTTAAAATCGAGGTTCTACGTTTGTTTTTTAGATGTCTTATCAGGTTTGTTGTGTTAAATGTGGCCTTTTCCTTTTCACCTCTTGCAATGCCAAGTTTACATATCTCACAATGTTGGCAATGGCAATGTTGTTGTTATCAACTTTATAATACCTCCTGACCGCAGACATATGGTAAAGTCTAGATAGGATACATGGCTGGTCGGAAGTGCGATATGCACATCAATATAGCAGCATTTTTTATGGCACTGTATAACGATAATTCATATTCTTACATTACTGCAATGGTTGGGTTTACGGTTTGGGGTAGACGTTAAAAAAAATACAATTTATTGGGTAATTTAATATATAACATAAACAATACTCGGCTCAACTACTGTTTTTACATTACTGTGACGGGTTTAGGGTTGGGGTGGGGGTAGATGTTAATAAAATACAACAAATGGAAAATTTATTAAATAATAAAAATAATTTACGTTAACTTTCGGCCGCAACCGTATCTGATCTAACAACAACATACTTGCGATTTCCCCTTAAAGCTGCTTCCGTGTTCTACTTTGCCGGCATTTAACCAATTGAGTCTCTGCAACAAAGTGATGTCATGCATAGGCATGGGCCGGTATAAGATTCTGACATGACCTGATAACCTTGGATAAAAATATCACGGTTTTATGGTATTACGGTATTGTGCTCACTGCTCTAAAATATGTTCTTTTTAAATGTCTGGGTAAAAAACAAAAACTTTTTCCCCTTTGAAAACAATATATTCTATTTTTTTAAAGATTTATGATATTTTGGAGCAGTAAACACATCAGGCTATATAATTCAAATGAATGATTGACTTCTGCTGTCTTAGTTTGTTTAAAAAACACAGATTTCTTTACAATTTAAAATGGCTTAAAATCTTAACGGCTTTAAATCTTTGGATATGTTTTCTGCTGGAGATTCTGTTGTCCTAAAAAAAATGTAAATAAAAAATCTTACACATACCTTAGGAACGGTATTACAGAATATTTTGGCGGTTTTAAAACCTTGACTTTTCCAAACCGTCATGCCTAGTCATACCGCACGCATTGCTGTTTTTGTGTGAAGTCAAGAAAGAGGTCTAACTCTGTGCCACCACATAACTATAGATGTGTTAAAAAATAATGAGATGTATACATGAATAGTCGAGTCCTGATCGAGAGGTAACAAGTATCGGGAAGTATCAAGTCTGAAACTGCGTGATCGGGCCCGATTTCTGATCACGTGATCGATCTGGACATCCCTTATATTATATATTTTTCACCACAATACACTAGAATTATTTATGTTTAGCTTTATTTAAGCCAAAAATAATAACTAGAATACATCTTACTATGATTTATAGAAAACAGACAAACTTAAATGTCATATAAAAAAGCAAAAATTTTGCCAAGCATAGACAGAACAGAAAGCATTTTAGTTTTGCATATTTCTACTCCAAGACTGCCACTAAAGTTGACAAGGGATAAGCTAAAATGGCCCAGAATAGACTGAGTGAAGATTGCGTGTTTGAGGTTTGTTGCCACCCTCCTCTCTGCCCACCCGGGGTTCAAACAGACACATGTTCAGATTTTGAAGAGTAAAGTCTAATTTTAGGGTGTGTACAAGAACGCTCTGCTCAAACCAGATCGCAAAGTCAGAGTTCCACATGGCAGCAAGTTGTAAAAAAAGAGAGAACAAAAAAGAGAGCGAGTGAAAGAGGGAGATAAGAAAAAGAGAGACACTGGGGTACAGGAAGCACACTTGTGCTGAAAGGAAATTGGGTCAAAACTGCACACTGCTTATTTTCCACAGGGCTGAAGAACTGAAGAGGAAACATGCCTACTGGGACCAGAGAACAAAAGAGAGAGGAAAAGACAAAAAGTTAAATGCACTGATCAAACAGGTCATACTCCTGTAGCCTGGTTTGTTCAATACATGCTGCTATAAAACAACAGAGCTCTGACGCTACATAAAAAAAATAAAAAAAAAGTAATTCATGTTGCACCATCTTTAGTCACTCATGTTGTACCATGTTTTTAGTTTATCCCATTGAAACATGAAAAAGAAAATGTATTACATCTCTGTAAATCCACATAACCACACTCAAAAATGATTTTTGCTACCTGGTCAAACTACTTATTTAAAATGATCTGAATCAACACAATTCTTGAGGTCTTTTTGGGGACATCTTAATTTTTTTATGTTTAACCCACTTGAATTTGTGAAAATTATTAAGTTAACTTAATCGATTTGTGTTGGGGCAACATAAAGGAATTGGGTGGAACTAGGGTTGGGTCGATAGACGATGCCATCGTCCATCACCGATGGCAGACAGACATCATGATGCTGAGCCAACAATGCGATCCTCTGCCCTGAGCCCGTCGCAGCAGCAACCCACTCCTGAAAAATACACACTTAGGTCCCGTTTACACTAATACGACTTAGTTTTAAAATGGCATTTTAGAACGAAAACGATCCACGTCCACACTGGCGTTTCACCTATAGCATTTCTGAAAAGCTCTCCATCCACACTATACCGCAGAAAATGCACATCACGTGACCACACACAGCATACGCACACGTCTGAGCTCCAGGCAGTCAGCAGCCGGTGCTTTAAGCACAAAACCCCAGAGAGCAGTGAACATCAGACAGTTTATCAAGGATGTACCACTGGATCGCGTCTCACTATAGTTGTTAAACGTTATATTTAATTCATCTTGTCTCTATCTAACGACTCTTCTGTCTTTTGAATCTATCAGGTAAGGTGTCACAGTGTCAGTCAATCTTTCGCTTTCATGCATGTATTTAGTCATTTTAGCAAAAACCTCAGATACTGTTGGTTGGTTCCTGTTGGTTGTGCACCTTTTTTACCAAACAAATTTGTCGACGCCATTACGACACAGATCACTCTGCCTATTCATGCAGAGTCCTGCAGAAAAAGTGATTAACAGGTGGTAATTTGTGTGTAGCTTATCCATATTTATTTATGATTTGGCTATAGGTAAAACAAAGACCATGCGGGTCAGGTAGTTGAAACGGTAGACTCCAAATAATTAATTCTTTATGAATTAATTACTCATAAATAATTAATTCAGCGCTACCTACGATGATGATGCCATCGTCCATCGCGATGTTTCACATTAGACATCGTACATTCCAAGGTGGAACCCAGCATTTTTTACAGTGCAAGCACATTTCTAAACATCTTCATTTGTGTTCATCTGAAGAAAGTTGTACACATCTGGACTAAGGTTGAGTAAAGGATGACTGGATTTTTTTTGGGGGGGTGGAGTATCTAATAAAACCTGTTCCTCACATAGCTACTGACTTCACATCACATTACATTTGTAACTTTGGACCACAAAACTTAGTATATTAAGATTTAAAAATTTTTATATGTAAACATCACCTGAAAGCTGATTAAACTTTATAAATGAATCTGTGGTTTGTTAAGATGGAACAATATTTAGTCAATATACATCTAACTATGAATTTCTAATCTGAGGAAAAAAAATCTAAATACTGAAGAAATCACCTTTAAAGGAGTCTAAGTGAAGTGCTTAATGCATATTACTATCAAAAAAGTCTTCATGGAACATCTGTAACTAATGTTTTATTGATACAGACGTATATCTCTCTATATTTTTTCTTACACATCACATTATTTCAAACTACTAAAATGTCAATACAAGTCACTTTGTTAAACTGTAGAGTTGAATTTTCAACATTAAATGCCAACAGAGCAGAGATCAGGGTCCTATATATGCAATTCACAACCGTAAATAAACGGAAAACACTTGTGAATCACAAAATACAGAAACAGTAATATGTAACAGATACTTTTTACAGTATATAAAAAACAAAAATACAATCGAAGTCAATGGCTACCAGTTTCTTCAAATTATCTTTTGTGTTCAACGAATAAAAGAAGCTAAAATGTTTGAAACAAATAGAAGGTGTCAGGGTTCATACAAATTTTTACTACTAAATTCCATGACTTTTCCAGAACTTTCAAGTACATTTTCATGACATAATGTTTCATGTAATGTCTACATACACATGGTAAATAATAAGAAAAACAATGATGTTCAAATTTATTACAGAAACAGAATTTATAATAGAATACGCAACAATTTATTTTGTTTAAATTTGTTTTTATATTGATTTTGATAATGCTTATACAGCACTAACAATGTGAGAGCAAGTTTTTGGCCAAGGACAGAAAAGAAGTAAAGACAGCTAACCTATATTCAAGTTAGAGCTGCACAATATATTGTTTCAGCATCGATATCGCAATGTATGCATCAGCAAAAGTCACATCTCAGGATACGCAATGGTGGGATTATAGTTTAATATAGAGTTTAATCATAATCTAGTAAAAGTTTATCATCTGCATGCATTTTTAAAGAGACAGTTCACCCAAAAAATACTTACCATTTTCATTACACCCTTCACTTGTTTCAAACATTTATAAGTTTTCTTTTTCTTTTTTTAAATAAAGACAAAAAGACTATAATTTAATAACTCCTATAGTATTGAAATAAGAGTACATTTTAATCTTTGAGTGAACTGTTCCTTTAAGGCCTGTGACTGTGTGAACATTTCAATATTTCACATTTTAAAACATCCAGCCGCCAGAAATATTTGTAACTTTAAAAAAGATTAAATAATATACAATGAAGACTATGTAGTGTTGATTATTCAATATCTGTACCTGAATAGTGAACACTTGACAACTATAATTCACTTTTATTTTTACTATATTTTAATATACTGTGTATACATAATTACTGTGTATACATAACTATACTGTGTATAGAGTCCACTTCTCACTATTAACTACTTGTTTATAAGCATGCATATTATTAACACATTGGCTGTTTACTAGTACATATTCTTCATGATCTTATTCTACATCTCTAATCCTAATACCTAAACCATAGCTTTTAATAAGTAGTGAATTAGGGGTGTATTGAAGCAAAAGCCATAGTTAATGGTTTGTTCATTTATAATTGAACCTTAAAATAAAAAGTGACCACATATATATTTTTTGCTCTACTGTCCCTTTAAGAGAACTGAGTAGTCTCTTAGTCTCTTTTTTCATCCTACATCATCAAAAACTGAAAAGCGGCTTTACGTTATATGGATGAAAGATGAAAAAGGATTTCCCTGGGGATAAGAGAAGACACAGAGAGGGAGCCGTGGACGGTGTGAGGCTATTATGAAGCAAACACTTGGCAGTTCATGGATTCTCTTGACCCAGTGACTCACTCTTTAGAAATGTGAGTAATGTGAGAGCTTTTTTCCTCCATTCAGCTCGGAAACCCCTGTCCAAATCACAGCCTCCTCACGGGCCTGAAGCACACAGTGGCCATTATACTGCACTACAGTAATTAAACATAGTTCTACGGACAGCTTATTTACAAAAGGAGAGAGTGCACCCAGACAGTAACATCTCTAAGCCGCTAAAATTCATTACACAGAGTCCTAAATAATGTTTGTTTTTCCTCTCACATGGATAATGAGAAAAGTGGTGAAACTGGACCTCTGCCCAGGAAAGCATGTTTGAGCTGACAGAAACGGTTTTCTTATAAAGTGAATAAATCCAGCGTGGCACGAGTTTGCTCACTGGAATAGCTCAAATTCCAAACATAGTCAGGCTCCCACTTCAAGCAGCACAGTCCAAAACCAGCCCGGACTGACTGATTTTTCATTTAGAGCCACTTAAAGCAAGTTGCACACGTCTTGCCAAAGGACAAACTTTGAGAAGGAAGAAAGATTTTTTATGTGATATGATATAACAGTGGGCCAATAAACTTGAAAAGAAAAAAAGTGATTGTTTTTGAAAGAAATGCATGTCCATTTTTTTTGGGGGGGTGGGGGGGGTGGGGGGGGTTGTTGGTACCGGAGCACCCGGACGAAACCCACGCCATCACAGGGAGAACATGCAAACTCCACACATAAATGCCAACTGACCCAGCCGGGTCTTAAACCAGCGACCTTCTTGCTGTGAGGCGACAATGCTAACCACTGAACAATAATCAGTTTCCACAAAATATTAAGCAGCTGTTTTCAACATTAATAATGAGAAATCATCACATTAGAAAGATTTCTGAAAAACCATGACACTGAAGAGTAATGATGCTAAAAATCCAACTTTTCCCAAAGTAACAAATAACATTTTTAAAATTCATTCAAATGTCTTGACAAGTAAAAACTGAGGCTTTTCAGTTTCCTTATTTTTAATGCATGAAAATGTATGCTTTTACAATGGATCTCAAATAAGCCTACCTCTGTTAGGATGTGGCACCTAACTATTCTTGAACTCTGACTTGTATTGTACATGATAAAAGTGGAGTTTTTCATAAAATTTGGGAACCTTTCATGGCATATATAGATTTTGATATTGCTTCTATCCTGACAAAAGGATTTATTTAAGAATGTCATGATTGGTTTTAACTCGCCTAATTACCCTAACCTTTACCCCTAGTTAACTTAATTAACCTAGTTAAGCCTTTAAATGTCACTTTAAGCTGTATAGAAGTACTGTATATTGAAAAATATCTGGTCAAATATTATTTACGGTCATCATGGCAAAGATAAAATAAATCAGTTATTAGAAATGAATTATTAAAACTATTATGTTTAGAAATGTGTAGAAAAAATCTTCTCTCCGTTAAACAGAAATTGGGGAAAAAAATAAACAGGGGGGCAAATAATTCAGGGGACTAATAATTCTGACTTCAACTGTGTATATGTATATATATGTATATATATGTATGTATGTATGTATGTATGTATGTATGTATGTATGTATGTATGTATGTATGTATGTATGTATGTATATATATATATATATATATATATATATATATATATATATATATATATATATATATATATATATATATATATATATATATATATATATATATATTAGGGGTGTAACGGTTCACAAAAATCACGGTTCGGTTCGATACGACACAGTGGTGTCACGGTTCGGTATGTTTTCGATACAGCAAAAAAAAAAAAAAAAAAAAAAGGAAAAAAGCCAGAGGATTTCTCTGATTGAAATCTTTTTATTGTAAGAAAACTAACATCATAAAAGCATGATCTCTCTTCTTTTCTTTTTTTTTTACTTTGAACTATATGTCAGTTTTTACAAAATCCCATGATCAATGATCATTTAAATTAACGATCAATTAATCTATTAATCGCTCATTCTTATAAACGATCCGTTTAAATCTAGGCTACCAGCCTGTGTTGAGGCTACTGAAGAATGAGCCGAATATGCAATGCATTATGATTCTTGCTTAATCGTCACAACGAAAAAATCCCAAACTAGGCTACAGGCAGAGTAGCCATGTCAGAGGTGAATGCGGCACACACTTCTGTTACAGCTTCCGTGAAGAACGAAAGCG